>WUAM01000264.1:3597255-3610086 GCA_024336885.1 Actenoides hombroni
CCGCTCGCCCCGCCCGCCCTGCCTTCTCCCCCTGCATCCCTCGGGCCCCCTCTCCGTCCCTCCGGCCCTCCCGCCCTCCCTCCGCTGACACCCCTGAACCCATTTGTGTTAGTGTTTGCTCTCAAAAGCCTGTGGTAGCTTAATTTGGAGCCTTGCAGCAAAATGAGTTGGCTGATACACTTCAAGTCCTGTTTTTAAAAGAACCACTTTTGGTTTGAGACTAAACATGAATTTTTTAGGCCTAGAGGAGTTCTCTTGAGTTGGTGATGGTGGGAAAGAGGTGCTCAGGATGGACCCTTGAGCGTTACCCTGGGTGCTGAAGTCCTGCCCATTCTCTTTAAGCAGTGGTTTTGCTCCGTAAAGCGTCTTTACAAATCTCACATCCTCACCCAGGTGTCTCTGCTCCCAGTGTGTCACATCTGCTCCCTTCTTTCCTGGCCAAAACCAGAGAGCACATTGTAGCCTCCTGTGCACCCCAGCCCACCCAGAGTCATAAGCTTCTTAGGGACAAGTGATGCAGGAGTGGGTTTACCAGTGCGACAGGCTCATTGCTGACCACCAAAGACAAGGAGGAGGATGAAGAGGTCAGCTGCAAGGAGCATCGCTGTTTTGCAGTGAGCATGTTGTTCTACAAGCAGCTTTGCTCTTCCTCCAAGGTCTCAGTTAAGTTCAGAGCATATCGTGGTCGTGTTTGCATCATGCCGAGGTTGACGGGCACGGAGCCGGCTGCCGGCAGCCAACTTCCCAGGAGTGGGGATTTGTATTTACAGAGTTTGACTCAGATGTTTTATAACCTCGGGGAGCCGCTTTCTGAGCCAATACGAGAGACCTGTTCTCCGATGGCATTTCAGGCTCTGGTTGGATGATGTCCCATGCAAGGAAGGGCTGGGTTTTATTTGGTCCCCCGCTGACAGCCTGGTTCATGTTCCTGCAGGTCTTGCGTGAGCGGTGGTTATTAATAGCTCATCAGTGGGAGGGTGGCTGGCCGGGCTGGCCAGATCTGCTGCAGCCGGATCCTCTCCCTTCTCCAGGTGTGTGTGCTACCAAGGGAGTGGTTTGGTGGCAGAGGTTCCTTCCTGAGGGTACTGTGCTGCAGTGGCCCTGGTCCCGCTCGCTGAGGCAGAAGCATTGCCACCTGCCTGCTGCCTGTGTGCTGCCTGGGCAGGGGTCTGCGTGCCCGGGCTGCCCCACCGGACAGCAAACCTCAGGTAGTCAGGGTGGGGAGACCCTGCTGTGGGCACCCTAATGCCCCCTAATGCCGTGGTCCACTTGCATCTGGTGATTTGTCCCTACTGATGGGATGAGGCTGCCTGAGGAGAGAGGAACATACCCACGCATCTTGATTTTTCAGACTGAGTGGAGGTGCACCCCAAGACTGAGTACCAGGGGGAAGATGAAGGCAGAGGGAGAAAATGGAGATCATAGAATTTAGAATCATAGACTGGTTTCAATGGGACGGGACCTCTCAAGGTCATCGAGTCCAACCCGTCTGCACTGAGCAGGGTCATCTGCAACTAGGGAAGGTTGCTCAGAGCCCTGGCCAATCTCACCTGGAATGGTTCTGGGGATGGGGCATAGACCACCTCTCTGGGCAACCTGGGCCAGGGTCTTACCACTCTCAGCATAAAAAAATTTCTTCCTTACATCCAATCTGAATAATCCCTCTTTTAGTTTAAAACCATCACCTCTTCCTGAGGTCTGCCCAAGGAGAGGTGGATTGGCTGGCTGGAGAGCAGCCAGGGTTCAGACTGCACCAGCCATGCTCAGCCTGCTCTGGTGGGGCAGGGTGAAGGGTGGTGTGGAGGGTGGCAAACCTGCTCCCTGCCAAAGCACTCCTGGGAGTCAAGGCCCTTGAATGCCACCTGAAATTCTCTCTGGAAACCCTCATTCTTGTGGTACCCACTAGTCCTCCAGGATGCCTCAGTGAAATTGTCTTTCTCCTGGCATTGCAGGAGACTGTGGCTGGTCGAGCGTAGCATGTGCCAGGGCAGACACCTGCTCACTTGCTCCCCACGCTATAATTAGCTGGGTCGGTGGGCAGAGCTGCTGCCAGGGGGTCTGACACCCAACCAGGTGGCAGGGCTGGCACTGCAGCATGTATGGTCCGTGGTGGAGGACAGGGTGTAACCGACAGCAAGCCTGTGGAGCTGAAAGCTGACTACTCTCCTTTCAGCCTTTATTTTTTTCATTCAGTGATGAAATGCAGAAGTTCACCTATGAACTTCTCTAACCATGCATCAGCTGGTACGCCCAAAGATTTTAAAAAACCAAGCACATTTGAAAACACCAGGCAGAGCGTGAACACAACATTGCAATCAGGCGGCTGACACCCCCTTAACTAAGCCAAAATGCCCCCAAACCCCTGCACGTGCCCTGCTCGGGGCTCACCGCTAGAAACAGCAGCGTGTTCAGCAACGTGGATCAGCCCTGATCCTGCAAACACTTAACCCAAGAGCCGCTCTTTCCTGCCGTGCTTCAAGTTGCAGGCTGTAATCAAGAAAGAGAAATGGATATAAGGTAGGAAAGTAGCTCATTGGTGGCGGCTATCGCTGAATGGCGCGGCCTGGGTGGCTGCTGCTCCTCCCAGGCAGCTCCTGCGCCCTTGCCCACCTAATTAAAGGATTTGATTAATGCAAACGTGGAGAGAAGGTGCCTGCTCCTATGCGTGCGTGTCACCCGTGATGTTGTTGTTGAGCTGGAAGGGTTTACAAGCTCCAGTGGTTTTTGCCAGCAATTTGACAAGTTCTTTCATCCAGAGAAGCTGCGATGAGCAGCAAGTGCACGGCTCAGTCTGTGCCAGCCCCCAGCACAGCTCAGAGAGGGCCTTCCAGCAGGGGACACTTCTCAATAAAGAGGCTGTGCGTGCATGCCTGTGTACATACATGCATAAATTCATGTTTACAGGCATGTAGCAGGACAGTGGAAGTCAAGGAAAAAAAAACTTTCCTGGATGAGCTCTCAGTAAAGAAATGCTTTGAAGTTCAGATCTGCTTTTAGCGGTGTGAGCTGCGTGGGGTTTGGAGGGGAGCAGCCCCCCTCAACATGGGGAGCGGGGTCTGGGCGGGGGCTTGGCCAGGAAAAGCTGGGGTAGGACAAGGCTGGAGGAGATGCTGGGAGAGGTGCTGGGGAAGGAGGGGAAAGTGCAGTGGCAGAGGAATGCAAGATGAGTGTGAGTGGACTTGTTTATTGGGAGGTGTTGGCAGATGCTCATTAGCAGGCTTGCTTCTTCTCCCAGTAGGAAGGCGGGCGTGGGGACAGCGCCTGTCCCTGTTACCCCAGCTGATGAGGTTGTGAGGGTTCGTGCTGCAGCCAGCCTCGCTGTCTGTGTTTAACTGCTGAGAGGAAGGACACTGAGGGAGGAGCAGGGTCCCTGGGTGCTGCTGGGTGCTGGGGCTGGCAGGTGCCAGGGCTGTGCTGGTGTGGCTCACGGCACTGGGGCTTGGCTCCTTCCTCTGTGGTCCCACACGTACGTGTGGGCACGTCCCTGCTTCTCTGTGCAATGCACCCTCAAGGATGTGCTCTGAGGAGGAAGAGGAGGAAGCAGAATTTGATGGTGTTGTGGAGTTTGGTGCTGCTGTGGCTTGGCCTAGGCCTCATGAATACAACCTGTTGGCAGGGCCAGGGTGAGCTGCTGGGATGTCCTCTGGAGCGAAGGGCTGGTAATGGCTCATGGGGAGAACCCATCTCATCGCTTTCCTGGGGATGAAATACAGGTTGGGTGGAAATGAAGCTTGTTTTCCAAAGAACCAGGTTTACATTTGCATCTCAGCCCCTAGGAAAACACCGAGATTTCCCCCTGTGGGTCCCAGATGTGTGGGTGGGTGAGCAACCAGAGAACATTCAGCCTCTGGAAAGACAAGCCAGTGGAGCATGGGTGCCCACCTGTTTGCAGGAGGATGTTCTGGTGTGGTGAGGTGGTCGGTTCAGTCTGGCATCTGAGCAAAGCTGTGGTGTCAGGATGCACCAGCCAGGGGAGCTGGTGAAACGTGGGACCTCTGCCTGGGTAGGTCTGTGGTGTCTCTGGTGGGGAGAGCTGCTTGAAGGGCACCACGAGCTCCTCCAGCTCCCAGATGTGGATTGATCTGCTCTGCTGCAGGGTAGCTGCAGGGCTTTGTTCCCTGGATCACTTCAGTGTACCTTGCATTCATAGCCATGTTTCCCTTTTCCTTCCCCCCTAAATGGTCCAAAAGCACTTCTCTCTAGTTTTCAGCATGTTTTTCACCTTCCATCAGGCTCAAAGCCCAACTTGGATGCACGTCAATGCCCCGTGTGCGTGCACAGGGTCAGCGCTGTTTGCAGGCGAGTGTGATAGCTGGTTCAGGCTTCCGTCCCAGAGCTGGGCTGGGATGAGCTAGCCGCTGAAGAATGAACGTGTTGGAGCCATTGGCATCCTCCCCTGGCTGGGTCGGGTCTGCGGGGAATCACCCACCCCCTCCTTGGAGCCTTTGTAGCTGAGGCAGGAGGAGGCAGGATCACGACAGCAAGAGGCTGGGGCTGGCACATCCAGAAACGCTGGTGGCTCACCCATCCTCCCATGTCCACTGGTGCTTCGGCTTTGCAGAAATGCCTGTCCTCCAAGAGACCGAGGCCCTGTTTTGATTCCCAGTGACATGTGTCCTCCCCCCTCCTTCCCTTGAGCCAGCCCTTTCCATCTCTCCATCTGGGCAGGCAGTGCTGTTGCCCCAGCCTGACGCTTCCCCTGCCAACCAGATTTTGTTCTGCCGTGTCACCTATTCCTTCCTCATCACCTACCCCTTCTTAATCACCTACCCTTTCTTAATCACCACTGTTCTCCATTCCATAATCACCCCGGACTTCAGGACACAGGCGGGGCTCAGCCCTTGGGCCAGCATGCCCTTTGGAGGTGTAGAGCTGCGCCCAGGTGGGTGGCCCAGAGCTCCCTCCTGGGCGTGAGCTGGTTTGCAGCACTGCCACATCTGAGGCAGGAGTTACCACTGTGATTTGCTGCTGAGCAATCTTGTTCATCCAGCCTGAAATTCAGGTTTTAAGATTTGAGGGTTCATCTGGCCTCAAATTCATGTTTTGGGGAGACTCGGGGCTGCATTAGCCCAGGGTCCTGGCAGCGTCGGGGCAGGGCTTTTTTGAGGGGTACAGTGCTGGGGACAGCTCACGATGGCAGGTGGGATGGGTGCTGGTGACTGCAGGGGAGAAGGCAGCTCTCCCACAGCCCTTTTGGCCTCTTGGCCAAGCCTATGCCAGAGGCAGGGGGCTCAAGGGAGACTGGAACACCTGGCGCACCGAGCCTCAGGTGCTCCGGGTGAGTCGGCCCTTGCTCGGAGGATTGCTACTGGCTGGGGGGTGACGGGACATCTCCTTCCTCCTCCTCTTTCCAAACAACCCTCGTGTATCCCAGGCTCTGAATTTTATTCCCCTCCTGACAGTCAGACATCAACTCCTGATTACTCATAAATGCAGCACGTTGCAGATACACGGAGCTTGACAAACGGCTGCGTCTGAAAGCAAGAACCGCCGGGATGCAGCGGCAAGAAGCTGGGATGGGGGGGATGGACTGTGCAGTCTTTGTCCCCCCACCTTGTCCTGCCCTGAGGGCCAAGCACTTGCTGCCCATGTCCAAATCCCCCTGGAATCTGCCCAGAAGGGCTCGGGAACCTGACTTGGGGATGGTGCAGCTGCTGGGGTGGGCGTTGAGGTCCTGGCAGGTGACCAGGGGTGGATGCGGGTTTGCAGCACAGACCACGATCGGCGCTGGCCCACAAGTTTGTTTTGCAGAATCTTCTTCTAGCATGGAAAAATAATTCATCCCTCGGTTTTTATCTCTTTTGTTTGTGTGGGCATTGATTACGCTGGGAGTTACTGAGCCAGATTTTATTGGAATGACTTAGAAAGCTGCCACCTGCAAGCAGCCGCTTGTCTTTGGGGATTATTTTGGTGTAGTTTCTAAATAATTGCATGAGGCTTCTTCAGCCTTCCTAATAACTTTGTTCTCCCAGGGACATTGCCCAGAAAAAGATGAGCTGAGATTATGCTTGGCAACGTTTAGGAGAGGAAAAAGTACAACAGGATTGATGTCTGCTGGCGTGAATAAATAAATAATTACAATACCTCTGCCTTAGCCCCTCTGCGAGCATCCTTGTTTCCAACCCCATGTCTGTTATCTCCCCAGCTTGGCTGAATTTCAGAATTCAGAGCAGTCCTTTAAATCGGTCTCATCTTTTCTGTCTGCAGCATGTTGTGCATCTTATCAGGGACCAGCAAGGCTGGCTCTAGGGATGAGCTGGCCTAGGGAATCCTGCCTGGTGGCTTATATACGTTGTGTAACTTGGACTTGTTAAATAGATGATTTAAATACTTGCAAAATAGTTTACTTAGTGCCTGAAATTTGAAATTAAGAGAATAATTTCAAGCACTCGTGTTGGCCCAGATTCTCACAGGTTTGCAAAGACTTTGTGAAAATCACAGGTCATGTTTTAAATAAAGAGACCAGCCGGCAAACATCTTTTGTCATTTTGTACAACATCTCGTCTGTAGAAGCAGCATGTTTTCGTGGTGCTGAAGAGAGTTGGGCTGCTGTGTGCATGTCCCTGTGACCACCCTGCCCTGGTGAGGAGTGTTGGGAAGGGCCACTCTGGGAATGCCACTGGGAAGATGAGAGATCTTCCCTCTAGTGCAGTGGTTTTGATGCCACTTGGGCCAGCCTTAGCAACGGCCCTGCTGCAGCTGGGTGTTACTCTACTAGTTTGGGAGGCTGCATTTTTGCACCCCTAAAAAGGTGCTTTTTGAGAATTATGCATGAGTCTTTATGGCTAATAAATCCATGCTGGCCTCTCAGTGCATCACGGTTGGGTGTAAAATCACCAGGAAGGCTGGTGTCCTGTTGACAGCTCTTTCCCTCATAGCATTCCTAAGGTGCTCCTGACGACAGGGATGTTGCTTTTTTCTGCAAGAGCAGAAGGGCTCTGAGCATCACACGGGGAGGCCTTTTAATCAAAGCAAGGGCAACACGAGCCTGGCTCAGGTACTCATGTGTGGGGAGGGGCAGAGGCTAGTGGTGGTAATGACCTTGAGACAACGCTTTCTTAATCACGTTGGCAGACAATTCCCACTTCTTGACAGGCTCCGGGAGCTGTGAGCTTGGTGTCAGCATCCCTTTCTGCTGCTGCCTCTGCTCGGGGGGTTGTTTCTTCTACAGAGGAGAAGGAATCAAGACGGTGCCCAGCTGCATGCAGGAGGGCGGGCGCTTGGAAGGCACACACCTGGAGCGCACTGGGAGCACTGCCAGGCTCTGAGGATATCACCTGGGTCATCCCACCTTCCCCTCCAGGCCCTGCTGGCCCCAAGAGCCTGAACTCTGGTGGGGTGGATGGTGTAGCCTGGCAGCTTTTCGGCAGCTGCCTTGCCCAGAGCCATGTGCCAGGGCAGTGTGGGCTGCTCCTGCCCCTCCAGATGCCCTCGTGCTGCCAGTCCCCACGGTCGCTTGTCTCCTTGTCTCGAGAGAAAAGGGTGGAGATGGGCGCAAGCCTCGCTTTGTTTTAAAAATACACGCCGATAAAAATGACTCTCTCCATTATTTCATTAAGGGATTTAAAATGTGCTTCCTAAACCCTGAGTCATCAATGAAATGAGCAAGCGAGAAGCAGCGCAGCGGGTCCCGCTGGAGGTGACTCACACTGCGGGGGGGTTGGGGCTTGCGGGGGACTCTTTGAACTGGGGGATGCTCCACTCCCCCACTCCCTCCAGGGATGGCCAGGGTCTCCCCAGCATCCTGAGCAGCAGCAGGAGTTCTCTGGGAGCCAGTGGGGCTCCTGGATTGATTTTGGGAGCCAAGCCATCACGCTGCAGCCGTGCCTCTCTGGAGACTCCAGATACGCCTCGATGCACAGGAGTCACCAGCAGACAGCTCTCCTGGAAGCCTGTAGCTCAGCCAATAACAGTGCAGGCACACAGGCAGGCACTTTATTTTTTATTCTAGATAAAAGCCTCTAGATCCCATATCAGCTCAGGAGAAATTGATCTTTCCTCCCAGAAGGCAGAGGAGAATTCCAGACCACCTTTTTCTCATTTTTGGGAGCTCTCTACCTCTTCCACTTCTCAGACAGTCAGAAAAAAAGAAAAGCCAGTCCCAGTTCCCTGTAAGGCCAGAACTGTCCCCTCTGCACTGGTTTATCTGGTCATCTTCGTAGAAGCCCTTGGAAACTTTGCTCTAACCCTCCTGCTGGAGCTGGTTCAAACTCTGTTCAAGCTCAGTGCCGGGACTTTTCTCCTAAGATAGAGGCTACATGTTCCCTTTACCCAGCTCTGCTTCCTTACATCCTGTCCTTCCCTTGACCACTTTTCCATAATCTTCCCTTCCTGCAGATGCTGGCTGAGGCCACTGTACCTGCTGCAGCGGGACGGGGGTGGTGGCTGGTGGCACTGTCACAGTCCACGCTGCTGCCCCAGGGGGAGATGCTTCAGCAGCTGCCCCTTCATGCAGCCCCCACACTGGGTCCTGCCTGCAGCCTCCCATTACCCATTCCCAAAGGGCTTTCTAATTAATAACTTGAAGCCATCGGTGAAGGCTGGCTTCCCTGCCTGGGAGAAGCTTTCCAGGAGCTGCTCCAAGTTCTGTCAGTGCACCTGGCCAGGGTGTTGAGATGTCCCTGCCCTTGGCAAGATGCCTAGGGCATTTTAGTTTTTATTACAGCTACATCTTTGAGTGAACTGGTGCAGACAGTCAGGCCAGCCCCAAGGTGCCCTGTGGTCTCTTAGGGCATCGCTGCCATCCTGCTTCCTCCCTTCTGCTGATGGCCCTATGCTGCTTTACTCGCAAAGTGTGTTTGGTTTATCCTCTACTTGGAGTAAAAACCTCCTCGGTGGATGATCCCTATCCTGTTGTGACACTACATGTGCCTGCACTCATTTCTTCTTCCACTTTTTCACGAGAATCTTGTTTAGAGGTGGTCAGAAACGTGTCCTTGCCTTGGGTCTTGCTGCTGGCCCTGACCACCTTCTCCTGCCCAGGCATCACCTCCATCAGCCCCCAGCAAGCTCTCCTCTCTTCACTGGTGATTCTCGTGACCAAGTGTTTTCCAGCTGCTCTCCAGGAGTACTCTGGATCCATGGCCACATTGGATTTGTGCATGCTTGTGAGAAAGAAATGCAAGGTGGTTGGATGGACCTGTGTAGCTTCGTCTGACTGCTGGACATGGCCCCCTTCTCTTCTGGGAAGAGACTATGGAGGCAAAGACTGTGCAGGGGCAATATGGGGAAACTGAGGAATGATGAAGGAAGAAATGGCTCAAGGCCAGACCTTGGCGTGCTGGTAGAGCCAGGAGCTGATCCACAACTCCTGGCCTTGCTCCAGGCCCAATTCCTTGGACACATTGCTGGAATTCTGCTTTTCCTCCTCATTTTACAGTTGGACTCGATGATCTTAAAGGTCTTTTCCAAGCTAAACAATTCTATGATTCTATGATCCTATTTGCTATTTTCTTAATATGCTTTAAACCCAGCTATTCTGGCTAATCATTGCTGCGATCACTCCCCATTTTATTGTCGGGGTTTTTTTTTCTCTCTGCAAAGTTAGTGGCTGATTGTTTTATTCCAGATATCTCAAACCTTCTCAGTTTTCTGTGATCCTTAAAAAATAATTTCTTGATAAGCTCAAGGTAACCCCTTCTCTTAGCGTGCTGCTGTAGCTCACCCTGCCAGTGGCTTGTGGCGTGCCCGGGCTGGCGAGCCATGGCGGGGCGGGTGGGCTGCTGTGCCCACCGTGCTGCTCGCCTCCAGCCCTGGCACAGGTCATGTGGCTTCACCAGGGCTTTTCCACCTCTCTTGCTGCAAAAGCTCAGCTAGCAAGGTGATCCTTTCTTTATTTCTTCAAGTTTCTGTGAGGTTTTCCTTTATTGGGGATTGATTTCAGAGACTTCACCTCCACCCTAGCAAGAGATGAGATTGTGATACCTGCAACTGTGTGAGGGGCTGCTGCAGATTTTGTCATCTCCTGCTCTGGGAATATCGGTGATAGTGGTAGTGATGGACTCTCCCAGCATTTTAGAAAGGTAGAAGAGTGTCGGCGTTGTTTCCTGCTGTTACCAGTTATCAGGAAGGTCAGGTACTGGCTGGAGCTGTCTGTGGGGCTGATGGGAGATTTTTCCCTCACTGTAGCATGGCATCCAGGTTTTCCATGTGTTGCTTTGATAGTGTTGAGGAAGCTGTTTGCCTGTGGTTTCTCCTTAAAGTTCTCTGTGATCCCTGCTAGCACAGATAGCAGAATGAACTGAATTTGTTGTGGCTTGTGAACCTCGTTGCAGCCAATCCATGGTTTGGGGACTAGCACTCTGGGTTTTAGGTGTCAAGTTTAAAGAAGTAAAGAAGTATCTTATGGGAGTGCTGTGCCCAAGGGAGCAGAGGCGTTCCCAGACATGCTGTGGGCTTGAAGGACTGGTCCCATCACTCAGGGCATTTGCTCTGCGCGGTTACTGCTGTGCACCTTTTTCTGCTGCTTCAGGAACTCATAGCGTAGTTGAGGAGATCTGGTGATCTCCAGTAGATCACCCAGTCCAACCTCCTGCTCGGTTATCCTGGACACCCAGGACCACATCCGGTTGGTTTTTGAATGTCTCCAGGGCTGGAGACTCCACCACCTCTCTGGGCAGCCTGTGTCAGTGTTTGGACCACCTTATTCTGGTGTCTGGCCACTGATGCCGTGGGACTTTGCCTTAGCTTCTTGCTGGTGCCGTGTCAGAGGATGGGAGGCAGCGGGGAGCCAAAGGGTGCCACCGTCTCTGGCTATCAGGGATTGCAGGGCTTTTGCACGCTGATGTGGCACTCAGTGTATGGGTTGATGAGATCTTCCCACCCCAAAAGGCTGTGCCCTGTGTGCTCCCAGCCCTACCCCAAGGCAGAGCTCAGGTGTGTGCCCCTGAGATGTGCGAGAGGATGGGACGTATGCAGAGCTGTGTACCCGTGCTGTGGGTTTGGCTGCAGCCTCCCCATGCCCCCCATGTCTGACCAACGCAGCCACGCTGTGGAGAGGGTCAGCCAGCACCGAACCACAGCCCTATCTCACTGGCTTAGCCAGAGCTCCCTTCTGGGGGGGCGTTTTGGTGACAGTGGATCCCTGCCTGCTGTAAAGCTGGGGCCCTCCTCTCCTGGCTTGCTTTCCAGTTCCAGGGTGGGAGGTCCCGAAGGCTTTGCCGGGTGAGAGGGAGCACCAGGAGAACTCCCGCGCCCCTGATTAGCATTCGGCCCTGTTCTCCGCTGCCTTGGCGTTCGCGCTCGCCATTGCCTGGCAACCACGGAGCAAAACTACAACAGCAGCCACGGAGCCCGAGCGTGATTCCTGGGAGGGTGCACGCATGTCAACACACGCCTGCTGCCCGTGCGGGGACGGGGTGGGTGGCAGTGCCACCCCGTGCTGCTGCCCACCATCCCCCATCCCGGCGAGGCGCAAGGGCGAGGACCATCCCTGAGAGGAGGAGGAGAAGGAGGAAAGAGCTCTGGTGCAACAGCTTTGCTGACACCCAGGTTTGGTGGGTCTGTCTGTCTGTCTGTCCCAGTGCCACCTGCCGTGAGCACCCCTCCTGCCCCTCCATGTCCTTTGGCGGAGGGGTCCCTTCCATGCTCAGCAAGCGTGTGCCACGAACTCGGGCCACAAAGCAGGGTGTGGGATCAGGCTCTGCCACGGGTGCCTCTGGGACAAGGCATGTTGGGGGAGAGTCTTCAGTATGTGCGTGTGAATGTAGCTCTGTGGGACAGTGAGACAAGGCCTGGTGGCCCCCTTGTGCTCTTCATGCATGTTATGCCTTGCACCCAGTGCAGGGCCTAGGGGATGCCCATCACCCCCAGGCTCCTTGTGGGGAGGCTCAGCCTGGCTGGGGTCTCCCAGGAGACCTGGTGCTCCAGAAGCTGGGGTTGGGATGCTCTCAGACTTTTACTAGACTGTGCTGTCAGGGGAGCTGGTGGCACATGGGAGCCTGCCTGTGCACCGGGCTGTCTCTGCTTCCCAGGCTTGCATGGGCTTGAGGTCTGGTGTCACTGTTCTTGGTAGAAGAATTTTACAGTCTTGCCTGCCAGGAGCGTCTGTGGCCTTGGGCTTGGTCCCCTGCCTTGATGAAGGGTCTCTGTAGGCACTGGTGGCTCAGTCTCTCTGCCAACTCTGTGCTGGGCAGTCTTGAGAGGCCATGAGTCCCCTCCTGACACAAGGTGCCACACTTCTGCAAGTGATGGGAGAGACAGATGTGCCTGAGTAGATTGGGTTCAGACCCAGCGTGTCCCCGCACTTCTGCTTTGACTCTGTTTTTACATCCTTGGCTTCTGGGGGCTCTGCCTACAGCCTGCCCTGTCCAACCAGCCTGCACATCCCTGCTGGGAAGCAAAAGGTGTCAGCTCGTGCCTTCTCCTGCTCTCTACACGTTTTCATTAATGATGTTTGCTTGGCAAAGAATTAAAGAAATACATCTGTCTTTTGTGTCTTGCAGAGCCTGGGGTCAGCGGACAAGAAGGACTTTTACCAGCCAAAGTAAGTGCTGATAGCTGTGGTGAGTAATTGCATGGAAATTCCTGGTTGGTCCATATTACCAAGCAGCTCTGTGTCTTGCTAAGATTAGACATTTGAATGTACAAGAATAGCTGCTGCAATTACACAAGTGAGGATAACAGTGGAAGGGCTGTCAATCATTTGGGTTTCAGGGCATATGCAAATCATCAAATCAGGTCAGAAGGAATCACGACAGCTTGACTGAGGCTGAGGGACAGTGCCGGGACCTGATGGCCAGGAGCAGGGGACTCAGGGGTGACCTTTCCCACCTCTGGCTCCCTCAGCTCCGGGTTTGCACAGCTGAGCTGATTTGGAGAAGTGAAGGGTTT
>WUAM01000264.1:3610186-3630421 GCA_024336885.1 Actenoides hombroni
GGAAAGTTGATGTCTTGGGAACAGGTAGAGCTTTTCCTGGTTTCTATGACTCAGTTTGTCTATCATTTCATTAGTTATTACTGCTGGTCTTCCTCAGCAGAGAAGGATCCCTGGCAGCTGCCAGAGGTCTGGTGGACCTGCTGAGGGCTCAGGAAAGCTCAACACTCCTGCAGCAGCTCTGTAGATGTGTTTCCTGAGCCCTGAGCAAGGTGTTGCTGAGCAGCTGGAGCATGGGGAGATGCTGGTTCCTGAGCTATGGTGGTTCGTGAATGCGTTTGTGTGGTGCAGCTGGTGATCTGAGAGAAGTGTGGCAGTGGATAGCTGGTCCTCCAGCCCCCATGTGCTGGAGCAGACTTGACTGTGTCTTTGCTTTCCCTTTTCTGTGCTTCAGAGGCAGCAGTTCACTCTGCTGACCAAGCCTCCTGCACCATGGGAGTAGGGCCAGAGCATCCTGAGTTGGTGGCTTTGGGCTCTCACAGCAGATGCAGGTTATAAACAGAAAAGGGAAAGATACACATGCCAGACATCTGAGCAGTGGCTTTTATCACCTGTTGTACTGAGAGTGAATCTTGCTCCATTCCTGCTATGTTCAGAAGCTTTCTCCCATCAGGTGTCCTCCTCCTCCCTGGACATCAAGTGCTCTGTCAGCTGAGTTTCCTTGTGTCACCCTCAGTGATGCCTTTCCTTCCTCTGTTACGTTTTCTGTTCAGAAGTGGAAGTGCTGTCATTATGTTCCCTCACCCCATAGTTACCATTGGTCTACCTCAGCCAGCAGTAAAGTGTTTCCTAAGTGCCTGGAATAGTCCAGTACTCATCAAGGTTATGGAGAGATGGTCTTTGATGGCCTTTACCTTTGGCTCTGCCTCTCTGCCCAGTCCATCCAAGAGGCTTTAAGGTACAGATCTCCTGCTGGGTTGCCCCAAAAGTAGTGTGGCAAGCACAGAAGAAAGTGTAGTGAAGGTGGACCTCCCCTGCAGGAAGTCAGAAGTGCCTAGGGTGGAACTACCAGAGCTGAAATGATGTCGTTGCCCACGCTGTGAGAGACACTTTTACTTCTAAGATTTTCAGTGAGGGTGTTTCTGCAAGAGCTGACCCACGTCAGGAGTTGTGACTCCTGACTTATATTGTATCTGGGAGGTAATGTTCCCTCTTCCCACACTAAATGGAAGGATGCAGCCCTAGTCAAGAATTAATGTTAAAAAAAGTTACATCACTTGAGAACTGAATGGGCTAGAGACCACCTCGGGAAGAAAGTGGTCCTGTAGCTGAAACACCTGAGAGGGGAGCCTGGTGTATTGGGAAGGGCCATGAGTCCAGCAGTGAGACATCTGCACAGATTTCCTCACCTACACCAGCTGTGTGAAAATGTACAGATGCCTTCCTGTGTTTCCAAAGCAGGTTGTTCAGACATCAGAATGATACATCCCAACCTAGTAATTCTCATCTGATGCAGGTTGGGCACATACCTCCCAAACTGCAGCCCTGCTTGCAGCCCCCCTCTATCTGGGATCTGGCCAGTGTTTGTAGGGACCAGAGAAGAAACACCTCATGGACTGAGTCCATCCCCTGACCTTCTTGCTCCTTTGTCACCCTGATTTTGGAAGTTGCTAATACAACTGTAATATTGTTAGAATATCTGGGCTTCCAGAGGTCCATCCACACTTCTGACAGAGGGCCCTTGACTGCTTTGTCAAGGCAGTTTCCTGAGCGTGCCGGTTGAAAACCCAGGGGCACCATTCTCAGAGATGGGAATAGGCTCCCCTGGGACAGGTGCTTTTACTTAATAACCCTCCTGGCATGGCTGGCTCAAGGTGTCTTGACAAGAACTGAGAGAGGCTGGTGCATCTGCTGATTCCCTCTGGCATGTAGTTGCTCTTCGGTGTCAGGGACCGACTGGAACTCAGGTTCTCGGAACCTGGAAAGAAATTTTGTTAGTAATAACAATCATAAAACCCTTAGCAAATGTAGACTGAAATACCTGGGTTTAATTAAAGTGTCACTGATTTGCTGTGGGAGCTGCCTGCGCTTCCTCCCTGTGCTGTCTCCTCTCCTCAGCTGTCAAGAGAGTTGTCACTCGGGAGCGGTTAATATTTGCCAGGCACTTTTGAGGTGTCAAGAGAGACACTGCTGTAGTGACACAACATTCTCTCCATTGATCTGTTCATTCCATCCCTTGGGATGCTGTGGCCGTGCTGAAGAGACCTGATGTCTCAGAGCCCGTTCTTGCTCAGGCAGAATCCCACAGCCCTTTTATAGAGGCACTTCGTGGCTCCGTCTCCGTTGCAGATTAAAGGCTGCTGCCTGCCTCAGATATGTAAACACACAAGAAACCTTTGAAACCACCTTACATAAAGCAGCAGCTGATGTTTATTTTGCCTTGCTGTCTTCATTACGCCAAGATGTCTCTGCAGCTAATTTGGTGTCACCCGGCTCTTAAAGCAGAACTTTTCATCTCTTAGACTAAAACCTTTCCGTGCCAGCACTTAGATGAAAGTGAGTGTTTTGTTGCTGAGTCATTATCTTGTAAAACTGTGGTGGTTTTAAGGATCTAGAAATCAGTGTTTACATCTCGGAAGCATTAAGGGCCATCATAATAAGATAGATGTGTTCCTAAGCTGGGTGTTCATTTCTTTGCCTCCTTAGCTCAGTCATTCTTGTTATAGTAATGATGATAATAACAGACATGTATGCTACACTGGTCTTCTGTTGCGGTGGCTGAGAGTCATTCTTCTGGGATGCTCTTCAAGTAGTTCAGGTTCACCTGCTAAGTGCCAAGCAATGGGTGGAGGACACGGAGTGAAAGGAGGGAGTAAGAGACAGTGCAGATGGTGCAGGGGGAGAGAAGAAGCGATGCTGAGGACACCTTTCTGTACTAGAGCCATGGGATGCTCAATGCTGCAAAAAACTGCCCCAAAACCACCTTCACAGGGTTGCAGAATACTTCTCCAGCTTTGGTTGTAGGAACATTTGCTGTGCTGCCAGGAGTGCCGGCTTCTCCTAGCTCTGTGGGTGCAGATGGAATGGGATGGTGATAGGAACGGTGCTGGCAGAGTTGGAAGCTTTGAGATGGAGGAGGCCATAGCCCTGCTGCTTCACCCTGTGGCATCTGGGCTACCTGCTATTTGCTTTTGAAGGTGGGAAAGCTGGTGCCAATCGTGCCCAGTGAAGCAAGCAGGGCCCTGTGCGAAAGGACTGCCTGTTCTGCTGCTGCCCACTTCTCCAGGCAGCACCAGGTTATGTGTCTGGTAGGTCATGCTGAAGACAACTGGTTTTGTAATGTGTGATTACAACCTTTATTCATGTTCTTTTTTTTTATTGCTTGTGTGCTTGCCCTGGGCCCCTATGCCTGCTGGGGCTGGAGGACTGTGATGGGGTGCTTTACACACAGATCTATGAGGACAGAGATACCCTGAATGACACCAGGACCCTCGATTCCCAGAGTTAGATACCTTGGCCCAAGGGAGGTTGGGACAAGGAGCCACTTGGTTTCAGTGGGCCCTCAAGCCCAGGGGACAGGAGGATTTGTTGGGGCTGGTTGAACCCATGCTGTCCTGCTCTGGGTGCCCAGGCCAGGGGACCAGTGGACAGCCCGCCTTGCCACATGCTTGCTCTGCAGCTGGGAATGGCCCTCACGGACGTGGTAGTAGCACAAACTTTTGCCTTTCACTGTTTCTGTACAGCTTTCAATGTGTTAAGTGAGGTTGCGGTGTAGGCTCTTACTGTGCCAGTTGTCATAGAAACTTGAAGGGCTTTTTTTTTTTCCTATCCCCCCAGCCCCTTTCTTTAAGCCAAAGCAAGGGTGGGGTTTCTTTCCCCCCCTGTAATTTCAGTTCCAGTCCAATTAAAAACCTGCCTGGCCCTGATTCCCTGTCTCCAGCACTGCTGCACAAGGACTCGCTGTCTTTATGTTGTGCTTCCTTTTGTCCTGACCAAAGGGTGCATGTTCCCACAAACCAGGCACCTTCCCAGTAGTGCTGACTGGGCTTCTGTCCCCATGGACACCCCCCCGGGGTGGGGGCTGATCCTCAGCTGATGTCCCTCTACGGTGCCTCTGAGCAGGAGACGATCCCCTCACTCACCATGGGATACCTCTCCTTGCTACTTCTGCAACCAGGGACCTGAGTGGACATGGCTGGTTGTTGGCCAGTTGCTGGGGCCTCCGGTTCTTTGGTGGAGACATTGAAATGCTATCTGCCTACCCTGCTGGTCTACAACTGGGGCTGCCTTCCCCTCTTGCAGGATGGGAGGACGACACTGCCAGCTCAGAGCTGAGACTGGCACAGAAGCCACCTATGCACCAGCTGCAGCCCTTCCACATTTGCTACACTCTGCATTAATCATGGAAAGGGAATCAAGCGTAGGAAGATGGGCATTTTTTAACAAAATAACCAAGGCTGTGCTCTCCCCTAAGCAAGAGAGCGAAGTGCTCGCTGCAGTGAGTCAACACAGAGATGCTTTTGGCATGGGAGGTAACTCTGCCACCCACAGCAGCCATGGGTTCCACAGCCAGGTACCAAGAGGGAGAAGTTAGCCTTGGAGCTCCAGTTATCTGCTGCTGGGATTCCCTTCTGTGGTATTTAGGTATGAAGGGGTCTAGTAGATTGTGCTGTTTGGCCTCCTGTGTTCTGGAGGGATGTAAATGCTGCCCACATGCTCCTTGGCAAGCTGGAGAGGTTTTTGGTTGCCCTCAGAGCATCCCTGAGAGATATCTAATCCTGACCCAAAACTCGTTTGAACTTGTTGGGCTTCAGCTCCCAGTCCCTGGCTCTCTGTGCCTTGCTGGATAAGAGCAGTTGGCACTGCTCTGGTTTGTTGGGGGGGTGGAAGAATTTTGCTCAATAAACTCAATATAGCTCAAATCTTTTGCAGCAGGATATTTTCTCCAGCCCTCAGATCAATCTTGTGACTCATCCCTCCAGCCTCTCTGGTTTTTTTAGTGTCCCCTTCTAAACGTGGGCACTTAATTGCAGGAGTGTTTCTATGTTGGTCTCAGCGGTGCAATACACGTAACTCTCCTCTCCCCCAAGAACTGCATCAGCTCTTTTCATCGCAGCATCACATTAGAGCCTTGTGTTAGGTTGGTCACCCGTGGTGACCCTTGAGCCTTTCTGGAGGCTCTCTCTTGTCTGGGATACAGTCCCTGTTCATAAATACGGCCTGAAATCCTTCTCCGTAGGTGTGTCATTCTGCGCTGGGCTGCATTAACAGATACAGTGTTTGAATGGGCTCAGCATTACCAAGCAACCCACATTTCACTCTCTCCTCATCAATATTTACCATTACATCAATCTTCCTGTCATCTGCTCATTTTTTTGGGCAAGGATTTTGTATTCTCTTCTCGATCATCGATGAAAATATCGACTAGCTTGCTCCCCGTGGAGCCTCACTAACGATTCCCCATTGACAGCTTCTGTTTGAGACCTGTCAGCCGGCTCTTAATCTATTTAACATGCTTTATTGATACCGTGTAGTACTATCTTCTAAAATCCGAGTGTCAGGAAGCACTTAGCGCTCTGCCTGCACAGCCATCACGTACACAGTGCCTTTTTCAGCTCAGCCTTTATTTGCTGAAGAGTTGACGAGATCTCTTTTCCACAAAGACAAGCCGACTGACTTTAATTATAACTTACATCCTTTAATTATTTCTTAATTTAATTCCAGATGAGCCCTGGCTTCTGGGTCCTATATCAGGCTGACCATTTTGTAGTTAACTAGGTCATCTTCACTGCTGGGTGTGAATATTGCTGTGAAGGAGCCATTTGCCATCTGGACGTGGTTCCCCAAAAGTTTGCTCAAAACCGAGCAGCAGAGCCCAGAAAACTCTACCCAGCTCTAGGTACCCATTATCTGTGCTGGCTGTTCAGTGCTGTTTGGCCACTTTAACGTAGGTGAGGATACTGATGGTTTAGCAAAGCTCGCTCTCTCCTGGGAAATACTTCACTCTGCTTTTTCCCCCAAACAGAATAAGTATTGACTGCAATTTTTTTTTTATGCATCATTATGAGCAGTCCCTCAATCTCTGCTTAAAAATGGTCCTGTTGCTCCTTACAAGTGATCCGATTGCTAGAATTTGTTTGGCTCCCAGTAGTAGGTTTTCCACATCCAGCCATGCATTTTCTCCTTCTTTCCCTTTCTTTAGTTTCCCCTATCAGTTTCCTACACATTGTAATTTTTCATTTGTGTTGACCACTTTCCATTTTATATTCTATTGCCACTCTGAGCTTTCATTTAGCAAAGGGGATCTTTAAGCAAGGCGCTCATTTTCCTAACAATGAAATTGGGACTTCGCAGATGTGCAGTGAACTCCCCTTAAAGAGCTCTCGATTTTTCCCTCTACTTCTTCAAAGTCTTTCTTGACAGTCAGTTTTACCCCATCTCCCGGATCTGAAAATGGCCATTTTTCAGCACTGAGCGTGCCCCATCATCTCCTTGGTCTGTGGGGATTGCTGCCAGCCTGGGCTGCCTCTCCAGGCAGCCAGCAACTGCTCAACCTTTTGTTGCCTGCTGCACATTAACGTCTGCAGTGAAAAGTTACCAACTATCGTGTTTAGAAATGCATGTGGTGTTTTACTGCTGGCTCTGTGAGTCTTCTAGCATGTGACTCGCAAACTCAAACCCTTTATAACGCATTCTTTTTTTTCTATCCGTTGGGAACATATATTTAAAGTTGAGCTCCTGCAGTCCTGTGCTGGCTGAGATGATGTGCCATGCCTCTTCCCAGTCCTTAGTGAGAAGGTAAATCTGTATTTCTTCAAGCACTGACTGCAAAAAGATCTGTAATTCTAAAGAAAAATATATAATGGTGTGTATTGTAAGTCTACGGTGCCCTCCTCTTCCTTCCCTGCCACCCCTCCTACACAGAGACTTCTGATCACGTAAATCATCGTAGCAGGTTTCAGTAGTGTCGAGTGCCTTAAATCTCTGCTCCTGAGTGGAAAATTTCCTGTTCCTCATGTTTCTTTCTCAATCTCACTGCCTTGCATCATCTCAAGAGCTTGCTGCTTCGCCCATCAGCACAGCACGAGCAAGGTCTCCAATACCCTTTCCTGGAACAACCACAGATTACTCTGGCTTTTTATTCAGCTACACAGTCCTGGTATTTTTCTCTCCATGCTTTCATGTGTAGTGCCAGGGAGACAGCTGGGCCACAGAACCATCAGCAGCTCCATCAACCTGCACTCTCTTCAGAAGCTGATCCTTGCCTGAGACCACTGTCACCATGGCCAACCCAGCAGGTATCTGAGCACTTGGCTGTGTGGAGTACCAGAGCTGGCCTTGAGCTCACCTGCCAGAGATGCTGTTGTGTAGAAGGGTGTTTTGTTGTCCCTGAGCCCCCCTGGCAGGCAGCATCTGCTGGGAAGGACTGGCCATTTGCAGTGTCCTCCCAAACCTATCCCATGCTCTTCCTAACTTCACGTTGTCTCCTGCCTTGCTTCGGCAGGGACTGCAGCTGAAGCACAGCTTGTGCTGTGGGTGGTGTCTCTGCAGTCCTCCTTTGAGCCACCTGAGCTCTTGAGAAGCAAAAATTGCTGGCAATGGTGGAAATGACAGTAGGGAGCAATCAGCTGGGTCTCTGAGTTGCGGTGTTGGTGTTTCTCCTCTGGCTCTTAGCTCTTGGGGGCTGGGGGGTATAATCGAGCTGAATATGCTGATTTGCTTGGGCTGTACTGAGCAGACATGTAGATAGCACTAATTTGCTCAGGGAACAGTGTGTCTGAGGACATTAAAGGAGAAAAAATGTGTTGTCTTTACTGCACCCTGACAAAGCAGTGTGTGCAGAGGTGGGAGTTAAGGCTTGGAGCTTTCCCGCAGGTTTCTGGCATTAAGATAGGACTTGGAGTAACGTGGTGACTCCCAGGAGATGTGAAATGGGAAGGGACAAGGGGGTGGGTACATGGCTGTCCCTTCAGGCTTGGGACATCATGTAAAAGGGCACCACCTCCAGCATCATTGTCTAATTTCTGGGGAAATGAATTCCTCCTCCAGAAGTGCCGCATCCTCCCCATGGACTGCCTCGGGAGCCTGGGTGGCTAACTCAGATCCTTGCCATCAGTCTGGCCACTGGTGGCTTTCAGCACATCCCAAAGATGCAGCTGAAGGTGGGATGAGCCTCTAATAATTACTAAAGAAACACTGGATAATGGTATTTATACCTAATTAAAGACTTGACTGAATCAAGCTGTGGATAGCGTAAGAAGATTGACTCTGGGGAGACCCCAAAGTAGGGGCATTTTACTGATGGGCTGGGGAAGAACTTGTGGCTGGGGGCTTCACAGAAAACACCTTCTTGCCCCACAGTAAATGGAAATATGTGCGGTGCTTTGAGGAAACAGGCTCGAGAAGGAGGCAGAAGGAATGCTAGGGCCTGCAAAACCCCATTTTTACATTTAAAAACCAGAAAAAACAAGCCTTCCAAAAAGCTCAAATGCCTCAAGAAAACCTCTGGAGCTGACAGCACTCAAGCAGGGGCCGTTTCAGGTTTTTCTTTGCAGTACGAAGTAGGAAGGAAAAAGCACCCAGGGAGGGAAAGCTCAGCTGCATTCATTCTCCCCCTCGGATGTCAGAGGTGCTTTGTTTTGCAGAAGTGCTTATTATTCATGCAGCTATCTCATTAGACAGCTGAAATACAGCTCTAGCGTGGGGCTTGGCGTGACCCTGGCCCTACTGCAGAGCTGTTCTGTCTCCGCTTTCCACCCCATGAGAAGTACCTCTGGAGCTGGCAGGGTGATACTTGGCACCAGTGCCTGTGGTACTTGATCGTCTTTTCCCCACTGTGTTCCTTTTTTGTCCCTCTTTTAATCAAAAGTTGTGTCCTGGTTCCTAGGCCACTGTCTAGCAGATGTGTGGCCATAGCACTGCTTGTCCTGAGGGTCCTTCAGCTCTCAGCAGCAATCTTCCTGATGAAGGTACAGCACATGAGCTGCTATCTCCAGATGTTTCCCTTGTTCCCAGATGTTTCCAGGAAGCTTCTCTGTCTGCACACAGCACTTGGCTGCATGTGTCAGGGCCAGGATGCCAAGCCTAGTTGTGCTGGATCCCTCTGCTGCGGTGTGGCCACTCGGCTTTGCTGTTTCCAGACCAACTGGTTGGCTCTGAGGATGAAGAAGAAAGACCCTGCTTCTGAGTTTTCATTTCACTCCCCCAGCCTCACCTCAGCTGGCAAGTGTTGCTGTTTCAAACCAAAATCCAGTCTCAGACTTCTAACCGGTTTCTAACCGTCTTGTTTTTGCTGTTGCAAATTACTGGCTTCACAGGTGATGAAGCCAGTCTCTGAAGGTGGGGAGGAGGAGGCAGTGTGGCTGCTGTTGAAGACACTGGTCCTGCTTCACTGAGAGCATCCCCTGGAGTTGCACCTTTGGAATTTTTGTTGGCTGGCCAGAGCTACTAGTGCTGTCACCAGGAGGGACCACCTGCATCCCACCACACTTCACTGCTGTCAGCAGTGAGTCCAGCATGGTGGATCCCATCTCCTTGCACTGGTGCAGAGAGTGGTCCTGGGGCATCTCCTAGCCACATGACCCTGCTCACTCCAGCAACAGGGACCCTGGGGGGGGAGTGGTGTGTGTGTGTATGTGTGTGTGTCAGCCACAGCCAATGTGAAACCCTAAATATTTGTACACAAAGGCCATGCTGAAATCCCTGTCCCAGTCCAGACATCAGAGGTGTCATTTTTGATTTCCCAAACACAGAGAGAGCCCTTTCAGCCCTGACCCGCTCAGACACTGCAGCTTTAATGTCCAAGCACCCAGTGTGTTTCCACTCCCCTCAAATGCATCAATCAGGTCTCGGTGAGGCTCTGAAAGAGCCAGTTTGTTAAACAAACACACTTAGTGTAAAAAGTTTATTCCAGTTAATTAGGACTTCATTGCAATGGAAACAAATTACCCAGCTGTCATCTGCCAAGGCAAACAGCGGTGGGGGAGAGGGGTCCTGGCCAGGCAGGAGACAAACAGCCATCTCAGGCAACCTTATTTATGGCCTTTTTATGTATTTCTGTATTTATTTGGACATTCCTAAGCTGGAGAGCTGGGTTCTTGCCGAGCCGCATGCCCCAGCACTTGCACGGCATCGGCTGCCCCCGGTGGCAGGTTATCTGTCCGTGGAGCTCCCGGGCAAAGAGCTGGCACTGGCCCAGCTGGGCACTGCCCTTGGGGACCCTGGGACTGGCATCTGTGTCCCTGGGCACGTCCCTTTGGGCTTGTCCGAGGCACTTGCTTCGGAGACGGAGGTGAGGTGCTGGATGTGGAAGCAATGGGCAGGGCAGGGCAGGCTGCTGGTACCTGCTCACCGATGGAGGTGGGGATGTGGGGTTCCCAGATGGAGCAGTGGGGTCAGGAGGCACCGGCTGGGGGTTGCTGGGAGCTTTGCCCAAGCAAGGTTCTTCCATGCCCCCATGGTTCCCTACCCTCGCAGAGGGTTGCCCTGTGTCAGCACTGACCCTGGGCGTGAGTCCCCATCCCCACTGTGTTCCCCCAGCCCAGGCAATTAACTTTTGGGGGGGAGAGGCATAAGTGCTGCCTGATGAGGCTCCCACTCATTTCCAGCTCATTTTATTAAAAGAAACACCCTGTTGACAGCCTTTTTTCCTCCTAAAGCTTTCCTTGAAAAAGAGGGAGAAAGGAGGAGCTGGGATGGGGGCTAGGGAAGCCGGGAGGCACGCAGGGAGCTGAGCGCGGTGGGAGCCGTAGGCCACGCACTTCCCGCGGGAGCAGGCAGGGAGCTGGGCAGGATGGTGCTGGCTTCCCACCGCCGGCGCGCGGAAGCAGCAGATAAACCCGCGGATTAGCAGCGGGTACCGTTGCAGAAGAGCAGCATCCCCTTCCTGGAGCATTAGTCACCCGAGCCTGACGCCGGGGCGGGGGAGGCAAGTGCAAGTCATCGAATTACCTCCTCCCGCCTGCTCCCGTCCTGTCCCCCTGCTCCCAGGTGGCCTGTCCTTGCTTCGTGTCCCTCCAGCTCTGCCCTTCATAATCAGAAGGTGGGTTGTGCCAGGGCTGCCGTGGCTGGGGTGGGGACAGGCGGAGGATGTTGGTCTCCAGGATGGATGGGTGCAAGCAGGACACATCTGCTTGGCCAGAGAAGTGGTCCCCAGTGGTGTAGCTGGCACCATGGTGGGCTGGGTAGCACAAACGTGGGGGCTCTCCCAGTCGCTTTTGGGGATGCATTCTCCCCTCCAGACCTTGGGGATATGGAGGACAAGAACGGATTTCTACCCTTGCATTGAGATCTTCCAGTGGGCTTCGATTTCTCTTATATGTCTGGTGGATAAACCCAGGGCTCTTCCACCTTTCTCATGTCCCACGATTGCATCCAGGCCAGATTGTTCCGATCCTATGAAATCCTTAAATGCACATTTGAATTTCACATTGTAAGCGAGTTGCCATCCAGAGCCTTTTATACAATTTCCAAGAATGTTTCTGTTGCCTTACAGCTGTGAGATCACTGTGGCCCACGCTCTGAGGTTTCTGTCTGTGATGGCACATGTTTAGGGGAGTGGGAAGCTTGGGTCAGGGCACGCGTCCTTGCAGGGGCCTGAAAGGGAGCAAATGACAGAGCCAAGCACTTTTAACTACAGAGATGAGTCCTGAGAAACATAGAATCATTCTGGTTGGAAGAGACTTTTAAGATCATTGAGACCAACTGTTAACCCAGCACTTCTAGGTCACCACTAAACCATGTCCCTCAGCACCACATCTCCACAGCTTTGAAACCCCTCTAGGGATCATGGGGACTCCACCACTGCCCTGGGTGGCCCGGGACAAGCCTTGACAACCCTTGTAGGGAAGAAATTGTTCCTCAGGTCCAACCTAAACCTCCCATGTGCAACCTGAGGCTGTTTTCTCTTGTCCTGTTGCTTGTTCCTTGGGAGAAGAGACCAAACCCTACCTGTCTCCTCCATTGCCTCTAAGCGTCTTTCAGGGAGTTGTGGAAAGCAAGAAGGTCTCCCCTGAGCCTCCTTTTTTCCAGGTTGTACAACCCAAGATCCCTCAGCCATTCCTCACAAGACTTGTGCTCTAGACCCTTTCCCGGCTTCATTGCCCTTCTTTGGACACGCTCCAGCCCCTCACTGTCCTTCTTGGAGTGAGGGACCCAAAACAAAATACCATATTTGAGGTGAAGAGACTGGTCCTGAGACCAGACTTCAAAGCCAGGTTGGATGGGGCTTTGAGCAACCTGATCTAATGAAAGGTGTCCCTGCCAATGACAGGTGGGTTGGAACTAGATGATCTTTCAGATCTCTTCCAACCCAAACCATTCTATGATTCTATGATCTCATCTGGGGGATGTAGGAAAGACAGTGACCAGCACTGGAAAGGACTGATTTGGCTTCATTTCTGGAGCTTGGAAGGTAGCAGAGGAGGGAATGGGGAGTTTGGTCCAAACATCTTGGTTCCTTGGAGTCGGCTGACCCATCTTGAGGGGTAATTTGAAAACCCAAAAATAAAAAACAACAAGGAACCTCAGCACCATATTTTCCTGCCCAAGAGCAAGGCTCTGTTGGAGGTAGCCCTGCATTACTTCAGAGGCAGCAATGCCACCTTTGTCCCTCAGTGATGTGCACAAGCCTTGGTGGGCAGAGTCGGAGCGTAGGGTGCCAGGCATCTTCTTCCTCTGGCTGGCAACCTCTATTATAAGGGATTTTAGCTTTCTGTTTCTCGATTGACTTTTTGTCGGTGTTTATTTTTAGCTCCTCCATTGCCTTGCACATTCCTCAAGGGATTCTTTCTTTCCTTCTCCCTCCTACAGGTTTGTTTGTAATGTAGTCGCGTTGATTTGAGCCACGAGCAGGAGCTTTCAATGCCAGCGAGGGCTGCACGGTGATGCTGGTGCATAAACCCAGCTTTGTGGGTTTATCTAAGGTTGATGCGTCCGTGGGGCCTGGGTGCCGTGGGGCAGGCACTCCTGCAGAGACAGGGGTGCTCGGAGGGAGCGTTGCTCCCATCCGCAACCGCTGGCACGTATGCCTTGTGGTCATCACTCAAAGTCACTGCCAAAGCACAGCAGGTAGCTTTGTCCTCCTTGCTCCTCTCAGCGCTGCCCTCCCTGAGATTTCTCTCTTTTCAATACCCTGGGGGAAAAAATTCAGATCAGCATCACTGGAGTGGCTGCGTGGAAACAAACCCCAGGTCCTCCTGCAGCTCCCCAGCCAGGTTGGATGGAAATTTTTAAGCGTATTTTTGTAAAGCCCTGCATAAGGTAATTCAAAACAAGTTGCGAGTATATTTTGGACTCCAGCAGAGCTGTCGTCGTCGCCTCGCTTCGCCCGCTGGCTGTCCCAGACAAGGGCTCACTTTGAGCGTACCCCTCTGCCGAGCAGGGGGGGAATGTTTTCATTCCTAATTTAGAGCATCCATCCCACCAGGGTCCAGCCCCCTGGCTCCTGCTGAGCCCAGCGCAGCGCTGGGAGCCTGGGGGCTCCCTGCAGCGAGTTTACCTGTCACCACCAGCTCCAGGGCTGTGCTAACGTGTTCGTTAGAAAATGTGACTCTCTTTGGACTTAGCCTCCTTCTTCTCGCCCTGGGTTGGCGCTCGGTGGGGGATGTGTGAAGGTACAGTTTGTGCTCTGTTTTTTTCCAGGATTTCTGTTATTTTGTAGAGGAGGGTAAGTTTGCTTATTTTTAAACACCTAAAATATAGGTTGGTATTCAGTATCGTTTTGCTGTTTTTCCTGGAGAGACACAGCACTGGGAGGTCCCGTTCAGGTATGGCTTTGGTGGTGGTAGCTCCACCGTGGCCCTGATCCAGGAAAGCACATTTTCTGAAGCACTGATCTCCATGGGCAGCGCTTACCCTGGGAGATGAGCACATGGTTAAGTGCTTTGTGGGACCTGGTCCTGTAAAAGCAGAGTCCCTTCAGCGGCTGAGAGAACTAAAGCCAATGATTCAAGCAAACCTGAAAGCCACTCCCAAAGCCACAAGAGTTCAATCCTCTTGCAGCAGCAAGTCCTGAGCATCAGGGTGTGGCAACTCCCCTTCCTTGCCATGGATTAACCATCTGCAAGGAGTAAAGAAAGCAGGCACTGGAGCCACATGTCCCCAGGGAGTGAGTGATGGGACACACTGAAGGAGAAGACAGGGGACCAGTCCCTGCAGTGGTGCTCTTGGTCACTCATGTTTTTCAAAACCATCAATCCACCATCACCTAATGTTTTTTTCTACCACAGCTGGGTTATGGCTGACTGACATCACGCCCAGATTAGCAGAGGGGCTCAAAGTACTTCTGCAACGAGCCTAATGTTGAACTCTGCTTTAATCAAACAATCTGGTGCTGGAGGTAAGAGGTTTTGAACATGGTCCCTGGTGATGCAAGGTGCTGGGGCCACGGCAGAATTTCACCTCTTTTCTCTTGGCTGTTTTGCTTTGGGGTCTGACTGCAGCTTTTCTAGGGTTGAAGTTGTCATTGAGGCTTTTCTGATCTTTATTTTTGTAATGTTCATTAGCATAGTTCCTATCAAAGAACAGCACGTTCCCTCCCTGTCCTCATTTTCTCCCTGGTTAATAACCCTTTGCTGGTTTGACTCATTTGGAAAAAGAGACAGTAGCTTCAGGAACAAGTCCTGGTATAATGGAAAGACGTCAGCACTTTCAGGCTGATCTGAAAAGCGGCATTAATTCAAAGAGAGGGCTCAGTGAAATGACTGCAGAAGGCCCAGCTTATGTCTCTGGGGAGCGTTGAACCAACCTGTATCAAAACATGGCAGTGTGCATGTGTGTGTGTGTGCTCCTCCAAGCTGCTGAGAGAGACTCTGAACCCAGATGGTTGCTTTTCCTTTCAGAGATGGGTTTGAACAGCAGCCTCCTCCTCCTCCCTTCCCTCCCTGAAGCTGTACTTTGGAGATACTCATTGCTGAGGCTCACGGTGCGATGAAAATCCTTGTAACAGGGTTGAACAGTGCAGGAGGGTTGGACTGGATAACCTTTAAAGGTCCCTTCCAACCCAAACCATTCTATGATTCTAAGGTGTGAGAGATCATTAAGCAAAGGCTGAGCTGTTGCATGTGCCTCAGGTGTTGGAGGCATATGCTGGGGAGCTGTGTTTTGTCTGGTGTTGGTTGGTGGGTGGTTATGGTTTCTGCTCTGCTCCTGAAGCCCCCACCATTTATATTCCTCAGCTGGGTTTTACCAGTGCTGAGGAACAGACTGAGAACACCAGACTGAGGTTGGAAGCGAGTGGAGACAACCATTGCAAGACAATGCTCCAAACTTTCTCCCTTTGGAGGGTGGAACAAGTGCCAACATTGCATCGCAGATGCTGAACCTGTGGGTGTTAGCAGCACAGCCCTGTCCTTAGGGCCTGCAGGTATCTACTGGAGGTATGGACCTCCTGATGATGCTTTGGGGAGAGTCAGGAGACCACCTGCCTGGTGGGACCTGTTCCTATGGAGAAAGTGTGACTGAGTCACTTTGGAGCTGGGAAAAGGCTGTGTCCATTGGGTGGTTTCAATAAATCTGGGATTTACTTCCAGAGGAGATCAGGATCGCTGTGAAAGTTTGGCAGTCAAGGAAAAGGAAGGAAGAGGCACCAGCACGATGCCCTAAATCTTAGAGACAAGATGTCCCATCTTACCTCTTGTGACCTTGACCATTTCAGGGTATGTTCTCCACTGTCTGTGAAAAGCACAGCTGGCCCACAAACATCTCCAATTGCTGTTCTCCTCCAGAGCAGAGAGCACGGCTCTTCAGAAAAGGAGGAATCTTTCTGCAGACCCTCCAGAAATTCAACTCTTGGTTTGCTCTGAGAAGTTGGAAAGAACTTGCTGTATGGCAGCCTGGATGGAGCTGCAGCAAGGTGTTAAGAGTGCTGTGTCCTGGGGGACCTGCCTCTGGTGGTGTCCCCACCCCACAGGCAGTGTTTGCTGTACACCAAGATGTATTTTCAGCAATGACCTGTGAAGTGTTCTGGGCTGGAGGATGGAGGGGGGAAGACAAGACACCTGGAAAGCATCCATTGCCAGTGTGAAGAATCCACCTCCTATTGATTCTTCAGGGCTACAGGTTTTCTCCGAGGACAAACCCTCACGTGGTTTATCTTTCATTGCTGGCTGTTTGCTTTCTAAGTGTCTGAAACCACTTTTGAAGACTTCGGGCTCCCAGCAGCCAGCACTGTAGAGCACACCATGCTGGGGTTTAAGTCAGGTGGTACAAAATCTAATGTTGTGGGTTTGTCACCACATTTCTCTGTTGTGCTTGTATTGGTGGGCAGATGCTGCCCAGTGGTGGAGAGGGCCTTGCACAATCAGGGAGCAGTCTCGTGGTCTGATGTGTGAAGCCCAAGCCCACGATGAAAGGCAGGTGGTAAGAGAGTCACCCACCATGGCTCACGTTTCCAGCATTGGCTTTGCCCAGGGGTTGTGGTCTTTGCTGCAGGATTCCTTGGTTGGAAATGAAACTATCTCATCTCCTGCATCACTACAGGCTCAGTCCAAGATAAGATACAACACTCTCGCAGCTCTGTTGATCCCTTGCTGCCCTCAGTGCAGTGAAGGCACTTTAAGTGCAGGAGCTCTGCTGATGGGCAGTGCCTCATCTGGAGGATGTCAAATACCAGGTTCTCCTGCTGGAAAGTGACTCTCTTGCATGAAAAGACTCCTCTGTTGGAATAAAATGCTTTTCATGGGCTTGGCTGGCATGACCATCCTTTGTGGGTATGAGGAAATGGGCCTGATGGTGATTTAATGATGCTGGGCATGGTGTGCTGTAGACAGGGCTTCTAAGGAGCTCAGCTGCCTGTGGGTGTTGAAATAGCAAAGGCTAATCCCTGAAGCCCTTGAGGATAGGTGGATAATAAGAGTTAATGGGGAAACTGAGGCACTGAGACTTTAGCTCATAGGTGAGGCCATGCAGCCCAGACTAGTGTCCTTTGATTTTCATAGTACCAGATGTAAAGCCATTGTGTTGTGTCCTTTCACAGCCTGGCCTGGAGGAGGACCCCCCATCCCCACGCTCGCTCCCTCGCTGTGGTCCCCCAGCTGGCCACTCCTCGGCCAGATGCTGACTGGAGACACGGTCCTCACAGGGACAGCATCTCTGACAGGTCAGAGCAAGGTTCCTGGCCCTGGAGATGGCTTTGTCCTGTCCTGCTTGGCTACTGCTGCAGTGTGTCCCTCCTCCCAGTCATCCACCCAGAGGCCGTTTGCTCTTTCCCAAGGGCTGTGAGTGCCTCTCACTCTCCCTCACCTCCTCGCTGGAGTCCCTCATGCCCCAGGCGCCGAGGAGCTCTCCTCTCACTTGGCTGCAGAAACAGGCTCCACATCCCAGAAATTCTGGCTTTCATGTGGGAGCCAATAGTCACACAACCTCCATCCAGAAACCATCATTATCGGCCGCTTGCTTTTTCTTGGTTTCTTTGAACTACAGCTCCCAGGATGCCTGAAGGTATGCAGACATCCCAAAGACAGTGGTTTCCCATAAACTTTTGGGGTTTCATGCTTTGCAGGCAAGAATGTTTTTATTGAGTCGCAAATCCCAAGTCCCTCAAACCTCCGCGGCGCTTCCCTGCCGTGGGGCAGACGTGGTGGCTGGAGGCGGCCATGGGGGAGGCTCACCAAGGGCTTTTCTCTCCTGCGTTTTTCCCCCTCTCGTAAGAGGGACCTTTGTAAATTCCCTTCGTGCCTTTTGAAGGAGACTTTTTGGCCTGGGAGGAAGTTTGGATGAGCTACAGTTTGCCTGTGAGGGATGCAATTCCCATTCTCCTTGTCCCTGCTATTTCAAGCATCGTCCTGCATCCCCACATGCATTGATAAGCAAAGCAGGGAAAGTTCACACAGACAAGTGCCTTGGGCAGGGTGGCGAGGGGTTTTCACTGAACTGGGAAGAACTGGCGACTCAGGGAAGAGAAAAAGATGCAGATACATGTACCAATGCAGGGCAGGGTTTTAAATCCTGACGTGCTCACAAGACTTAGGAGAAAACCAGAGAGGAAAATTTTCCTTTAGCATGGAGCGATGTGGTTGTAAGTGTGACCCTATGGGTCCCCATCTCCCAGCCCAGATTCACCCCTGGGCCATGCTGGGAGTGGGAGGAGGGTGCTGGGAGCAGAGCAGGGTCTTGTAGCATGGACCCGGCTGCTCCTAATAACCACATACTTTCTGTAGGAGAGGAAACACAGAAGGGAGAATAGGGCTGTGTGTAGCTTGGTGGGATTTTATGCACTGTTCTTCTGACCATAAAAATACTTTAATGAGCTTTTTCTCATTTGGTGCTGCTGAACCATGTAACACCCATTTGGGGTTATATCTTAGACTTGCGATTTTCTGCCTTCCTCCTTTTTCCCATTGTTAGTTAAAAAAAAAAAGTGCAGGATTCTCTGTGGGTTGGGTTTTAATATGTATTTCTTATGTAGGTGCTACTTTACCAGTTTGAGGAGCTTTGTGAGTGAAACACAGAGGTGCTGGTGGCCCCCAAAGGGAGGTCACCAACCACCCGACTCTTGCAGGAGGCAGCACAGGCGTGGGTTACTGGGGGGTGGTGTGCCCATGGGACACATCCTGGCCCTGCTCTGCACCATTCCTGAGATGCTGCTGGGGCCCGATTCTGGGTGGGTGTCCTGGTGCCTCCAGTGTCCAGGCTCATTCCCTGCCACCCCTCTCCTGTCCTTCCCTGCAGCCCCCTGTGCAAGCACACCCACGCACAGCAGCACACCCGCACGCACCAGCACACCTGCACGCACCCGCACGCACCCGCACACCTGCACGCACCCTCACACCTGCACACACCCGCACACCTGCACACACCCGCACACACCCTCACACCTGCACACACCCGCACACCTGCACACACCCGCACGCCCGGCCCCTGGCACCTGCCTGCCTGTCCCGGCAGCGCGCGACAGTGGCAGCCGGTGTGGTCCGCTGGAGGAGGCGGCTGCCAGCCCAGAAAGGAAAACCATCGCGGCTCTGCGGCCGGCTTGCGTTAACCACATCACTCCTCTCCTGCGCTTGGACGAGCCTGGCCGACGGGCAGCCCAGAATAACAAGCTTTTCCATTCCTGCGCGCAGCGTCGGACGCGGGGCCGTGTCAAACAAGAGCTGGCTCCGGCACGAGCGCGGCGCTCAGACTAAACAAGGGCACGTCCTCCCTTCCCGGGGTGGCTTGTCCCCTGCAAAGGGGGAGCAGGCCGGAGTCAGAGCTGCTGGGGCAGATGGGAACGGCACGGCGGGGATGCGGGCAGGGTGGGGATGCTGGCACGGCAGGCGTTCTGGTCCCTTGCCGTCTGTGGGCTCAGCCTGAGAGGCGGCTGGAGCCACTGGAGGAAGATGAAGGTCCCAGGAAGGCTGAGCCACCTCCAAGGGCCTCCTTACCCATCCATGCGTATGAGGACAGATTTGTTGGGTTTTTGTCTTTTTTTTAAAATTTTTTATTTATTTTCCCCGGCATTTTAATTATGATAAAAGCTTTAATTGCTCAGGGGGGTATTCTGCAAGCTAGCTACCGGGGCTGCATGTAGAGCTGTCCCCACCCCTGGCAAGATAGGAGCAAGTCTGCACGTTTCTCTGCCTAGGCAGATGTATACTCAAGCACACTCATGTAACCTGGTCAGAAGAGCCCAAGCTCTGTCCTGCTGCTCAGGAAGGAGCAGTATCTTCATTGGAAATGATAGAATCCTGAAAAATGAGCAAAGTGATGGAAGTTTTGCCCGAGGAAAGGAATTTTTGACCGTTTTATTTTGTAGGTTTTATTTAATTGTTGTCTGTGGTGGACTTTTGTTTCTTAAGTAGATTAAGATAATCGTGAAGGTGAAGCATCTTGGTGCATGCCATTCATGAAATGGTGTCCATCACTGAGAGGGTTTGTGGAAGGGAGTCAGAAAAGATCTGTGCTTACATCTTCTTTTAAGGTGTTTTACAGCACCAAGAGGAGGTAACAGAATCTTAATGTGACAAGGTGGCAGGCATGGAGATCCCAGCCTAAATATTGCTTAGAGTCTAGAGAGAGAGAAACTTCCAGATCATCTTACGTTGTCTTCAGGATCCCACCTCTTTTGAAGTCCCCCAGCCCCGTTCACAGGCCACGCTTCTATCAGAGGGCACAGGGTTGCTCAGCAGCATGTCCCATGGCCTCTTTGCTGTGTTCACCCATGAAATGCTTCCTGGCCTGTACCCATGTGGGGTTGTGTTCACACAGGATTGCATGTGCCCACGGGTGATGATGGTGTCCGGGGAGGGGAGGGAAGGGAAGGGAAGGGAAGGGGAGGGGAGGGAAGGGAAGGGAAGGGAAGGGAAGGGAGGGGGGGGG
>WUAM01000264.1:3630521-3640788 GCA_024336885.1 Actenoides hombroni
GGGAAGGGAAGGGAAGGGAAGGGAAGGGAAGGGAAGGGAAGGGAAGGGGGATGATGCTGGTTCGGGTCCTGACCCCCCCGGCAGCGCAGGCGTGCAGTGGGCTGCAGAGCACAGCGTGAGTCACCAGGCTGTGGGCACACGTGCCCAGCATCGCTGTTCCCGGGCGGACAGCTGTTGGTCAGAGGGGGGGACAGTTGTTATTGTCAAAATGCAAATGAACAAAATCATTGTTTTGGCAGAGAATTTTTAGGGGAAGGACATGCAAATTTACCTTCCGTTCAGAGTGTACATTGGTATTAAAATACAATGTTTGAAAGCCAAAACAAAGGAACATTTTAATTTGGGGCTCATCAGATGGTTACTTCTGCTTGGATTAACATCAGATTCTTTGCAGCAAATGTTGTAAGTTTGACAAAACTCTGGTTTTCAAAGAAAAGAAGAAAAAAGTTCTAAAAATGCCATCCATTTCCAGGGGTTGTTGCTGCTTTTGCTTGCCTCCTCTGTCATGATGCAACTGGCCTGGTAGCGAATGCTGGACAGGACAACAGGAATAGGCTTTGGGAAGTGCAATTAGAGATGTGAGGTTGGGTTTCTTCTTGGATGCTGCTTTAATCTGGCCTCTAAATAGCTCAGAAAAGTCATCCCAGTGTTGTGCTTGGAGCCATGGGACCTGGGAGGTCTGGTGGGACACCAGAGCACACCTGAAAGGTGCTGGCAGACCTTGCCATCAGGCTGGGAGTGAGTGGGCAGCAGGGTCCCGAGGCTGCCCACATTGCTGACAGGATGTGTTGTGTTTCTTTCTCCTTGGCCTTCTTTATAAACACCCCCCAAATAAAACCTGCTTTTCCACAGCGCTCGGAAACAGCTGCGCTGCTTATTTAAACACACCCCTGAGGTATCTCCGTCCTTCTCCCCCTGCTTCCTTCTCCCTTCATCCTCGGGTGTACCTTCCTGCCTTGAGTTGCAGATCAGAAATAGAGACTGGCCACTGACTTGCTAATTGTAATGCAGCCTGATAATGCCAACTATAATTAGCTGTAGGTATCAAAGCGCTTTTGCTGGCGGAAGTTTTTTGTGACCCTGTTATCACACTTTAAATAGAGGATCCCGTCTGCTCTGCCTGACTCTTTGCTGCAGAGCCATGTCTTGCAGACTCCCACTGGGTCCTTCCCAGCAAATACAGCCCAACATCAGTCTAGCTGCCTGCATCTGCCAGGCTTTGGAAGAGCCAGGCCTGGAAAAGCTGCGCTCATTGACAGTCTTCAAGTGCTGCTTATGTCCCCGAATATGTGACAAATGTTGGCAACCACCAAGAGATTTGCTGATGCAAAGTCCCTTCCCTGAGCTGTGCCAGTGACACGAGGCTGCCCTGGGTTATGGTTACTGGGGTTTTGCAGCTCTGATCTGTCTCTCCTTTACAGCGTTAGGGTTCTCATCAACCAAGAGGTGGTTCTCACATTGACATGTGCTGGGGCACAAGGAGGAATGGTTCAGGTTCTCTGAACCATTCAGGATCTCAGGATCACCTTATCTAGAGCTGCAGCACCATGTCCTAGGGCTGTCAGACATCTCTCCTTGTTCCCTTCTGTCGAGACCTCTAGCTTCTTTCTTTACCATCTCACGCAACTCCTGCCACCCTTTCCCAATCTACAGCATCCCACTTTCCCTGTCTCCGACCTCAGAAAGCCTCAGCATGCTGACTAGCTGGCCAGCTGTCCTCCCCTTGCAGCAACCCTCTTGTTGGGGAAAAACAGGCATCACCAACTTTGCTTAGTCCCACCGGACTGGCTGGTTTAGCTTGTGAAGGCATCCTTGACAGGTAGGTGAGCTCATCCTCTTAGCAGTGCAAAAGCCTTTGGCTTCTTTGCTGCAGTGTCACCCAACCTTGACACATCAAGGACCTGGGCTTGTTGAGCCTGGAGAAAAGGAGGCTCGGGGGAGACCTTCTCACTCTTGACAACACCCTGAAAGGACGCTGGAGACAGATGGGGTCAGTCTCTTCTCCCAGGGAACAAGTGATAGGATGAGAGGAAATAGCCTCAAGTTGTGCCAGAGAAGGTTTATGTTGGACATGAGGAACAATATTTTCACTGCAAGGGTTGTCAAGGCCTGGCCCAGGCTGCCCAGGGCAGTGGTGGAGTCCCCATGATCCCTGGGGGGTTGCAAAGCTGTGGAGATGTTGTACTACGGGACATGGTTTAGTGGTGACCTGGCAGTCCTGGGTTAATGGTTGGTCTCAATGATCTTAAAGGTCTCTTCCGAGCAAAACAATTCTATGATTCTATCACCGAGCTCACATGTCCAATGTGATAACACATGGAAAAGTTTGGTTTGGTCTGTATGCCTGAATTTATCACTTGCTCAAACTGTGGATGTCCACAGCTGTTCTGTCATGCTGTCTAAGCTGTCCTGAGCTCATCACAGAGGTAAACGAGCGCCTGTTGCGCTGATGTTCAGCGCTGATGTTCCCCGCCTGTTCAACGCTGTGCTCAGCGGGGCAGAGATGTCCTAATGTGATAACCCGCGGGCAGACCTGGGGCTGTAACGGCATCAGGTCTCTCAAACTAATCATGGTTGAGTCAGCCTGAGAAGTGGAACACTGAAGTCCCGAAGGAACCCCGGGGACTTGGAGAAACTGTCAATGAGTTTCTCTCCCTATGTGGAGCCAATGCCCTGCCCTTCAGCTGAGCAACCAAACCTCTTGAGATGCTCTCTGCTGCTCTGTGCAGGGAGTGCAGGCCTAGTTCCTGTGCCGCTGCCTGGGGGAAGGCACCTCATTGCTGTTTGGATCAAACTGTTGTGTTATGTCAGGAGATCACCCAAGCTTCCTGTTTCTAGCTCTGGGCAGTATCTGGGGAGTGGGGGGTGAGCCCCCAGATGTGAGGCAGGACAGTGTCCCTATAGGTTTGGGAGTTCATCAGCAGAATCCCTGGATGAGCAACCTTGACCAGCAGCAAAGGCCACATGCAGTCAGTGTCTTTCCTTGAGGTAAGGGAACACATTGAGGGCAAGTCTGGTCAGGGGGTCCACAGCTCTTCCCACCCACCTCTCGCCTTGAGCTAAGGTGTGCAGCATCCAGTCCCTGTGGGCAAGGTCCTGTGCTGCTCACCCGATGACCCAAAACATCAGTGGAAGAACTCAGTCTGTGGCTTGTGCACACCAACCCAAATCATTGCTCATGGATTTAGGAGACTGAGGAGGAGGAACATGAGGAGAGCAGAGTATGTAGCTGTTTGGAGCTATCCAGATTCCCTGGATGAGCCCATAGAGATTGGAAACCAGTGGCCAAAACCACTTTCCCGAGTGGTGAGAGCAGGGGCAAGGCAGCCTGCTAGCATGGGGGAATCTTGTGGCTTCTTCCTCCAGAGCTCTTCTGGGGACCCCAAAAGTTTTGGTGGTAGTTGGGGCAGTTTTCAGCATCACTACCTCTGCTTTGTCCCCTTCTCCATAGGAGCAGATAGTGAAGCAGGGCTGTGCAAGGTGGCAGGGCCTCACGGTATCCTCTGGGGCTGCCAGTGGGGTTTGGTGGCACATCACTGCATCAGCAGTGCCACAGAAAGCCCAAAGCCAGGGGAGGTGAGCCTGAGGCATTGCTACCTTCTGCCTGGTGCTCCCTCCACAGCTGAGCCTGGTTCTCCTTGTCCAAGCCCAGGCCCTCTTGGCCAAGCCCCGTCTCCCTATCTGAGCCTGGTCCCCCCATCTGAGTGTGTTCCCCCACTGCTGAACCCTCACAGACTCGTGGTTATGTAAAGCCCCAGCGAGCACGACTGGGAGATTCTTCAGTGTCGGAATCTGAGTCACATGGGGCTGTTTTATTTCCCCCTCTGCTAATCTCGTTTCTATAGAAACAAGATTGGGAGGAAAAAAAAAAAAAAAGGAAAAGAAAAAAAAGAGCCAAGCACAGAGCGAGCGAGAAACCTGAGGTGATGGGTGAGGGAAGCGGAGGTGGTGGATGAGGAGGTCGGGCGGAGCGGGTGGGAGCCAGGGATCCTGGCCGGGATGGGAACGTGCCTGTGGTTGTGTGTGTCGAGGGGATGGGGACTCTCCCAAAGAGCCACTCTCGGCTGAGCAGCTTCTCTGGCAGCGGGCGATTGGCAGAGCCTGGAGGGAAGGGAGCAGAGGCTGTGCAGGTGAGTGAGCATCGCTGGCGCGACTCCCGGGCATCTTGGCACGGCACAGTACGGCATCCCGCATCCCTACCCAGCTCACTGGGGCTCCTGTGCCCAGCTGCTGCTCCGGGGACATGCAGGCAGCTGGAGCCAGGGTTGGTGGGTGCTGTGCCCAAAGCGTGCCGCTGCAGCAGGCTGCTGAGCAGGGTTTTCCAGAGTGGCGTTTGTGGCCGGTGCTGGCCCAGGGGCTGGTTGTGTGTGCGTGGCTGTGCTCATTCCCTTTCCGAAAGCTCTCTTTCCATGAAAAGCTGCTGCCTGCTCGGGAAGCACCTTTCCAGCTTTGATAATTTTTCCTCTATTTTATTCTAACTGCACCTGTGCAAACAGGAGCCAAACCCCTCTGCAGCTGCAGGGAGCGCAGAGAGCTGTGCTCGCTCCCAGCCCCGCTCGCCCTGAGGCAGTGTCCAGATTCCCGAGGCCAGGCTGCAGCCGGGATGCCCGCGGGACAAACCCAACTTGAAAGCTGGTTTTGCAATGACTGTTGCCAAAGGGAGGACCAGCTGAAAATGCCGCTTGTTTGCCCGCTGCCAAGTACCTGGGCTGCCCACAGCCACCACACAGTTTGTCCCGGGACTTTTGCTTGCCTGTGCTAATTCAGGAGGCTGGCAGGAGCTGGGTTAGTTCACAGCCACGTACAAACACGTGCTGGCTCCCGACTCTCAGGCTTGGGCGTGCAACAAGTGGGAGTTCTTCCTGCCTGGGCTAAGACAGCTCTGTCTGTGTGGGATGGATGGCTCGTGCCCGTGCAGTGGTGAGGGCTTTGGCTGGGTGTGGTGCTGGAGCAGGAGCGTTGCCGGCGCTGCCGGTCTCATGCTGGTGCCCACATCGGTGCTGCCTCATGACCTTGGTCATCCCACACCCATGGCACGGGGTGGCTGTGCCTCCGCAGACTCTGGTCTGTCCTGCAGCCTCAGCCTTGGCATGGCCGGGTCTTGCTGGTGGCTGGGTGAGGTGCTGCATGAGCAGCTGGGCTTCTGTGGGTGCAAGCTTGCTCTGATGGCTGCAAACTGCTGAGATGCCCTGCTTTTTGCAGAGGCAGCCCCTGGTGTCCCTCTGAGGGCCACCGCAGGGGAGAGGGAGGGCCATGGAGCTGAGGGGACAGGGATTTTGCTTGTCATCACCCTCCAGTTGTGGTGTGGGGGACGCAGTGATGAGGCATCACAAACCTTGGGCCAGATCTGTGCATGGCTGGTGAAGCCAGAGGGATGAATCGAGTCCCCGTGTATCTCTGTACTAAGTCAGCTTTGGGAAATGTCATTGCTCATCTGCCTGCCTGGCCAGCGAGGGGGTGGAGGGTGGTGCTTCAGACCCTTGTCCTCATGCAAAAGGGCAGATGAGCAGCTTTTTGAGCTGGGATGCTGTGTCCTGTGGTGGCTCAATGAGCTGGCTGTGCCCTGGGCCAGACGGGACCAGGCTACCAGCTCACTGTGTCCCTGCTCTGCCTGCGACCTCAGCGAGCCAGGGGCTTCAGCAGGCACCCATGCTGGGGTCACACTCCCTGAAAGCATGCCTGGTGAAGGGATGGGCACCAGGCTGGTGTTAATGGCACGTTTGGGCAGCGCAGCTTGAGTGGGAACTGTGCCCTGCGCTGAGCCAGAGGCTTCCCCCTTGACCCACCAGCAAGGGTCTGTGTGCTGCTCTGGGCAGCTTCTGCTTACCCCGATTGAACATCCCAGGGGACCATCAGCACACACCAGGATAGGGACAGCACTGTCCCCATCTCCCTTCAGCAGCAGCCTCTGCCACTGGCTGCCCCTGCCTGCTGTGTGCCCACTGGTGCCAGGCGGGTGTTCGCCGTGCTGTGTCCTGGCACCCCCACGTGCACATGAAGCAGTGACTTTTGGGGGGAGATGTCATATGTGGGCTTTGCATCCCCATGCTCTGCTCCTGCCTCCCCAGCACTGACAGCTCTGCTCAGCCAGGAGGTTTGGAGGGAAGGGTTGAGGATGAGTATTGCTGCAAGAGTCTCCAGGGCCGATAATTATTTCTGGGGAAAAGATGCTATGTTCTGACTTAAACGCTGACATGGGACTCTGAACATGTGTAATCTGGCTGACAGATGGCAAGTCAGAGAGGTGTGATTTATGATACAGCACAGTAGCTGAACAACCTTCTCTGGTTGTCAGGAGACAATTCTTCCCAGCGCTGTGGTTGATGTTTCAATTGCTGGTTTTCCCTGCGTGTCCCCTCGGCAGCGTGCAGGGCCTGCCAGGGAGCCTTGGCAGATGCTGGTGCAGCAGCCTGGGTCCGCCAAGCCCCAGCAGTGCCAGCACTGAGCTGCTGCAGAGATGCTGGCCCTTACGGTGGGGTGGGCAGGTCATCCCAAGTCCTGCCCAGCTAGACCACGAGCACTCCTGTGCTGCAGGCAGGGCTGGGGGAGTGGTGCTAGCCTTGTCCGTGTTCCTATGGTTGGAATGAAGCTGGCTCAAGGCAGCAGTGGCTCTCTGGGGCTGTCTGTTCCCCAGACTGGCACTTGTGGTGCCGAGCGTGGTGGTACTAATAAGAGAAGGCATGAAAATCTTGCCCATCAATGAAGTGCACAAGAGGTCAGATGGCAACAGCCATAGGGAACCTGCCTTACTCGCTCGGCATCTCCGTGCCTCAGTTTCCTTGCCTCTACCTGAAGATCCCTACGTTGATCTTTCTGAAGGGACAGGGACATCTATTAGTGCTTGGAAAGCACTTGAGAAGTAAAAGTGTGGTGCCAGCAGCAGCATCCCCCTCCCCATGTTAGCTGCTACCCACCGAGCACAGACCCTGGGCACAATGCCCAGCGTGGCTGCGGGAGCATCCTGACCCTGGGAGCATCCCAACCCTGGGGGACTGGAGTAACCCCAGCACAAGGAGCTCAGGGAAGCTGACCCACAAGCAGGGCCTTGGAGGGGCAAGGAGTGGGGCAGAGCAGGCTGCTGGCATTGGGCTGCCTTTGCCTGCCTGCAGCCATGGTAGAGCAGGTATGATTCATTCCCTCTTCTGCAGCACAGTTTATGTAAAGCAGCACTGTATAAATAGCCAGATGATCCTGTAAAGTGCTCCTGGCTTTCTAATTAGTGATGCTTCTGCTGTAGCTTTTGGGTCCAGTGGAGGTGAGATGAGGCTGGTTCATTGCTGAGCACTTGGATGAGTTGCTGACAGCTCTCAAAGGAGAGGTACCAGCCCATCAAGAGTGACCACAGCCATCTCCTTTAGCCTGGCTGTGAGCAGCTGGAGGTGGTCGCAAGAGGCATGTACCAGTGTGGCAGAGGCGCTGGTTTGTTGCGGGGGTGGCTGCATTCCTGCAGGCGCTTTGGGATTTCCCAGCCTCCATCCCTACTGGGGACCAGTTTTAGAGGGCTGACTGCGATTGTGTGGGGAGCGTGGTGGGGATGGGGTGAGCATAGCAAACAGGACAGTGTTCTCTACACAGTCTCCAAATCTCATGAGATCAAAATCCCCAGTGTTCTGGCAGTGGGGGATGGGGCCCTCACCCCTGCAGGGTGACAGGAGCCTCTCCTGGGCAGGTGGAAAGCTGGGCAACATTAGGACCACCACAGTGGGAACAGTCAAGTGCCGCCAAGGAGGTGCTATAGGAAGCCAGCAGCTCCCATTCCCACTGCCTTGGCTCAGCCCTGAGCCCTGCTCGCCCCAGGGTCCACACTGCACTGGGGGATTCTGTGGAGCATCAGCGATCAGGGACCACAGCTCCCTAAATTTGGATGTTATTTATTACAGCCAAACTTTGACACCAGATCCAAAGGGAGGTGAGGTGGCAGGGATGGTGTCAGTGCAGGGCTCTGCTTGATGGGCTTTCACAAGGCTCCTGGATCGCTCCTCTTCAAACGCCTCTTCCTCCGGCTGTGAGCGGGGGAAAGATGGGGTCTGGGTTTCTTACTGGGTTTCTTTTAAGGCAAACCTCATCCTTTACATCAAAGTAGTGTTTCTTCTCAAGAATGTAAAGAATGACCCTGGAAGGTCTGAGTGGCTCTTTCCCAGCGGTGATTGGAGAGACAGGAGCCTTCTCCAGAAAACTGTCTCCACCCCGTCCCCAGCAACAGCAATTCATAAGCTGAAAAATAAATCAATAACCAGAGTTAATGAATTGAAGATGTCTGTGTTTAAAATGTATTGGGGAAAAAAACTGTTAGCTGGTCGTGGTTGGCTTAATTATTGTGAGGAAAGGCAGGGAGCTCTTGTTTCTGAGAAATACCTTCTTTTTTTCCTTTCTTTTTTTGGAAGTATTTTGTTTGGTTGAAGCCGGTCGGGACTCGAGGAGAGGAGGATTGGCTTTAGCAATGTGTGTAGGTTCAAAATCTGCCCCCATGTCTGTCCCTCATTCCCTGGGACCTCTGTGAAATCGCTTCTGTCCCCTTCTCTGCCCAGCCTGGGGCCAGCTGAGTGGTGGGAGCAGATCAGGCTGGCACGGAACTGAAGGAGGAGGAGAGCAGTGGCCATGCCAGCGTGCGTGGCAAGGCTGGCAGACGGCGCCAGTGCTACCAGCCTGGTCGTGTGCCCAAGCTGGAATGTCCCAGCCCACCAAGGCTGCTTCTCCCTTGCTCCCACTTCTGCTTCCAGTGAACTGGCTGCAGGGATGGGTTGTGGAGTCATGCCTGGCTGCGAGCCAGGGTGCCAGCCCTTGGCACAGCGGGCACTGGTGGCTCCCGTGCTGCAGAGGAAAGCAGAGGTCTCTGGGTCTGTGCGGGGCAGGCGCCTTCTGGGCGCTTCTCAATGCCAGCTTTCACATGCTGTAGGGCTTGGGGGTGCTGCAGTTGTGCCTTGGGACAATCGTTCTCTCCTGGAGAGAGGCAGGATGGAGGGGGGAGTGCAGCATGGCCCTGGAGCCTGGGAATGCTTTTCTCCCGGGTCCCAGGGACTTGGGAGTCATGCTGGAGCATCCCACCTGGCAGGAAGGGGCTTTGTCGGCGCAGATGGGTCTTGTAGCTGAACCCATTTGCTCACACATATTTATGTTTCTACCTCTGAAACGTCTCTGCTGGGGGCTGATTTCCATGTCAGCCCTCTTCAGGGAAGCTGTCCTGGTGTTCGAGGGCCCCGTCTGGGAGCTCTCAAGGAGAACACAGCTGTGGCAGAGGTCTACTTTGCTTCTCTCCGCTAACGCTTCTCTCACTGCCCAACCCCTCTTGGGTAGACACTGCAGGATGCAGAAGCAGCAGTTTCTCCAGCATTGGCCATCTCTGGTTGGCATTTGGGCAGGAGCATACGACCTAAGGAGGTGATTTTGCTGCAGCAGGGAGCAGAACCCAGTGCTGAGTCAGCCCGCCAGGATCGCAGCTTTGGTTTTGCTAACAGCACACCCCAGACCTGTGCTGGTCCTGGCTTCATGAAGTGTTGCTATACCTGCTCTTCTGCTGCTTCCCCCCGAGGCTGGTGCCACCCTGTCCCAGTGCCACTGACCCTCTGGGAGCCCCATCCTTTCAGCTCTTGAGCATCACCTGGCTTTGTGCCGTGGACCAGGCGCTGGGAGCTGGGGTTATTCAGTGACATTAACGCCTTTCCTCTCCCCTTCCCCAGGTCGGAAAGCAGCCTCTCTAGGTTTGCCCACCGCTTGTCAGTTAAGCAGAAGCAGGAGAAGAGAAGGAAAGCTGAGTATGCCTCGGCCGAGCTGTCTGCCTTCCGGCCCAGGTCTCTGAGCATTGAATGGTAAGAGCTGCAGGGTAGGGCTGGGGGAAAGGAACTCCTGCCTCTCCAGTCTCCTTCCTGTTCCCTGTCCCCGCTGCTGCCACTCTGTCCCCTGTCCTGTGGGACAACACCCCTTCAAAACCCTACATCTGCTGCACAAGCTCCCCCGGGGTACTAAGCCAAAACATCCCCCCCTTGCCCCAGTGCAGAGAGCAGTGGGGAGCCCCATCTGTCTCCTTCCTTGGGGTGCTGCAGGAGACCCCACAAACTGAGCCATGAGGATCTTTCGGGGCTTATGTGGGATGTAGATATGTCTGCTGGGCCATGGCATGTGAGTGCATGACCTCTGGCAGCCCCTGCTGCCAGCTGCTCCCTTCCCTTCCCTTCCCTTCCCTTCCCTTCCCTTCCCTTCCCGTCCCTTCCCGTGTCGTCTCGCTCTGGCCAGGCACGGTTCGTGTCCGCCATGTCCGTTCCGGTCGCCG
>WUAM01000264.1:3642835-3658305 GCA_024336885.1 Actenoides hombroni
AACCCCAACTCTCTCAGCCTGGCCTCCCAGCAGAGGGTTCCACCCTCGGATCATTGCTGGGGCCTCCTCTGGCCCCATTCCAACAGGTCCCTGTCTCTCCTGTGCTGAGGACTCCAGAGCTGGCCCCAGCACTGCAGGGGGGTCTCCCCAGAGCAGAAAGAAGGGGCAGGATCCCCTTCACCAGTGCCTGTTGCTTTGAAAAGCTGGATGTCGGTCAGGTGGAGGGATTAGGGTTTTCTGCCTGAAATTCCTGCCAAAACACCATCAGTCCAACCCTTCGTGTCTTGGCCATAGTGGAAGGCATCCATACCTCTCATCTTCATGCAGGGCAAACTGAGCCAGTTTTTCAGCATTCCCAGTTGTTCAGGTGCTCAGACAGGGCTGGACGGAGCTGAGGTAGAAGAGAAGGAGCTGTACAGCGTCACAGTGTCTGCCTGGCACCCTGTCCCCTGTGCTGAGCGCTGCCAGGTGGGATGGGGACAGTAGATCCCTTCACCTCCCCTTGGCGCTTCTCCCTGTCCTTGGGGACACTGCAAAGCCCTGTGTGGAGGGTTGCTGGGTGCTGGCATGTCTGGACCAGGAGATGCAGTTACCTGCTGCCACAACAAAGGAGGTGCTGATTGTCCGGCGCTGCCTACCCAAAGCTCAGGGATGCTGCTGTCGCCAGCCTCCTGGTCCATGTGTCCGTCGGAGCACATCTCCTCTGCTCGCCAGGCAGGACGCGCTCTCGGGGCACATCGCTTCCCAGGCACAAGGCAGGCTTTATTCACACGGCACATGTTTGTGTGCTGCACCGGGTGAGCAGAGCGTGGTCCTGCTCCCAAGCCCGGCCGTCAGCGAGTGGAGCCTCGTTAGTTCCACTTATTAAAAAAAAATTGCTGGGGGGAAGGGAGAGAAGGCAGGGAAAAAGCGAAGCATTGAGAAAACACTTCTTTCATTCATATGTTGTTTATTGAAATAAATACTTCATTATTAGACTCTTTTAAGGCTATTTTTTTTTAAAGCCAGCACCACAAAGTCCCCAGTGTTAGGGCCCGTGAATGTACCATATCACCTCAGCCCGTTGCTCCCGTGAGCCAGTGTCTTGCTGCCAGGAGGTGCCCTGAGGGAAGCACCACAGGGAGCGGGACAGTGTGAGGCTTTCCCAAGCTTAGGGGAGAAACCTGGGAGCTGCTCTTGTCCGGTTTGATTTAGGTTTGCTGATTGCTTTCTCCTCCTCTTTGCTGGACAGTACATGCTGTGGCTCACAGGGCTCTGGGGCCACTTCAGCTCCCAGTGAGGCAAAAGCTGGGAACTGAGGCAAGGAAGGATTTTGGGTCTGATTTATTAAAGCTCTGCTTTCTGCTGGTCTGAGATACTAACCTAGCTCCAAAGCCTAAGTAGCATGAGGGCATGTGAGACAAAAGCGCTCTTTATTTGAAGCTGGCCACCTTCTGCTGTTGGAGTGAAGAAGTGGAAAGCTGGCGGCTCCAGTGGAGACCTCCTGCTGTCCCTACAGCAACCCCAAAACACCAGCAATCCCTTTCCTCCCCCCTTAGGGTGAACTGAGGTAGAGCCTCCTCTCCTCTTGTGCATGCCACCTGAGAAATGATCCACGTTTATCTTTCCTCTTAAGTGAGTCTTAATCCAGTAACAGGGCTGCGATCTGCTGGTTTACTCTTGCGCGTGCGGAGCCTGGGAGACTCTGTCCCACTCCCACATCCTTCCAGCTCTGGTGCTCACTGGGAGTTCCACTCCCAGCAGGTTTGTCCTCCTTGCATCCATTTGTCTCTTCCTTTTCCTTTCCTATCTCTCAGTCTGCCGTTCCTACTTGCGTTTGTTCCTCTGCTTACCTTCCCTCCCTGATCCTTTTCCCGTACTCACTTTTTGTTCACCCTGATTTCCTTCTGCTTTCTTCCTCTGGATTGTTTACTCCTACTTTCTGCCTTTTCTATTTGGGCTCCTCAAATTTGTCCTGTCAGGCAGCCTCCCTGTAATCCATGGTCAGAATAGCCTATTCCCTTGGCAGCTTAGGAAAAATGCAGCGCATTCCTCGCTCCCCTCATGCCGTTATCTCGGTTCTGCTCGTTGGCTGCCCACCACGAGCTGTTCCAGCCGCGCTGGCAGGAGCACGTTGTCCAGTGGTTAGAGGCAGCTGGCTGGCGCGGGCTCAGTCCTGCCTGCGTCTTGTTTTGCTGCCTGACAGCATGACGCTGAATTTCAGCTCCTCGCTTCCCCACTGATGAAGAGCCCGCACAGCAACCTGCCTGCCCGGCGGCTCCGAGGGCACGCAGTGTCCGCCTGGATGGGAAGGTGCAGGGTGGTTGTCCCACAGTGTCCCAGCAGTGGGGCTGGGTGTGATGGCTGGTGGGTGTCCCTCTGTGATGGGACCACAGGAGCTGCAGTCTGTGGGCACAGGAACCGCACTGGCACCGTCAGGCTGGCGGAGGTGGCACATGTGACCTGCCTCGTGTTTCAGACAAAACGTTTTTAATGGAAGTGTTTTCACAGAAGTTATTTAAAATTGTGTAATGCAATAATATTTCCCCTTTGGGTTTAAGTGGCCTCGTGTGGTGTGGAAATTCTCCCTAAATTGCTGTGCTGAGGCATGAAATCTGTGCCGTGGAGGTGCCTGACACTGCTCAGCCTCCTTCTGTAAGTGCTGTCAGCTGGCATGGACGGGCAGTGTGGACAACCTGTCCCTATCGGCAGGCTCCTCGCCTGAGTCCCGCGGGGCTGCAGAGCCCGTGGGAGGTGCTGAGCTGCCAGCTGATCTGTCTGACTGTTCCTGAGCCAGGGAACCAGAGGGCTGCTTCTACAAAGCTCGACGAGAGCCTTGTGCTCTTTCCATTGCACTGCCTACGGTCGTATAGGACTTTTGTCAGGACTCTTTGCTTGACAATCATTGGTTTGCCAGGGGGACTCAGCACAAAGTGAATTGTAGGCAACTTTTTGGGAGGCGGGGAGGAGCAGCACCATAAAGACAGAGGGGTTGGAACTCCTCTGGGTTTCACAGCACTACTCGAGTTGTCATACTCTTAATCTGCACGTCTGAGAGGTTGCTTGGAGACCCTTCTCTTCCCAGGAGGTGCTTGGGCATCTGGGAGCAACGAGGTGCTCTGGGCAGGCTGAGGTGTGGGCACCACGTCTGCACTGGTTCTGGCATGGGGCAGCCAGTCCTGTCAAGAGCTTCGCCTCCTTCATCACACCAGTCCTGGCCATCGATCCGGGGTGGAACACAGCCACCACAGCTCGGTTGTGCTGAGCACAGGTCCTGGACGGGCCGGCGCGGTGTTGAAATGAAACGCGAGGCGCTTTGTCTCGACTGGGAGCACTTTAAGCCCTCGCTCGGGAACAATGGCCAAGCTATGGGGTCATTTGTTCTGGTATTTCAGCAGCTCCTCATGATTTATGGGATGTTTTGTTCTGCTGCTTGTCTTAGCTTCCCCCTCTCCACCCTCCCCGTCTCCATCCCTTCTCCATTTCAGCTCCTCCTCCCCCCGCTCCCAATTCCACTAATAGCTGTGGAGCCTCTCTGCCTTATGAAGTCATGGTATCTGTGACTTATTGAATTAGCTGTATGGGAGCTGGACTTCCACACCGTGCTGTGGTCAGCCGGGGTGTCCCAACTGCCCGGGGAGCTGGCCTGCTGCAGGGCCCCTTGCTCAAGAGCACCAGGCAGCCTGAGCTTCCCCCGCTGCGTGGCAGATGGACGTTGCCATCAGCAGGCTGCTAAAAAGTCAGTTTACAGCGATAAATGTGGTCAAAAGGAGGTGCAGCCCCAGTGAACAAGGACAGCTCTGTCTGCAGAGACCCCCTGTACTGGGGCAGGATGGGGGCTTGGCTGCCTGCTCCCAGTGATGCCATCTCTCCACCTGCCAAGGACACCTCTCCTTGGCGAGGTGGAGACCAGTTAGGAAGCCCCAGAGCTTTTGATGTTGAACTCCCCATGGGGTGATGTGGTTCAAGAGTTTGGCTTTATCCCCAGCACTCTGGAGATGGCCACAGTTAGTGACTCTGGGCGTATGGGGGGAGCAGGAGTTCAGCCCCCCATAGCTGGCAGGACAGTGATTCACCAGTGACTGTGATGGACCCGCTGATGGGGAGGAGTGAGCCCTCAAAATATATCCCTGAAAGTTGGGTTGCCTGTAGGAAGGCCTTTGAAAGGAATAATTTATTTGCGGAAAATCACCTTTTATCCTCTCTGCCTATGAGTCATCTGCAAACAGACAGAGGCCCAAGGGCAACTGCTGTTCCTGGTGACACTGATGTGCGTGCTGCAGCTGGTCCTTAGCCTGGAGAGGGCTTTGCAATGGCAGAGGCAATGGCAGAGGAGCCATGGTCCATGCAGCTCCATTTCTGCCACCCTGTGCTGCTGGCAGGGCTCTGGGAGCACCCGTCCCATGGGCGCAGGTGGGGAAGGAGAGCAGTGCAGGTAGAGTTTGGAACCATCCGAATCTGTAGGGGCTGTGCGAGGCTTGTACCTCCTGTCCTGATGCCATAAGCTGCCATCAGCCCAGGTTTCCTTCTCATCTGGGGAGAGGCAGCTCAGCTTGTGATTGCGATGAAGCTGGCGAGGTTGGGACAAGACCCAGGGCTGGATCCTTTCTGTGTGCAGTGTTGTGACTTGCTGCTGCAGATGCTGGCTCTAGCAGGTCCAGTGGTCCTGTCTGCATTGGTTTCTCATGTCACTTCAGTGGGAAAAATTGAGCCCTCTGGGAAAGCGATGAAATGAAAATGTTGAGAGAAGACTGATTTCAAGGTTCTCCCTGTCTGGGACTAGACCCCTCAGCCAGATCCCTTCCTCACTGAGAGCACAGGAAGCAAACGTCATTTATTAAAAAGACAAATTTAAAATTTTGTGCCTATGTGTTTGTTCCAGCCACTTCCCTCTGCTGGTAGCTGATTCCTCCAAGCCCTGATAAGATTATTTCTCAGGGCAGTGTATCCATTATCCTCAACGCACTTTGTTTTCTCTCAAATAGCCCATTTGCCTGATTTGTTTTGTTTTATTCTCACCATCTCTTTGCCATTTCTCACGGCTTGGATCTGCAAAGCAGGATGGATGCCTTGGACTCTGATGAGGATTGTGAAAGATGCTCTTCATCCTGCAGGATCTCCACCAGTTCTTCTCCATGGGTGTGTCCATGCCCAGAAGGTGACAGTTTTACATCAGACTGCCCCAGGTCCATGGATATGCTGGGGGGGAACAGGCAGAGATGCCACAACCCTTGGTATGAAAGGGAAACCTCATGGATTCCTGAATCTTAGTGTGAATCAAGCCCTTCCTGATGGGCCCAGGGACACTCCACACCAGCTGGTGTTTCCATAGTGTCAGTGAGCTGGATTTGGAGGGGCTTAGCAGTGTGGCTGAGCTGTGTGTCTGGAGCAGCCCCCAAGGCAGGCAGTCTGCCCCAGCTCCCGGGCTGCCGGGCTGCACTTCCTCCAGTCCTTGGGGACAGCTTTGCCCTGGGAGCAAAAGGGATCGCTTGGTCTTGCTGCTGAAGTTGCTGGGGACACTTGGGTCAGGAGATGCAGAAGCATCAGCATTTCCAGATGGTCCTGACAGCTGGCCCTTTCAACATATTTGAGTACTTTTAATCCTCCCTCATCCCTTAAACAGTGGTAGTCCCTGTTGCGCAGGTTTTCTCTGCTCTTAGATAGTTTCCTACTGGTTGAGACGCTTCTGCCTGCCAGAGCTTCAGGAACCTCTTGTTTATCTTCCTGGAGAGTGTTTCTCGGTGCCAGGTCAATATTGGACCTACTGGCTTGGATGCTGGCAGGATGGGCAGCACTTAGTGGGAAGGCCAAACTGGAGGTAGGAGTCAGCCCAGGACATTTGGGACACTGAGGATCTGGTCCTTGAGTGTGTTGGGATTTCCTTCCACCATTGCTTGAGTCTTTCCTGCTGCTTGCACACTCACTTTTCCCCATCACTTTGCTTCACACCCATCTCTCTTACCCGCCTTTCTTCTGCTGACTTGCTTCCTTTGCAGAGGAGGTTTGCAAGTCAAGTGAACTCCACACCTACTGAGCCTCATGCCCAGTGGAGGTCAGAGTAAAGCAGTTAAGTTCTGCTCTGCTCCTCACTTCCAGATTTCCTCATGTTCTCCCCAACATTGAAATATTTGTCCATCTACTCCAGAGTGTCCTGCAGTAGCTCACTCCCTAGGGCATTTCTTGCCCTGTCCCACTGTGTTGCCTTTATTTGCACTGTTAATAGGGAAGGTCATACAGGAATGAAGTTCTTCTGCCACAAAGAGCTGTTCGGCAATGTGGAAGAGGTTTTTCTAAGTGGGTAGTACAAAACAGTGCAGATCTGATAAAAGTTCCAGTTTCAAGACCAGGAAAAGGTGAGGTTCATACTTTGCTGTGTCCAAAGCAGAACTGGACACTTGGCAGCAGCTGCCAGTATCATCATGAGAAACTACACGTGGTCTTCACTCTGCCTGTGGTGCGGAGGTTCACCTGAGCCCCCTCCAGATCTGTTCAGCCAGAGTCTGGTTTCCATTTAAGAAGTGCCCCAATAGGACCTGTAAGGGCTCACCAGTCAGTAGCTGGGAGGCAAATCTCTCCTGCCTGAGGACAGGGCAGGCTCCTTACTGCTGGTCTGCTGTGAAAAGTTGTTGTTTCTGAGCTTTGAAAAATGAGCATCTGACATTATGTGGTAGCATTTGTTAAGCACAGCCACCAGAGCAGCTGCTGAGCTGAGTAGAGCTCCAAGAAACATCTCTTCTTGGCATTATCAGGATTGACTCTGGCCCACTGCCCAAAGAGGAGCCATCATCACCTTTGGCGGGATGCTGTGGCTTGTTGAGTTGATGTTCTCCATGCAAAACCCACAGGTTTCTGAGCATGTAGTTGTTGGAGCCTCTGAGATGGCAGGGACTGCAGGTAGACCTGGCAATGCGGTTACTTGGCTCCTGCCATAGTCGTTTCTCTTCTCCGCCCCCAGGCTCCGTGTTTAAATGCTAAAGCAACCAGGTCCCCAACAGACTCATCAAAGTTCCTGAGCTCCCCTTGTCACAAAGGAGAGTGGTCTGAGCTTGGGGCCAGGGATGAAGTGCTGGTCTGGGTCACAGGGGACCTGGCTTCTCCTGGTCCACTGAGCGGCTGAGAGCAAGATCAAGATCTGCCCCTCTTTATGCCTCTGTTTCTCACCCTTTAAAAGAAGCGCAGCAATGCTGGCCTCTCTTCTCAGGCACTTTGAGATCTACCGCTGAAGGAGATGGTTAGTGCATCAGGACACTTGGTAACTGGAGTCGCCTTCTTGAAAACCCATTCCCCCCACCTCAAGGGACAAGATGTGGGCTGACTCCGAGATCAGAGCTGGTAGGTTGAGCTTTACTGTTAGGCTTTGTACCTTTGGGATCACGATCTGGAGCTGTTAGCTTTTCAGCAAAGAGCACCAAGGTCAAGGTTTCTATGCTGCCTGTGGTGTCCTATATGGCTGGAACTTCCTCCTCCCAGGAAGCAGATGCTAAAAAAAAGCAAGTCTTTTTCTCTCGAAGTGGCATTCTCATTCAGCATCATCTTCACCAGGGAAGAGGGGGTGGTTGTTCTGTGGAGGTGGACAGATAGATCTTTTTAGGTCTGGAGAGATCCAGGTAGATCCTCCAGCCTTTCTGCAGACCTGGCCTGTGTCGGAATACACAAGCCTTGGAGAAGAGATTCACTGGGGGTTCAGTCCCTGCGTGCTTGTGCCAGGGAACAGCCTCAAGGGCAGGGACAGCCCAGTGAGGTTTGGCTGGGGTTTTGGTACAGTGAGGGACTGCTCTGCGTCTGGACCGTGTCAGAACGTGACATTGGGTGAAGATATGCATTTGCTGGTGAGCAAGCAGGTCATCTGAGGTCTGACGTGTGCCAAGGTGCTTCTGGGGAACTTTGTCACTGCCCGATGCCCCCCATGGGCATCCAGCCCACCTCCTGCTCCATCCTTCCTGCTGCCAGCCAGGCTGCCAGTGCTGCTGCGTGTCGGGGGCACCTCAGAGCCAAGTCCTGCCGTGGCCCACGCCAGGCAGGTGCTTGCGGTCAGGAGAGCTGTCTTGGGTTTTCCCAGGCACTGAAGTCCCGCCAAGAAGCGGACCAAATCCTGGGGAGCCAGGAGGCTGCTTCTGGACACAGATAAGTGAGTGTGACATTTAGCTAATGCTCCTGCTTTCCCGCTGGCTTTCTGGCTGTCCATGAGGGTGTCTGAGGGAACCTCAGCTGGAAGCATGTTCTTGGAGCTCCTCGAGCGAGGAGATGGATAACCCAGCGGAACACTTGTTTGCTTTTTGTGCATGTGGAAAGCTGATACTGTCAGGAGGTCCCTTACTCCCAGTGCTCTCCTGGCCTTTCTCAGCCCCAGTCACGAGCGCTGGAAGGCTTGTGACAAGCAGACAAGCAGTTTTGCTTATGGAGCAGAGCTCCACTTGGGTGAACCTCACATGAACTCGTGAAGTTTCTTTGTCTGTTTTCTTCTCTGATGAAGCAGGCAGGTCAGGAACAGGGACCCAAGGCTGCCTTCCTTGTGCACCAGCACACTCACCTCGTGCTCCTTCTGTGTCATGGAGGAGATACCTGCTGCCTGAGCAGCTCCTCTTCACCCATAGCAGCTAGCAGGCAGATAGAGCTGTCCCTGGGCTACACTGGGACCCTGCTGCCATAACTGCAGCTCTGCTTAGTGTGGGGGATTGGTAGGCACCCCATTGCAGTGCCAGGGCTTTAGTGACCTGCTCAAGGTCACCCAGGTGGTGTGTGACAGAGTTAAATCCCCCCAGTTCGTCCTGCTCCCACACTTGACCTGGAGGTCACTCTTGCTAGCTTCCACGTCTCTGTTCATACCAGTGGTCTGTCAGCAGAAAAACTGAGGGTAATGTGGGAAGAGAAGTACCCTGGGCTGAGGGCTTGTTGGCACAGTAAATCAGGAGGTGTGATTGCAGCCTGAGCCAGCGCATGTTAACGCGGGACAAGATGTGGCATCCCAGGCCAACATGTGCCAGGATACAGTGGGCACCTAGAGAGGCTTTCCAGGTCCACGGGCATCTTGGTCCCAAGGAAGCTGCCTTGCAGAACACAGCCAAGAGAAGCAGGGTAAGGAGCAAGGTGGGATGAGCTGGGTGCCTCAGGAGCATGATGGTGTCTCCACCCCTACTCTTGCTGTTCAGGGGATGGCCGGGGGGAGGAAGGAGACAGCAGCACCCACCATGTGTTGGGGCTACCAGCTCTGTGAGATGTTTCCCAGTCTCTTGGTGACAGAGCAGCCCAAGTCGTTTATGTCTGGCTCAAAGCTCCTGCTCAGTGTAACCATGTGAATGGGGATCTCCCAAGTGCTTTGAGAGATCTCTGTGGTGCTGGGGTTGGAGTATCCTCTCTCCCCATGCCGTCATCTCCTGTCTGGTGGCCTCTGCCACCCTTGCTCTTCTGTGCTGCATGGAAGTCATCCTCGCATGCTGCCATGGAGGGGCGAGAGGGTGTCTCTCCCGACATGCTGATTGGAGCTGGAACCAGCAGATGCCTGTTAAGATTCTCTAACACTTCCCAGCGGAAGTTTGTTTGCTTATACCTTTGCCAGACTAACTGTTTGGCCTGAATTTTTCCACACTCGCCTCTGCCTCAGGCTGAACCTTCTCCTTTTTTGGTTGAGTTTTTGGGTTTTTTTCAAGTTTCAGCAGAAGGTTGGGGGAAAATGGTAGCTTTGCCAATTGTTTTTTTTTCTCTCCTGTCTCTTTGTTTGAGGACTTGTGGTGCCTCCATGCTTTGGAAAAGAGACTTGAAATTTGGCAGGGTTTGTGCATTCCTGGTGGAAATCAACACAAATTTGGTCAAATTGTTAGCCTCTGGAAGGCATCGCTGTGCATGCTTGGAGGACGGCACTTCAGAGGCTGGCTGCTAAAGTCCCCATCTGCAAAGAGACTCCAGCCCCTGCACCCGCTGCTTCAGCTGCACCGAGCTCCTCCCGTTCCCATCTCTAGAGGCCTCCTCTTGCCCACGTGAGTCCAGATCAGGAGTGGCGACTTCAGGGAGCCCGTACAGTTGTTTGGTGCTCTGCATCAGTAACTCTCAAAGCACTTAAAAATGACATCATTGTCTTTATTTTCCACATGTGGAAACTGAGGCACTGGCTGTTGGGCATCTCCTGCCTCTTGCCCTTAGTGGTAGAGCAAGGAACAGAGCTCAGGTCACCTTAAGCAGTGTCTTGTCTGTAAACCAGAAGGAACTGCGGAAACACGGAGACAGCATTTCCCAGTGCTCCCATGTCCTGCGAGACCTTGGAAAGGGTGTTTGTCCCACTGCCTCTCCCCTGGGTGTGCTTAGCAACACTGGTTGCATTGACGTGTGGATGGATGAGCATGTCCTGATGGTCAGAGGTTTGACCTAGTGCTTACTATGTTTTTTAACATTGGTGTTTTGTATTAGGGTGGAAATCTTCTCTACTTGCTGCCCTGGTGGCTCTAACAATTCATCCACAGGCTCCATTGTCCCCACCTTGAGCTTCTCCACCTGATGTGTATCTCAAAGTGTTCTGCAGCTGACATGTGAGGTGGAAAAGCTCCAGTCTGATGGAGGCAGCAGGTAAACCTTGTCTGGAAGGAGGCCTGGCTGATGGTGAGGTCTCCCCAGCTAGTGCCATTACAAGAGCGCTTGAGCACTTCTGGGGCATTTTCTAGCAAAATGACAAAAAAAAAGTTGAATTCTCCTCTTGGACCATGGTTCCACTGGAGATGTATGGAGGAGTGAAGGTTGACTCTGGCATATGTGAGTGCTTTGTAGTTAGGTGGCAGTGAACCATCTCCTCTGACATTGAGCTGGGTGGTGCTGGTATGAGACCAGCACCAGGACTACATGGTGGGGTTGGTCCCTCCTGTCAGAGGAAAAGACCCCAGTGGGTGTTGGGCAGGGAGCTGGCTGTGGAGTGAGCTGGGAGCAAACCCTGGCTGTGTGGCTATGCAAAATGGGGAGCCAGCCTGGGAAGTGCCACCAGTATTCCAGGGAGATCCCCAATGGAGGGTGACTGTTCTTGGTAGCAGTGCCAGAGGGTAGTGGCCAGTGTGCCCAGCACTGCCGGCTGGCTCCTGCTGGTTGCCTTCCAGTGGGAAAGGGGTTTTCTGCCTCCACTAACATTTACCAGCTGGGCAGCAGCTCTGGAGCCGGGTGTGTGCATTTGTCTGTTCTTCCATTGTGTTTTGGCTGTCGTCTCCTCCTCCCTGCCGAGATCAATGTCTGTGGCCTGCCTTTTATTACCCCTTTGGGTGCAGCTCTGGAAGTCTTCAGCCAGCGGTGCTGGTTTCCATCGTGCAGCTTTGGTGCTCTTGAGCAGCTTGGTCCCCATCTAGCTGGACAGCTCAGATAGATTGACGGACTGGAGGTGGGTTTCTACCAGAAGGGCCAGCCTCGTGATGGGCTGGGGAGGTCTCTCGGAGAGCTGTGAAGTGCAGGTGGGATGTAGTTGGCTGAGGATGGAGACTAACCACAGGTATGGGGGAGTGAGCTCAGATGACCTCCAGAAGTCCTTCTGGGGCCAATTTTCTCCAATTTCATGGGTTTGGAGAAGAGGTGGTTTCTGCTGAAAGCCAGATCTCACCAGCGTATTCTTCTTGGTGGCACCAGGTGGCGCAGGAGGGTAAAGGATTCGCTTGTTATCCTGGCAGGTCGGGGTTCAAATTGATTGCATCTCACTGCTGTGATGAGTCTGTAGGTCTCAGTCCCCACAGCATGTGGCTGTGCCCCATGCTGGGGCAAGCTGCAGCCCTAGGGTCAGGCAGCAGGGATGCGGCTCCCAGGAAGCCTGTTTCCAGTTAAGTTGGGAACTGAGCCAACATTTGAACCCCAGCAGGGGATGTGGGGGTGTGGGTGCTGTGGAGCCCCACCATCCCAGGAGAAGCCAGTTTCAGAGGAGAGCCCCAATGAGTCTCAGCTGAGGCAAGGAGGAGGCAGTGTGTTATGTTACCCCGGTGCAAGGCCATGCTGAAACACAGAGCATCCCTCTCATGCACACTCAGGAAGTCATGGGGGAAGACAACTTAATGCTTCTTCCTATCTCCTGGGAGTCCTGGGCATTTTGCTGGAGTGCAGGTACACGGTGGTAGCCCTCAGAGGAGCTGGGGTGATGTGATCTCAGCCCCCAGGGCCCCAGCTCCCATCAGGATGGTGCTCAGAGGCAGCTGCTGGCCCCATGCAGGCTGGGATTGCCACAGCAGCTTTGCCAGCAGGCTTCCCGACTCCCTTCTGAGAAGTGGGTGTCAGGACCCAAGTGAGGGGGTGGCACCAAGCTTGGACGAGTGTGGCCTTCTATCCCTTCTTACTCCTCCCAGCATGGCAGACAGCTCCTGGATGCACATCTGAGCATCCTCTCACTAAGCATAGAACTTCTGCTCCAGTTGGGTCCAAGCTGGGGCTCTACAACCCCACTGAGATACTTTTTTTTCTCCCTTCTTTTGCCTTCAGTGATCTTTGAGACCAGGCGTCGTATGACTCAGCTTCTGCATCTGATACCCCCAAGAAGAGTTTGCACACATGCATCTGTGGCACAGAGCGGTGCTCGTTCCTGGCAGGCCAAGCTGGGATAGGATTTCTCTCTGCAAGAGGGGCAGAGGGTCCCCGCTGTTCATCCGCTTTTAATATGCGGAAGTCTGATTTAGCCAGGATGGTGCCAGCAGGTCGGATGTGTCTTCCAGAGCACAGTTGACCTGCTCCAGCACCTGGGCTTGTGAGATCCTGGAAGGACGTGAGGAAGAGCCACTGCAAAGCAGAGCAGGTGCCTAGCCTGTCCCTCTGTGCTTTGAAAATCTCTCTGTCCTCCCATCCCTACCTGCAAAGGTCCAGCTCGTTACAGGTGCCAGAAGCATTGGGCACATTTTGGGTGCTGGGACTGAACTGCTAGTCCTGGCAGTTGGCACAGGGCACGGTCAGCAGAAGTTGACACCGACGTAGATCCTGTGAAGGGCAGTTTGGGTGCTGACCTTTAGGTCCTGCCCATTCCTGCTGCCCGGCCCCTGCAAGCACCTTGGGTCTAGAGGCAGCTTCCAACTCAAGCAAGGGGCACCCGGTCAGTCCCAGGGCTGAGCGGTCTGGACAGCGGTGCTGAGCTCCCTCTCTGGGGTGCTGGGAGAGCACAAGGTCACAGAAGTTGTGGTGCAGAGATTTGCAGGGGGCAGCAGCTTGTAGGGGGCAGAGGTTTGGGGGGCTCAGGTTTTCAGGGTGCAGGGGTTTGCAGGGCACAGGGGTTTGCAGGAGCAGATGTTTGCAGGGCACAGAAGTTTGCTGTGCACAGAGATTTTCAGGGCGCAGGGGTTTGCAGGGTGCAGGCGTTTGCAGGGCAGGGGCTTTTCAGGATGCAGGGGGTTTTCAGGGTGGCTGCAAGCCCCATCCGAGCCAGGCCCCAGGGCTGTGTTCTTGGCTCTTGACTGTGGAGAACTGGCTCCGTCTGCCTCCTGCCTGGCAGCGGCAGGGTTCTTGGGTGGTCACAGGGCTGTGGTCCCATTCAGCACTGCCTGTTGCTGCTGTGGGTACCTGGCACCGGGGCAGCTGTGCCAGGCTTCCCCGTGAGCTTTGGTCACAGCTTGGGGCAGCTTGTCCTGCTCAGTCCTGTCTCCATCAGGTTCCAGTTAAAACCAAATGCGTTCTCCAGCCTAAGCTCCGCTGCCGTTTAAGCCCTTCCAAAAATGAAACAAATACCCATGGACTGCAATTCCAATTGCAGCTCAATTAGGGCTCATTCCCAATGCGATCATAAAACCTCCAGTACGAAAACAAACAACCCAACCAAACCACATCCAAGCCTGACAGCATCCTCTGGAATGCCTTTAAAATAACAAGGGGGGCAGAGGAAGATGAAAGCGGCATGGCCAGTGGGAAGAGGGCTCTTGGGCCCCGAGGGGCGGCCCGGAGGTGGGCTGAGCAGGTGTGGGGCAGGGTGCTTTGGAATGGGGACTTAGGGATGGGTGTGATGGAGACGAGGTGGGATGGGGAGCACTATGGAAGTGGTGGATACGATGGAGATGAGCCAGCTTGGGGTCTGTGGAATAAAAGGCTAGTCTGTGTTCCCACCAGGATTCCGTGGGGCGAGTAAGAGGAGGGTGCATAGGTGTTTGGGTGGTCGTGCTTTGAGCTGTGCCGATGGCGGATGCTGGAGCAGGACGGGGGGCACGGGGCCGGAGCAGGACCACGGCGGCTGGAATGCGCGTCCCGCGTAACCCTGGCTTGCGCCGAGTCCAGCCAGCCTGGTGCCGCGGTTCGGGTTTCACAGCAGACTTTAAACCCGGCCATATTTAGCGTGTGCTTCACTGGCCTGTCAGGGAGGGGAAGCCACAGCACAACTAATAAAAAAAGCCAAACAAAAACAATGTAATTAAAGAGACTCAGCACTGTGTGTTCCCATAGCAAGAACATTTACCCAAGACTTCCTTGCTCAGATACTTAATGTCAAGCGGCAATTAAAGGCTGCCATTGTAGGAAGCACAGTGAGGGGGGCTTACCCTGGCTGCGAGGCGGGAGCCCAGGGCTGAGTACAGCTCCCAGTGGCAGATCTGCCATTCCCAGTGCCTGTGCTGGTGGGGAGGGACTGGGGGGCCTTTGGCACTAGGAGGTGCTCCAAGGACAAGTGGTCCTGGTGACAGGGAGATGCTACACTCTGAGAAGTGGGTCCTGAACCCCTCCAGGCAGGGAAACCCTAGGTCTGTAATGCATGTACCCACTTAGCTCAATCCCCACAGAAATTTAGTAGCACAGAAGCAGAAAGCAGATTTTCTGTGAGCGAGCCTCTGGGCAGGGCTGGCCAGGAGCTTTGTTGGGGTGAAACCTCATGGAAACAGTGAAGCCGGTGGAGCTGAGCTAGAGCATATAGCAGAAGGCCTCATATGGATGTTGCTTCTGCCCTCAGTATCCCCGTCCTGACCTGGGTCTGTAGATGGAGCCTGTGTGAGCCTCTGGCATTTTCTGTTTCTCCTCCCTCAAAGGCTGGCTTCAGGTGCCTGGAGCCAGTCTGTGCCAACTGGTGCCCCCTCCAGAGCCACTCAAGGCTGGTGCTGATGGGCTGATGATACTGTCATCATCCTCTGCCTTGGTTGAAGAGCCAGCCACTGCACACCATCCCTTAGCACAGTCACCGAGGAGAAGTGCCCCAGTGTCCTGGCAATACTGGGTGTGGAGGCAGAGCAGGAGATGCCCAGGAGGGACACACATGTGCGGTCACGGCCATGACAGTGCCACTTTGCAACTGTGGCATGTACACAGCAGTGATCCTGACCATGATGTCAGACTGTCACTGGGGACCGATGAACTGAAAGTGATTCCAGTCATATTTTAGTGGGGGTTGAGCCACAGGCTCCTTCTGGGCTCATTTAAGGACTGCTTAATTAAAAAGAAAGGGAAAGGAAAAGGAAAAGAAGGAAAGGAAAAGAGGAAAGAAAGGAAAGGGAAAGGGAAAGAGGAAAGGAAAGAGGGAAGGGAAGGGAAGGGAAGGGAAGGGAAGGGAAGGGAAGGGAAGGGAAGGGAAGGGAAGGGAAGGG
>WUAM01000264.1:3658834-3677914 GCA_024336885.1 Actenoides hombroni
GTGTGGGCTTGTCCTGGGGGACTTCACCTCACCCAGCAGCTGCTGCACTCCCAATGCAAGCATTCCCCAAGGGATGCAAAAGTCTCCTGGTGCAGGGAACAGCCTGGACAGTGAGGCAAGACGCTGACCCTCTCCTGCTCCTACGAGGAATCCTCCACTTCTTTTCCTGCAGAGATGCAGGTCACTGAACACTGGCAGGATGTTGCAGATCTCACCCAGCATCCGCTCCTCTCCTCCAGTTTATTTGGGTACCGAGCTGATGGGAACTGGTTTTCAAATACAATGCCATGCCATGATGCCAGGGGCTGCAAGGCCGTGAGGTCCATTCTCTGCTGCCCAGTGTCATGAGCTCCTCAAGAATCAACTACAGGCACCGTGGTGTGCCTGGAGACTGCAGAAGCAACATGCAGCCATACCAGCATTGCCAAAACAGTGCCTGATGCTCAGGAGGCTCTGCACTGACCTGGGCGTCGTGCAGCATATCCTGGCCTTGCACCATTCTGAGGTCCTCTGAGCATTGGGCTAATAACATTGGGCTTCTGGAGCTCAAACAAAAATGTCCTGGCAGGAGCAGGATCTATATAAGTTAGTTGTTATTGCTAAACAAAAGAGGCACACTCGTTTCGGCTCCATTCAAAACAAAACCCAGTGGGTTTGCCAAGTGGGGAAAAAAGAGAAAATCTGTAGGAAACAAGAAAACAAAGCCCTGGATCTGGTTTGGTGCCTTTCCCTGGACCCAGGTTTCAATAAGCAAGTGCATTTTCCAGGCACGCAGAGGTTTCTGTGGAGCAGGAGCATTTAGCTCCATCTTCACACAGCCAGGTCACAGCACAGTATTGAAATTCTTTTGTGGTCCACACTCCTCAGGATGGGGAACTGGTGTGCAGGCTGATCCCATGAGTCCTGCAACTTTGCAGGGGTGCTGAGAACAGCATTTTGTCCTAGCTCTGAGTGTGCCCTTTGGTGGGTTATGAAATCTGGTCCTTTTGGAAGGCCTCCTTACTCGTGCTCTACTTTGAATCCAGTCTTTATTCCCCCAGTCCTAAAAAATCGCTTATACTCAGGCAGAAAGAGTGGAAAATGCAAGAGCATCAGCAGCTCCTCTTTGTGCTGGATGCTGTGCTTCTGGTTTGTGTCCCCATGACTTGAGAGGAACTCGTTTGTGCTTTAGGAGCTGGAGTGAATTCTACCATAGAGGATCTGGTGCCCGAGTGTTTGTGGCCACAACGTGTGATTTCCTGCATGCGCCAAGGCGGAGTGTGGCCAAGTGTGTTCGGACAAGGAAAGGCCCCTCACACTCAGATTTCTTTGGAGACAGCCTGTGTGTTGAGCTCGCTGACTGATCTCTTGATGCAAACTCCCAGTTTGGAGTGATGTTGACTGGGTTGGGCTTGGCTCTCCCCGATAACTGGATTTTAGGCTTCTCCTGTCCTTTGCCTGTTCATTTTTTGGATACCCCTATGGGCTGAATTGGACCGTGGCTCAGGAAAGCATCCCTGGCAGCTTGTGCTAATGTGCCACTGACATCCGTGGCATCATGAGGCTGCAACAAGCTCTGCAAGGACCCAGTCCTTCTCCTCCTCCCACCTACAGCCTTTTCCTTTCAAAGCATTAACACCCTTCATGCTCTCTCTTTCGGGCTCCTTTTTTCTCATGCACGGAGCCCAGCAGCTTCTCTCTCTGCTGTGTCCGGCTGCAGCCGATGGGGAGCAGTTCCCTGAAGTGACACCAATCCCAAGGACGGGAGCATGGGCTGAGCTCACATCTGCTGCTGTGGGCTGGAGTCTGACCTCACTGCCAATGTGAGCTGGCACCCGTGAGCTAATCCCTTCCATGGCCAGCGTGTGGGGTGGTGAGGACATGGTAGCCTTGGTTTTTGACTGTAAGACCTTTGCCACCAGTGACAGCACCACTGGCACATGAGCCTTTTCACAGCCCCGTCTCCCACTGGTGGGAGAAGGTGTGGGATGGCCACCATGGTCCCCAGCAGCCACATCTGGTGACCTTCAGGCAGGACAGTCATTGCCTCTCTGTCCGGGTACCTCCAGCCCCTGGCCCCAAGACAGGAGCACATGGCGGCAGGGAGGGTGAAGCCCACAGTCCCCCTGGAATTTGCACATCTTGGTGTGGGCCGTCCCCCTGGGTGGTCAGGGAAGGATGGCTGGGTCCTACTGTGCTTAGGGTGAGAAGGGCTCCTTCCAGCCAGTCCAGGGTCTGGACTCCACTGGCAGAACAGGGCAGCCCTGTCTGACATGGACTGGTTCTCTTCTGGAAGCTCAGAGAGGCTACGCCCTTAAACAAAATGCACTTAAAATCATGTAATTACAACAATTATTATCACTGTTCACTAGGCCAAGATCTGCAGCTTTGGAAACATTAAAACCCTAAATACACAGAAACTGCAACATTATTAACTACCCAGTGGATTTGCTTTGTGTTTGTGGCAGAGAAAGGAGAAAGTGAGGTTGTCTTATGCACATCCATCCTCATGTGGTTTTAAAAACAAATCCTCATTGCACTGGTTTTGTGAGATGGGTCTGGCCAGCCCTAACGCATCCTTTCACAGAACCGCTGCCTTTTCCATGGAGAGGGCGATGGAGTTTGCTGGTATGTGGATTTACAGCATTGCAGTCGTGATGTCCCCACCACCTCCCTGATGGTCACAAGCACATCCCACAGACAGAAAACTGAACTGCTGGGGCAGGCAAAACACCCATTCCCTGCTGCCGTGTTTGCAGGACGTATGTAAATAATCAGCAACAAGAACTGTTTGTGGTTGAGATGAATTTGGTTTGGCTTCACTGAGACTGTAAAGGCAGAGGAGGTGGGATCTTCTCCCATCAACTCCCCACGGGATGGGGCTTTGCCATCGGGTCAAGCTGGTGTTGGTTGGTCATACCTTGAGGGCACGACATCTGTGGGTGTTGTTTTCAGCTATCAGTTGCTCCATTGCAAAGTTTAGCTCTAGATAAATCAAGACTATTTCACTAAGTCCAGATGACTCATAACCACAGGGCAGGAAACTCTTTTATCTCTGGGGCAGCCGGTTTAATATAGATAGATGTTCACTCCTGAGCTCTGAATAATTTCCGTCTCTTTACTTCTCATTAAAAGCAAATCAGATGAGGGAAATAATGAGAAATTTCTCCATGTTGCCCCTGTTTCTACCATCTCTGAGAGAAGTTCCTCCGAATTCTGAAGTCTGCCCGTATTGGGTCTTTTGCCATATATTTTAACTGGCAGAAAAAAGTGCTTTTGCTCCAAAGCACCACTCCTTCTTAAACCTTGACTCTGCAGGCATGGATGGAGCAGGGATCTGTTACAACAGGGTCTACTTCATTTTTCAGAAGGGAATTTTTGTGGTCTTCTTTCTTTTCCTGATGTGGGAGATCATTGTTGCCTCCTTGGATGAAGAAGAACCACAGCAGAATTAGGCATCTTGATGCGGAGCCTGCTAAAAGAATCATCTTCACTTCTGAGCATCAGCTGGAGTTGGAGAGAGAAGGACTTAGGCATCAGGGAGGTCTTAAACACAAGAGAAAGGGCAGGCTTTTGCTGGAGAGCCTCTCAAGTTGTTTATTTCTCTTTCCTAAGTATGTCAGGTAGCACTTTGCTTTTTGGGCTTGATCCGTGGGTCAGGACCTACCTTCCTGATTGCCTCTTCCTGCCAGAGTGCCCTGCCTGCACAGGCACAGGTGGCTTTTCTCTCTTCTGTCCACCAGTCTTGGCAGAGCTGTGATGCTTTTCTGCTCCTTGATACTTGCCATCTTGTGTGTGCTGTGTGGAGCCCTTGGCATGAGGATCCTTCAGTAGTGGCAGTGTCAGGAGCTGCTCCATGTCCATGATGTAACATGGTGTGCTCAGACTGTCATGGCCATAAGCTGAGGGCTCTGTGTCCAGAGCTTGGAAGATCCCAGTGAGCCCAGGACTGGTTCTCCAGCCCTTCCCTCCATTGTGCAGGTCTCTTCCCCCACGATGATGCTCTCCTGATGGACAGATGCTCCTCTTCCTTCCCACCAGAACCAGGTGGACCCTTCTTCACAGATCTTACCAGCCTCTGCATGGTTGCTTAGGGAGTGTCTTGCCACCTGAAGCTCAAGTGCTCAAGTGGTTGGTGTTCACTGGCTGTCCAGTCTGTAAAGCTCTACATTCAGATAACACCCATCCCTGGAAGAGTCCGGGGCAGCAACTTGACACCACAGTTTGGGTCACACTCAAGACCTCTAAATCCATGGGCTGAAGCCAGTGAGATGAGTGATTGGCAGGAGCCAACCTCCCCATCACTTTCTGCTTTTAAATATCACAGTAATAAAAGGGAAAATCATTAAAGGCTGCCCGCAGCCCACTGTGCCTAATCTGAAATCAGGGTGATGAAGAGCATGTTGTGAGGTTGTTATTAATATCCTGCCTCCTGATGATGGCTTTATAAACATCATCACCACAGGCACAGCCTCCCGGTAGTGTTTTGGCATGACCTTCTAGACAACTGTCACGCTTTTGATCACGCTTACCCCTTGCTTGATATTTAGCCAATAAAGTGATATGGGGAAGACCTTGCCCCTAAATATCTGACCTTATGCACAGGGGTATGAGGTCAAAACAGAGAGAAACTGTGTTAAGCGGAGTTGCTCTAAATGCTCTTTAGACCTGTTGCTCCTTGTCTGGGAACTGTGCCACGGGCTACGGCAAGAAGGGGATCAGATGTTTGACGCCAGTGAAAAGCCTCGGTGCTTTAAGGGATGACTCATGGTCAAAAGCCCCACACAGCAGCAGCAAGGCCATGCTCACACTGAAATAGGGGGCTTTGCCTGATGGGGATGAGGTCTGGGTGGTGACATGAGGGTTATGGCTGCAGGGAGAGGGGCAGCTCCCCCTGTGCAAAGCCAAGAAAAGATGCCAGCTTCCTAGTGACTCGTACATACTTATCATGGCTATTTAAAGAAATCAAAAGCAGAGTGGAGAGAAGATTTTGTTGCTTTATCAGTGTGGATGCAGAAGGTGAGGAGCAGCTGTTGAAGTCTGGGTCTGCTGGTGAGGAGGACACTGGGGGTCATTAGTCCCCACTGGGACCTGGCACTGTCTTGGTGCCATTAGGAATGGCCTTTTGTGCATTCCCTGCTCTTGCTTCATTTTCAGAGGAATATTTTATTTCCTTTGCTTGAATAAAGACCCCCAAAGAATGTCATGTACCAAAGAGGGCTGGGAGACGGTGATAAGCACAGGAGACCGGTTCCTCTTAGAAGGATGGATGTAGAGGGGGTGCACAGGCTGTCCCAAGCCAACTTGAGTAAGGGCTGGTGGTCTGTCAGTCCCTGCGGCTCCCATTGCCAACACAGGGAAGGGCTGGAGAACCAGTCCTGGTCTCACTCACAGGGTTCATATGAACCTCTTGGGAACCCCTGCGGGGCCAGCAGCGGTGACGGGAAGGAGGAATGGACTGGCCTTGGCTGATAACAGGTGGCTGAGGGCATTGCTGGCACTGGCATCCTCCTTGCAGCCACTCACATCAGTGCCACCCTGGCACTGCTCCATCTCTCCTGAGTTGTGTCCTGGTCCCAATGCTACAGATGTGCCTCTGACTTTCTGCCATATTCTCCATGCCTCTTTTCCCCACACCTCCTTGCCCTTTCCCAGGTCATCTTCCCCTAAAATGACGCAGCAGATGCGGGACCTACAGCTGGCGCAGGCCAGGAAGCCTCCAGGCCCTTCCTCACCAAATGCAGCCAAGAGGCTCTACCGAAACCTGTCGGGGAAATTCCGTGTCAACTACACGTCCTTCGATGAGGGCAGCCTGGCAGGACGGGGCGAGAAGGAGAAGCTCCGCAAGTCCTACCTGGTCAGTGCCCACTGGCTCAGTCCTGTGCTGCTGTGACTGGGAAGATGGGGATGGAGGGTCCATGTGTGGGTGATACTGCCACCTGGGTGGAAGCCCAAGAGTGCGTTCAGTGAAGCCACCCTGGAGCAAGTGGCATCTGGAGCCAGTTCAGGTGTTTGCTCAGCATCATCCAGTTGTGTCTGCAAAGAGCTGATGCTCCTGAGCCTCTGGGACCAGGGAAGCCGGCCCTGTTTGGATTTGTGTGGTGCTGGTGAGGGGCTGGGGTGTTTGATGGGGTGGAGGAAGGTGCCCTGTGTGCAGCTGACCTGTTTTTCTCTTTCCACCCAGTTCCAGAGCAATGCCGCCCTCTTTGAGGCAGTAGAGCTGCAGGACCTAGACAGGGTCCAGGAGCTGCTGAAGCAGTACAGCCCTGAGGAGCTGGACCTCAACACCCCCAACAGCGAGGGGCTACTACCCCTGGACATCGCCATCATGACCAACAATGCTCCCATCGCCAGGGCCCTGCTGCAGGCGGGAGCAAAGGAGAGCCCGCACTGTGAGTTGGTGTGGCACAGTCATGCTGTGCCCATCACCTGGTTCTCCAGCCTGGTGGATCGGGGTACCCCAGGCAGCAGGGTCTGGGTGGGGAGGTGGGCTCTGGGAAAATGGCGCGGTCTGTAGCAGGGGCTCAAGTGGAGCCATGTACTGTAGTGGAGATGAGGAGCAGGTTACAGAGGGAAGGATGGGGTCTTGGGGTGGGAATTTGGAGCCGTCAGAGCCGGGGCTTGCCCTAGCCACCTTTTCTTCCCTCCTCCCGCTTTCCTCCTGGCCTTGCCCACCCACCCGCAGTCGTGAGCCTGGAGAGCCGCTCTCTGCACCTCTCCACGCTGGTGCGGGAAGCGGAGCAGCGCGTCAACGAGCTGACGGCACAAGTGGTGAACGAGGCACCCAACGCTGACTGCTCCGAGAAGGAGAAGCAGCTCAAGGCCTGGGAGTGGCGATACCGGCTTTACAAGCGCATGAAGGCAGGGTTTGAGCATGCCCGTGAGTGCCTGCAGGAGGGCTTGGGGGGCCTGGGGTGCAGCCTCTGTGCTGGGGGAAGGAGAAGGGCTCTGCATGGTCCAGGCCCGGGGCTGCACCAGCACCTGGCAGAGGATCCCTGCACCCTGTAGCTGGGGCTCATTGTATGGGCGCACAGGGGGTGAGCGCTCTGGGAACACGTTCCTGGGCACAGGGGGAGGGACACTGAAGGTTTCAGAGTGACCGTCCTCGCTGTAGTGGTCCCTGCTGCTCTCTGTCCCCAGGAGTGCCAGATGCCCCCACCAACGTCCACCTCTCTGTGGCCAGCAGCTCCTCAGTGCAGGTGACCTTCTGGGAGCCCCTGAGCGTCAACTCGGCTGTCGTCACCAAGTACAAAGGTAATGACCAGAGTCCTCACATCAGTGCAGGGGACATGCAGCCATGCCAAACACCTCAGGTGTGCAGGGAGGGACACACCAGGGTGCTCAACCCATGCATGCCACACCAGTGTGCCAGGGGTATGGGCATTGCTGCTGAGGCCCCATCGAGCTGCCTTTGAACTCAAGTGTGGAGGAGCCAGGGCCACACACTGTTATACCACCCGACTGCCACCCAAACAGACAGAGCCAAATAAAATCACCCTTCTGAACCATGGCAAAATCCAAGTGCTGCTTTTTTGCCTCCAGCCTTGCCCTGCATGCTGTGGTGCTCTGCCATCTCCTGCTGCTCCTCCACCCCTCACTCACTTAAACCAGATATTTTTGGTTTCTGGGAGAATTTCCTCCATCCCCAACTCCTGACCTGTCATTTGATGGTCCTCACCCTGTCTGACATGGCTTGGTGAAGAAGATCACAGCTCCCCACGCTATCCCCCCATGTTGTGGGTCCCTCTTTCCCCTGCCTTTGCTCCACAGCCTCCAGCCCTGTTGCTGCCTGTGGTCCCTCTGCAGCTGCTAGCCCTGACAGGTGGCAGCCAGCCCTGGTAGCCACAGGGCCACACAGCACCTTGGGGTCTGTCTCCTTTCAGTGGAGTGGAGCTGCTCCCCAACCTTCTCACCGCTGCTGGGGGAGGCTGTGATCGACAAGCTGAAGAACCTGCACTTCACCATCCAGGGGCTGGTGTCGGTGAGCTCTCAGGGTGCCCCATGAGGGTCTGGGCTGTGGGGAGAGAGCCCATGCTGGGAAAAGCCACTGGCCACAGTGCAGCCCATGGGATTATTCACTGCAGCCAATGCGGGGAGGGGACCGAGCATCTTTTTGAGCAGGAGAAGTACGATTGTGCCATGGTGAGTGCCATGCTCAGCACAGCCCGTGGGTAGAGCTAAGTGTGTGGGACTGGAGGAGGCATCTGTCTGTCCCTGCATACCGAAGCCGCCCTGGCAGTGGGGAAAACCCCTGCACGGGGTGCCTGGGGGCTCCTAGAGAAAGGCAGAATGGGCCCATTCACTGAGTGCCTGATTTATCCTCTGTCCTCCACCCCGCTCCCTTCTCCACCCATGCTCCTCCTGGGCAATAAATCAGTGACTTGTTCCTCTGCCACCTGCACAGATCGACGCCTCGCACCAGTCCCGTAGCTCACTGGAGATGGGGGACCACCCCTGTCTCCATCTCTGGGAACTCAGCAAGGTCACAGGCTGGCTGGGGCTGGGGCTCCTGCTGTTTTATCTCCCTGAAAACTGCAGGGGCCATGCTGCCTGTCAGCTGTCCCCTCCCCAGGGGCTGCTGTCTGGCTGCACATACCAGCCCCAGCCCAGCAGAGGAAGATGGAGTGGGATGGGGACCAGGGCGGGATGGAGCTTGGGATGGGAACATAGGGAGATGCTGGGATGAATGGATGGATGGATGGATGGATGGATGGATGGATGGATGGATGGATGGATGGATGGATGGATGGATGGGGTGGCCCCTACCAGGGGGTAGTGCCAAAGCTCTGGGGCAGGCAGGCAGACACCGCTAGCTCGAAGAGTGGGCAGACCCCTCAGTGTGGTTAAAGGGGCTTAGCCAAGGAGGCAGTGCCAGAGCCCCAAAGACACTGTCAGAACAGGAGAGCTGCCCTGCTGTGTGGCAGGATGGGGCTCAAGTGGAACCTGGAGCAGTGCTGCTGCAAGAAGCTGGCCCAAGCCCATCAATCATCCTTTCAGAGCTGCTTCACAGGCTCCTGCCTGCCTTCATGAGTGCCTGGAGGCCTTGCAACATCTGGCAGCTTGACTGGGTTTTAATCAGAAGCCTTTAATCACTGTCGTTGTGCCACAAGCCCTCAACAGCACTGGGCCAGTTCCCTGTCTCCAGGGGCCGGGTCCTTGCATGTCCCAGTGGGAAGGCAGCACCCTGACCCTCCAGCCTGCAGAAACCCTGTGCCTTTGGAGCCAGAGCTTCTCCCAGCAAAGGGCATTTGCAATGTCCCTGCCTTCCCCCAAAACCACCCACCCAGGCTGAGAGCATTCTCTAGTGTGTGATAACAAGAGCTTTGTACAGCAGGGGGAGATCAGAGCTGGTGACCTGGGCTGCAGGTTCCCACTGTAGTACTTACTCCTCATGGTTGTACTAGTGTACTGGGCTGGAGAGGATCTTCCTTCCTTCACATGCTGGGCTGGGAGAGATGCTGGTGTGCTGAGTGTGGCTTCCCTCCTCACAGGGCACAGCCTACTATGTCCAGGTGTCCGCCTACAACATGAAGGGCTGGGGTCCACCGCAAGCCTCCGTGCCCCCTTTTGCCGTCCCTTCCAGTAAGTACCACTGGGAACACCTGCAGGAGCTGACACCAGCTGTGGGATGGGTGGGAGGAGGCAGCACCTCCCTGTGCCATTGGGCATCCTCTCTAGAGGCGTTGGGGTCTGGTGGACCTGGGAGCAGAGGGATTATTTGGGATCTTGGCCCACTCAGGGAGGCTGTGCCCAGGGATCTGGGATGCTGCCTTTGGCCGACAGCAGCTTTTCCAAATATTAATTTTTCAGCCTGAAATTCTCCTGGCTGCCTGCTAAAGGCTGAGCTGTTTTAGGCCACCTGGATCAGCTCACCCTAAGGAGGAAGTTAGGAGAGAGGATGCTTTGCTCTCTCTGCCCCAGAGTGGCCAAGATTGTGCAAAACCACTGTTGGCACATGCTGAGGGGTGGCATGGTGGGATGACCCAGTTCAGCCCCTGGAGGTGCCCCCCAAGGCTCAGTGCTGTCCCAGTCTTGGGTGGCAGTTGGCTAGGAGCCCTCCCTGTGACACCACATGCTCTTGCCCATACAGCCAAGCCCCAGGGACCTGCATTCCCTGTCACTGAGCTGAGATGGGGTCATGAGCACCACTGGACACCAGCTGTCAGCACTCACCTCCCCACACTATCACCAGGGCAGGCAGGAGAAGCCACCTAGTGTCACACAAGGCACCGCAGGGCACCAGAGTAGACAAAGCTAAGAGAACTGAACTGGAAAGAGGTGGAGTCCCCACCCCTGGAGGAGTTTCAAAGCCCTGGAGATGTGGTGCCGAGGAACATGGTTTAGTGGTGACCTGTCAGTGCTGGGGTAACGGTTGGACTCGATGATCTTAAAGGTCTCTTCCAACCAAAGCAATTCTATGATACTATGACTGAACTGGAAGGAGCAGCCCCAAAGGATGAAGTTCAGGGCTGAGCAGGCCCCAAGGTGGCCTCTGGCTCTGACCTCTGGTCCCAAGTCGGGGTGGTGGTCCCATGGGATCAGCACCCCGTGTGCACCTGGGGAGGCTGAGTCCATGCTGAGGAGAGGCAGCAGGATGGTGGAGACGAGGGACTGGGCACGGAGCTGCGTGTGAGCAGAGAATGCAGCGCATACAGGTTGAGGCACCTGAGAGGTGCAGTCACTGTGCGTAGCTCTGGCTGCAGATACACAGGCACTGCAGCACTGGTATAGAAAGATGCAAAGCTGCATATACTTGAACACATGTAGGGAGCCTACCCGTGCATTGCATTGCCCTGGCTCTACCCTGTCCTGGCAGCAGGTGCTAGCTGTGTTTGCACCCACTTTAAAGCCCCTTTGCCATCCTACACAGGTCACATTCCCCGTGACCAAGATCCACACAAAATCGCTACACAGAGTGGCTGAAGTGAATCAGGCATGAGTGGCTTTTATTTATTTTTATCTCCATTAATATTTCTCCCTTCAGTAAAGATCCCTCCCTGGCCCAGCAGAATATAGTCAGGCACCTCCCTCGGTGTTTTTAAAGCTCCTAAAAATAGTGGCGAGCCCCAGCCAAAGTTAACAGAGCTGAACTTTCCATGGAAAACAGCAGCGGGCAGGACATGGGGGGTGTTTAAAGCAATTAATGTAAAGCTAATGTAGAAGCGCCGGCGGGTCCCCAGCCCTACTCCTGGTCCTGCTGCTGACTCGCTGCCAGAGGAGATTATTTATGTGTTTGCTGAGACGATCCCAGCGCTCAGCACTCACCTGGAGAAAGCTGCAGCTCCAGGGAAGACCTGGAGGAAGACACTGGAAAGAATTTTATTTTTTAAGGCCAGTGAAGCACAGCAGCAACAGACAGGACCTTGTTCTTTCCCTCTGCCATGTCCCCCGCTGGGCTGTGGGGTGACCAGTGGCCGTGGGGTGCTGTGCAGAGCTGGGGTGCTCGTGGGAAGAGTGGCACAAAACTGGGTATCTCCCAAAGCCCAATCCACCCAGAGGTGCCCAGCACCCATGACTGCTGCCGTGCTGTCCTGAGCTATGCTGTGCCTGTGGGACACCGGGGTGGGGTGCCAGGAGGGGATGCGCCATGGAGAAGAGGGGACGGGAACCCCTTTTCCTCCAGGCCAAGGGGTGCTGGGTGTGATGCTGTTCTGTCCCCCACAGACTGGCGGGAGTACGATGGCCGGGCCCCACGGCGAAGGGGACAAGCTGAAGCTCTGGACCATCTGCTGGGCCAGGTGAAGACTGTCCACCAGCATTGCGTTTGCCATGGTGAGCGCACAGCATGGTGCTGCTGGGAGACTGGGTTGCGGGATCCAGTTGCCCCCCCCAGAATTGTGGCGTGGGCCAGAGGGCTGGGATGGTGCCAGGAGTAGGTTTGTCCCATGGATGAGCACTGCAGGGAGAGACCCCAGACAGTGGAGACTGTCAGAGCCGTCCTTCCAGGTTGGCACACCATGCCACAGGCTGCTGGTGCAGCTCTTATCTCCTGCTGCAGCATCCTCTGCTCTCTGCTCCCCAGAGCCCTGCAAGAACCAGCCCCAGAGCAGGAAGCACTCGGTCTCCAAGAGCCTCAAGCACCTCTTCCACCCTGGCAGCAAGTTTCTCAAGACTCTGAAGCGGTGAGAGGCTGGTGTGCAGGGGTGATGGAGAACCCCTCTCCCAGTGGGGACATAGAGCTGCCTGTCCTGGGTACAGGCAGGGCCTGTGCTTGCAGGCTGGGGGTGCTTAGAGGTGGATCTTTGCCTGGAGCAAACTGGTGGTGTCAGTGGAGGTGAGTCCCATTGCTCAGAAGTGAAAAGTTTCTCTTTGGTGTTTTCAACTGGACTGGCCAAACTGCACCTGTACCCAGATCCCTGGGCCAGCTCCAGGCATTACCAAACACCCCACCTTCCTCTAGGATCCACCACCCTCCCACCACCCACCTTCACTCTTGGCTTCCAGGCACCCCAGTGTGTCTCCTGCATAGGCCTGGCCCCATCGCCCTCCCTTTTGCTGGCCAGGGCATTGACCACGGCATCTGTGGTGGCATTGGTGAGCCTCACCTTGCTGTTCCTGCTCCTGTACTGGCCGTGTGCCTCTTTTGCCATGGGTTGTTGGCTGGCTGAGCCCTGGGGCAGGACATCTCCTCTGCCTTCAGGAGAGAGACCCTTTGGGAAATGAAACTGGCAGCTGGGGACGATAGTGAAGTCTGTTTTCCCACCCATGCAGGGGCCTCTACCTGACAGCCATCTTCTACAAGGATGACAACATCCTGGTGACCCATGAAGACCAGGTCCCTGTGGTCGAGATTGATGACACATACTCCTGCCTGCTCATGCAGGATTTTCTCTGGTTCACCAAGGTGAGTGGTCCAGGGACCCTGTGCTGTGTGCTGGGGCACAGAAGCAGCATGTCTCCTGACACATCTCTATCTGTCTGGCCGCCATCCCGCATGCAGCTGAGATGATGGTCACCACCTCGGACACTGTGTCCTCCAGGGTTGTCACAATCTGCAGAGCGCCTTCATTGCAGCATCTTTGCTGGTGCTGCTCATCCAGGCAGCAGTGCCCATTGTGCAAGGGGCACTGTGGGGCTCTCACTGGCATGGCCTGGGTCTCGTTCGGGGCTGGGAGCAGTATCAGACAACACCCCATGTTCACAAAGTGAGCATGAGCTACTCCAGCTACTCACACCATGCAACTTAACATCTGGTGGTTCCTAGGCTTCCTAGTATTGCCTCCAGGACCTCCTGCCTCAGGGCAAAATGGTGCTGAGAGCGCAGGAGTGCCAGGGTGGGCCAAGCAGGTTCATGTCCCACCGCTACCTTCAGCTGACAGCAGTTCGCTTCTCACTGGGGCTGGGCATGGACTGAGAAATCCCCAGGGAATGACATTTCCATCCCAGCTCCTGGAAGCCCAAAGGTGGGCGATGAACTGGCGCCGCACTGGGCAGGCCGTGTGCCAAGACGGGTGGGCGCTGCCTCTCCACAGGGATGCCAGCAGCTCCTCAGCTGTTTAACTGCTTCAGCACAGCATCCTGCCATGTTGCACAGAGCAGGAGGTGCTGGGTGCTTCTACCTGGTCCTCTGCTGTCCACAGGCTTAGTGAAAGGGCAAGTGGGCAGCTTAGGGCCAAAATGAAGAAAGGCTGAGAGAGTTGGGGTTGTCCAGCCTGGAGAGGAGAAGGCTCCGGGGAGACCTTCTTGTGGCCGTTCTGTGCTTAAAGGGGCCTGTCAGAAAGATGGGGACAGACTTTTTAGCATGGCCTGTTGTGACAGGACAAGGGGTGACAGCTTTGAACTAGAAGAGGGAAGATTTAGACTAGAAAGAAGGACGAAACTTTTGACACTGAGGGGGGTGAGACCCTGGCCCAGGTTGCCCAGAGAGGTGGTTGATGCCCCATCCCTGGAACCATTCCAGGTGAGATTGGCCAGGGCTCTGAGCAACCTGCTGTAGTTGCAGATGTCCCTGCTCACTGCAGGACAAGATGAGCTGTAAAGTTTTCTTCCAACCCAAAACATTCTGTGAGTCTATGATTCTATGAAAATCTTTTCATGGAAGCTCCTTCTCTGCTGAGGGAGAGGTCTGTCTTTTCCCTCCTTCTCCTGGCTATCTTCTACTCAAACCTGAGAAAGTCTCAGTCCTAGATAAAGACAGATACCTGGGTGGGCACAGTACTACCCTCGAGTACAGGATCTGGAGGTACCTCAGGGTAACTGTGGCATAGAAATCTCCCCCCTGCCGAGAGGCGCTACGTGTCTGTGCCCATTCCTGCCCAATTCAAATAGAAAGGCAAACAGATTGCCCCAAAGCCCCTTTGTGTGGAGCAGCTGCAGGCCACAGTGACCGGCGTTGACAGCCCGTTGGTGTGTGGCAGGTGTCGTGCATGTGGGATGAGATCCTGTGGCTGCGGCAGTGTGTCACCGTCTCCCAGTCATCCTGCTCCTGCATCCTGCAGACGCGCTTCAAGATGCTGATGGCCATCTCTCAAATGCAGGTGAGGTGGGTCTGGGGGAGGAGCGGGCGCTTTTTGGGAGGCTCTTCGTGCTGGGTGCCCTTGGGAGCAGCACATGGATGAGCTGCACCCAGGAAAAGCCCAGGCTCTGCCAGTCCTGCCTGTGGCTCAGTCAAGGCCATGACTGGGTGTCCTGGACTTGTCCTACCTGGTAGGACACTGGTTGTGGGGCGACGGGGTGTCAGGCTTTGTGGCAGTGTCATGCAGAGGGGCTGGGGGCTGTCGGTGGGTGCTTTGCTGGGCAGGCTGGTTTCCAGCAGGCAGCTGCCAGCCACATCCCAGCTGCCCAGACCCATATAGCCTGTGCTTCAAGGATGTCCTTTGACCCACTGCTTTCTCCTGCCCTCCCATCCCATCACACAGGGGCTGCTGGGTATCCAGGACCTGGGACAGGTTTTCTTTGAGCCCGTCAAAGACAAACAGGGCAACATACTCATCGTCACCCTGAAGGAGGTGAAGACCAACCAGACCTTCGAGAGCGTCCGCTGGGTTCCCATCTGCAAGCTGCAGACCAGTCGCAAGTCCGTGTCGTCCCCGGAGGAGCCCACTGCCCTGGACACGCTGCTGATCTCTGTCCAGGTGCTGTGCTGGTGCTGTTGGCAGCAGGGAAATTCAGTGGGCTCCGTTGTGGGACCACCATCCCTCCCTGCTCCCTCTTGGGCTGGAAAGAACTCAGCAGAGCCCAGGCCACTGGAGGTCCAGTCCTGGCTGTAGGCCACCCAGCCTGCAAAAATTCTGTTGCTCCTAGAGAAGGCATCAGGCTGGCACTGGATTCATCCCGGCAGCACTGGATTGTACTGGCTCTGCCGTTTCCCTTGTACCAGCTGAGCTGGCTGGGCTACAGCAGCCAGAACAAGGGCAGGAGAAAGCCCTGCTGCGAGGGCTTGCTCAATCCAGCAGCACCTCTCTCCTCAGGACAAGCTGGCTTACCACCAGCGGAGCACCCATGCCCTCTCCCCGGGCCTCTACCTGGGCTACTTGAAGCTCTGCAGTGCCGTGGATCAGATTCGAGTGCTGGTGCCGGAGCAGCTCCCCAACATCCTGTGCCACGTCAAGATTCGCTCCAACCCCAACATCTCCAGGTGGGGCTTGCATGGTGGCTCAGTCAGGGCAGCCAGGCTCCTCTGTCCCATCCAGCCTAAGAGCACCCATCACCTCCAGCTTCTGCTCTCAGGCTCCAGGGCAGGAAAGCCTGGAGCTGGAGCAAACCAAGGTCCCACTCTACCTCTGCAGCATCTGCATCCCTTGGGGTGCTGCACCATCTCGCGAAGGAACAGCCAAGCAAACACAGCTCTCATAGCAATTGCGTGTCCAGGTCCACCCCAAGCTGCTCTCTCCTTCCTGTGTCTGTCTCTGTCTTTCTCCAGGGAGGAGTGGGAATGGTTGCAGAAGATGGCCAGCGTGGAGGAGCCTGTTTCTGCAGGGCCAGAGGCAGAAACCTCCCAGAACCACTTGTTTCAGGAGCTCCAAGTGGCCATAAAGGAGCTGATGACCCTCGTCAACATCCCATTACAAGAGGTATAGGCAAGTGACAGTACCTGGGAAGAAAGGAGGGGAAGCGGCTGTGCAGCACCATACTGGTCATTGTGGCAGGCAGATTGGCACAGCCCCTGGTCTTTCTTTGAGGGCCTGAAGCATCTAGGAGATTTTAGTCCTATGCAAATAGAAGGCAAGTGGTTGACAACCAGCATCTGAAGCATCTGCCTGCCCAAGGACAATGTCCACAGGAACTTTTTGTCTTACCCTCATGTGTACCTGGAAGGCAAGGATGGTGAATCTGGGTTTGTATTATCACTTGCTATGTGGTTTGGTCTGGGGCTCAGCAGTTGCATCATGAGACCAGCCCATTTCTGCCCCACCAAAGCGGGATGGTCCCTGGCCAGTGGTGGGATGGAACTGCAGTCCCTTGGGCCAGACTGCATGGGGAGAAACTCCTCCTTCACTGTGCTGAGTATTCACTGAGGAGATGCCCACCAGCCCCAGTGCCACACACATGCTTCTGGCCAGGCAGCTGTGAGGGCACCTCTCTGAGCATGGCTGAGACCATCACTGGTGGTCCTTCTCTGAGACCCTGTCGTAGTGACTTTGACCAGTAGTTTAGAGACTTTCAGGAGAAATAAGAAAGGGACGTCTACAGATTATGCCAGAAGCAAGGAGCCTGTGGTTGTGTGCTGAAACAGCAGTGTCCCCTGGTTGCAGGTAGTCCCTGAGGACTCCTCTGTGGTTGAGGACTTGTTGAAGGACCCACCAGGTGATGTTTGCAGCTGTTACCTGCAGTGTCTTCTTTCAGGCCAAAGATTTCCGGCTGTACAGCCAAGAGGTGCTGGACTTTGGGGGACAGGTCTCCTTCCTGCTGCTACTGCCTCCGTCAGACGATGTCTGCACTGCTCCAGGCCAGAACAACCCCTACACCCCTCGCTCCGGCTTCCTCACGCTACCGCTGCAGATCTTCGAGATAGGTGAGGAGAAGGAATGCCAAAACCCAAACTGGCTGGTCTCCTTGTCCTCTGAGACCTCCTGAGATCTGGGACAGGCAGTAGAGTGGGCTGGAGCTCCCTCACCTTCCCCAGGAGAGGAGGGATAGAGGATGCTGCTGCTGAGGGCTGTCCAAGTAGGCTAGAGGACAGTGTTACCTCCTCCCTGTGTTGGGTGAGCAGGAAGGAGCCCGTAGGGCATCCCCAGCAAGGGACTTGATATTTTTCATTCTCCTCTGTCTTTTTTCCTCTTCCCAGTACACTTCTTCACGTATGACCGGGAGTTCATCACCCAGTACTGCCAGGTGTCTGCCCTCCTGGAGCTGGAGTCGCTTCTCTCTCAGCAGAGCCTCAGGGAGGCCTTCTCCGATGCTGAGCTCTCCACCGCGAAGCAGAGGCACCAGCAGGTTCAGGACTACATCCAGGTGTGCAGGGCAGGGAGGGAACCAGGCTCAATAGTGCCCACAGGATGTGGCCAAGACAGTTGTGCCCTGGATGAGCTGTAGGAGCATCCACACCAGGGCTGTTCACTGTGACCCTGTGGGGCATCTCTGATGTGGCAGATGGATAGCAGCAGGCCGGGCTTTCTCTAGCAACTTCTTACTGCAAGCAGGTCAAGGGATGTTCTCCTCCACCTCCACTCTGCCCTGGTGAGGCTGTGTCTGGAGTATCATGTCCAGTTCTGGGCTCACTGGTTCAAGAAGGACAGGGACCCACTGGAAAGGGTACAACAGAGGGCTATGACGATGATTAGGAGACTACAACATCTTTCTTACGAGGAAGGACTTGGGTCTTTTTAGTCTGGAGAAGAGAAGACTGAGGGGGGATCACATCAGTGCTTCTAAGTACCTAAAGGGTGGATGTCAGGAGGATGGGGCCAGTCTTTTTTCCCTATACCCTGTGATAGGACAAGAGGTAATGAGCACAAACTTGAACCCAGGAGATTCCATCTGAACAGGAGGAAGAACTTCTTTGCTGTGAGAGTGGCAGAGCCTGGCCCAGGCTGCCCAGAGAGGTTGTAGAGTCTCCTTCTCTGGAGAGATTCCAAACCTGCCAGGACAATGTGATCCTGGACCCCCTGCTCTGGGTGACCCTGCTGGAGCAGGGGAGTTGGACCAGATGATCTCCAGAGGTCCCTGCCAGCCCCTGTCATTCTGTGATTCATTCTATAATCACATAAAAAATCCTAATGAGAGACCTGGAGGCTCCTGCTCTGCAGGACCCCAACTTGTTAGAAAAGGGCTTGGAAGTGCATTTTGCAATGGGTGTGTGAAAGAGCACCCCACCCTACCCCTTTTCCCAGCACGCTGGCCTGCAGCAGACAGGACCTGATGAACCGGCAGCCACTGGTGATCGAAGCAGCATATTCCCACCCGAGAGCACTGTCTTTGGATTTCCTGATGTGTGGATTCCCCCAGAGCTTTTGCCTCTTGGGAGCAGTGTGTGGGGAGAGCCTGTGTTTTGCTGTTGGTTGCTTTTCAAAAGGGATCCTTTATTTCCTATTTCGGCAGCAAATGGAGGAGATCTGGCGTGAGATGCGCTGGATCATGGATGCCCTACAACACGCCCGGTACAAGCAGCCCTCTTGTGGGGTGTCTCTCAGTGGCTTCCTCAGTGAGGCCGGAGGTGCAATGAAGGAGAAAACCCGATCCAGCTCGTCCCACCTTGACTACCTTCCTTCACCGGCACCCTCGCCAGAGACCGGCCATAAGCTCAACTCCGGTAAGGACCTGGCTTTGCAAAGCTCCTGCCAGGTGTACTCAGGGGGCTGCCCGTGCTCAGGGGGACTGGGAAGGCTGCTCTGGCCAGATACACTGTGGGGGTGTAGGCAGTGGGAGTATGGGCAGGGTGGTTGGTCTTGGTTGGGGCAGTGTTTTTACAAGCTCAGCACAGTTGTGCAGCAATGGGGTAGGTGCTCAGAGGCTTCGTAGGACCCCATCTAGTGCAAACAAAGCACAAGCTCAAGAAGTGGTCCTGCCTCTGGGTCAGGGCAACCCCCGGTACCAGCCCAGGCTGGGGGTGAAGGGATCGAGAGCAGCCCTGCAGAGAAGGACCTGGGGGTGCAAAGCTGGACATGAGCCGGCACCGTGCGCTCGCAGCCCAGAAGCCAACGGCAGCCTGGGCTGCATCCC
>WUAM01000264.1:3694634-3708025 GCA_024336885.1 Actenoides hombroni
CTGTGCAGTGCCATGCTGTGCCATGGTGGCCCAGGCAGTGCCATGCTCCTGCCTGCGGCTCAGGTGCTGCTCCCCAGCAGCACAGATACACAGGAGAAGGAGTGGAAGAAGGCCAGAAGACCCTTGTGGTTGGAAAGCACTCAAAGATCTGGGAACAGCAGGAGTAGCTCATGGGCAAAGGGAGCCATGGCGGATTGCAGACAAGGAAGACAGGAAGGAGGAGGGAGTACAGGGTTGTTGCATGACCATCTCTGCTCTGTGCATCTGTAATGATAGCACTGGACGTAAGCACAATACTAAAATCCTAGATCTGTGCGTAATACTCCACTGGGGACAGATGTCCTCTCTTGTTTTGTACACTGTAAATGTAATATTGGTCCCAAACCCAAATGATTTCCCCCCATCCAGCACAGTCCCCCCCTCCCATCAGCTGTGAATGGCACAGATGGCTGGAATAAAAGAATAGCTATTTTTAAAAAACAACAACAAAAAAAAACCCCAACCCTGTTATTTCTGCATTTTTTCTGTGTGAGGACACTTCCTTCCTTCCAGGAGAAATCAATCTAGTACCAAAGTGTTAACCGCTTCCCATCCGTCTCCTCCATAAAAGGTGAAGATGTGCTGGCCACTGGCAAGCATCTCACCTTGCTGCACTCCCAGGTTATCCCTCCTGGCCCTGTGGCTCATGGATGTCCCCCTTTTCCCTGGGGAGAGGGACAGAGGAGGCTGCCAGCACAGGCAAAGTCATTGTGAGCCTTCAGCAGGACTGTGTGGGTTGCTGGAGATGCTGGACGGAGAAGGCTCCAGTCACACAGCAGAGCAGGAGAGGGTGAAGGAGCTCAGCCCGTCTGTCTGTGCAGTTGGCTTCCCAACATATCAGGAGCAGGATAAGTCCTTGGCAGGAACAGCCGCCAGCAGCTCAGAGGGGCTGGGCGTGCTTACCAGCAGACCACATCCTCATGGGACTGCAGTGCGCTGGCAGAACATACCTCCTAACAGTGCCTGGGACAGGCTAAGCATTACCTGCTCCTGCATGGGAACTCCTCACGCCTTGCCCTCACCCAGGTCAGTAGACCCTGACAGAGATATTGGGGTCTCCCATCGGAAGTGTTTAGGAGCTTGAGAAGGGGAATGTGGTACAGAGCTAGCTTGGATGCTTTGGAGAGCCTTCAGTGCTTGCTGATACAAGTCTGCTAGCAAGGGTTGAGTTTCTCACCATGAGCAAGCTCCCTGCGGGATGTGGAGTTCCTCTGGCCATGCCCCAAGCAATTTCAACCCTCTATTCAAGGTTGAGTCCACTGCCTGGAGAAGAGCCACTAACAAGGCCTTTCCTTTGCCTCAGTGAACAATGGATCCATGCAGGCAGCATGGAGGAAGCCCAGCAGTCCAGACTTGCAGACTCTTCTCTAGGATCCAGCCCCAGGCAGGGAGAGGAGCTGGAGCCACCCAGATGCTGTGCAGGAGGTAGGAGTAGATATGACATCAAGGGTAAGCAAAGCCATGAGGCTTGTTGGGGGGATCTTGGCTGTTCCAACAACCACGGGAAGAGGGATGCAGAGGGATGTGTGGGCAATGGCTGGCAGTGCTGTGCTGAGAGGTCTCCTGCACCCACGCAGGAAGGAGTGGGGAAGCACTGGTGAAGGTGTGTCAAAACACAAACCGAAGCATCATGTTCAAATTCCTTCATTTAAAGAGCAGCTGTGAAAACTAAGTGCTCCCTCCAGGCTTTGAGACTCATCTCATGATTTAGGGAAGGAAGAGGGGATCCCTTTGTGACCTTAGACCTGTGGGGCAGTGGCGACTGGCCCTTGGATCTCCCTTGGACCGACTAAGATGGTGTCCCAAATGACAAGCAGTTTGCTTCCACAGGACTCTGGAGGCAATGGTGCTTGGTAAACATAAGCTCTGTTTGTGCTCCACCAAGGGAGCAGTTTGCAAGCCCTAGGCTGAGCGTTGCCCCTCCTCTGTGCCCTGAGGTGCATGGTGTCTCAAGCCTGCATATGAGAGCTGGGCTGGCCCCACTTTGCAGGGGACATACTCCTCCTGCATGTCCTTCAGGCAGTATTTAACAAGAAAGTCCAGGAAAAGCCTCAGGTACTTGGATTTTGATGATGGATGAGAAGCTGGCAGAGAGCTGCTGCTTGCAGAGCTCCTCAGGCCTCTGTCTGCAGGAGGCTGCTCACAGGGACAGACCTGGGTGGGATGAAACCCATCCCCCAAGGGTCTGCTGATGCCCAGAGGGAGTCAAGGGATGCTGACCAGGGCAGAGGGGATCGGAGTGGGGAATGCTGCAGGACGCACAGGCATGGCCATCCTGCTTGGGCCATGTGCAGCTCCCTTAGTGAGATCCCCATGCAAGGGATGCTACCTTACTGAGATCCTTCATCCAAGGAGTGCTACCTTACTGAGATCTTCTGTTGAGGAGAGTTGCCTCAGCAGGACCCTCTCCTGTGCCTCCTCAGGGTCCAGCTGCTCTTAGGGCACTGCCTTGGCCGAAAAGATGGTATCTCTGCCTGGCTGGCCCCATCTTGAGAGGGTGAGGGAGATGGGAGAGGACAGAGAGCTTGGGAGGAGCAGCACGGGTGTGTGGATGGATGGGGATCAGAAAGGATCAAGCCAGGCTGAGGGGATTGGGAGGGCTGGGAGGAGTGTGGGGGTGGGGGGAGCATGTGCATGTGATTTGAGCTGAGCTGGGGCTCCAGGCCATGGGACAGAGCTGAGTGGGTCAGGAGTTGGACCTGCCAGAGGGCTGTGTGGGGGCTGGGGGGACAGACCGAGGTGCACTCAGGGGCTTTGTGTGCACAGCCCGCACAACAGCTGCCGGCAGTATGGTTGGCTCCAAAGCTGGTGTTGACAGTCCTTCACTTTTATGGGAACTAAATTTACCCAGACACACGCAAAATAAAAAATTAAAAAAAAAAAAAAAAGGGGAAAGAAAAAGATGGGGGGGTTGGAATTAAAATAAATTGCAGCAGTGCCGGCATCTGCTCCTTTGTGGCACAGTCTGGGTTACGGAGAGGGGAGGAGAAGTCCCCGAAAGGGAGTAACACTGGTGTTTACTGCAGCCCTGAAACATCCCCCATTTGCAAGCCGAGTGTGTTTTCACCGTGTTGCCTCAGGAATGCTTGACATCCAAGATGCCAAAGAAATGTACCCGCTCGGTGGAAAATGAAAGCCCAACCATTTTCCATGGGTTGGTCAGCGCGTGTGTTCCTAGCATATAGGGGCAATAATGTGCTGTGTTGTTAAGGGAGAGGAGATCTGCTGGTAGCAAAGAGGCTCCAACAGGAGAAGGTCATGATACTTCAGGCTTTCTTTTAAGATGCCCTAGAACTTTTACTTAAAAGTTTGGTTAAATTCTTATTTCTTTTCTCTTCCATCCCCCTACACCAGAGGCATGTGCTGTGGGGATGGTGTTTTCCGTCGGCTAGTTGGTTGGTTTCTTGCATTTGAATGCCTTGTCTCCTCCAAGTGCAAGCAGCAGACCCAAAGCATAAGCACAAGGCGGTACTATCCATTTGGCTGGCTACAAAAATCTCCAGATCAAGCTTCCAAGGTGGTTCTTTTAAAGGCAGAGATGCTCTGGAAGATGCTCTACCATTTACAAATACACTGTGCCTGGTGCCACATGGGCACATCTGCCAAGACTGAGTTCAAAGAGCAAGAGCTGCACCCACCAGGCATTGCACGCCTGTATCTCCATCAAGCAGCATCGCAACACGTGCCGCCGACATCAGCAAACCTCTATGCCCAAGGCATGCACAGCCCAGCCAGCACCAAGGGGTGTCTCTTTGTTCTGGGTGGTTTGGAAGAGAAGGGATGCTGGCAGGTTGCAACACCAGGGGCTCAGAGGCAGCCAGGAGAGGGTCCTGGCACGAGCATCCTTCCTCCTCACTGTGGGAGCCGCTGTCACACAGTGTAGCTCCTGAGGGGCTTTAAGCACCTCTCTGCAACAGCACAGCTCAGGCCAGGACTTCCATTCAGGAGATGAAAAAACATCCTTATTTTTACATATCGCCACCACTTTCATGGACATTTAACACTGTAAACAAACTCTGCAGCCACAGTTTACAGAGAGCCTGCTTGTCAGCAGGGCTTGTCTGCCAGCCCCCCCGGCAGCTGCAGGCGCACGCTGTTCCCCGGGCTGTTTGATTAAACTGGTGCCCAAACAGAGGAGCAAAGGAAGAGGTTTTGATGGTTTCGTGTGCTGCTAGAGCGGAAGAAAGCCAGGGCGAGCGGGCACAGCTTTCAGAAGTTCGGATCTCTATTTTTAGCTGCCTGTCGTCTAATTTTTCCAGATGACACGTGTGCCACTCTTTCTAAAAATTGTGTTCTACTCGGGTGTTTCTTCTTTGAGCCCTAGCTTAATTAAAAGGAAGATACTGTAAACAATTAGTTACTTTTTAAAAATCGTAGCCAATGGTTTCTTCTGCTTCATTCAGCTGTGATGTGACTAGGGCCAGAAGTTACGCTCTGGGTGGAGGTGGGAAACCAGGGTGGCCAGCACCGATTTGGCATTTAGCAGGTGTGTAAAATGAGTGAAAATTATACCAATCTGGGAGCTATTTTCCAAGGAGTAAGCACAGCCTCTGATATGAACTCTGAAGTCAATAGGAAATGCTCCCCATCCCACCAGGGCTGGACTGGGCTGGGGATGCGGCTTGCGATGATGCAGCCTGTGCCAAAGTATGTGCACATTTGAAGTGCGAGGATGGGAGCTCTTCCAGTCCAGCGGTTCCTGTTCCCGCTCCGTGCACTCATCTTGCACGCACGAGCGGCTGCTCGACACACTTCTGCCCAGCTTTCCTGGGCAACGCAGCTCATCCTGCTTGTTTGTGGCACCGAGATGTTTGTCCTGGGCTGTCCCATGAGGGTTGCATGTGTTTTACTTCTTGCAGTAGCCCTCTAGAAGGAGTCTGATGACTCCAGTAATGCCACCAGTGCAACAATGTTGGCTGAAGCAAAAACAAGACAGACATGGTATAAATCAGCGGGTGCTTCAAGCTCCTTCTGGGGATGGGAACCATTGCTGTCCACAGCAAAGGAGAAAATCTGATGGCAAATCCAGCCACTGATAGTCTGTAGCATTTAAACAAGCTCAGATCTTTTCTGCTTTACAAGTTGCTGAAGGCTGGTTGCACACCAGGCTTGGTGTTGCCAGCATGTGTGGCATTCATGCTGCTGCCTTTCCATTGAAGCCCCAGTCCCTGGGGTTGTGCAATACCGCAAGGGTTTCCATTTTCACTGGATAATCTCCCAAGACTCCCAGTTGTGGAAAAAACTGGTCCATCAGGAAAGAAATGCAGAGAACCCAAATGTGTCTAATTACGACCTGTAATAGGAGCTCTGGTTCTGGGTGGCCAAGTGAAGCCTTGTCACCTCTGGTAGCACTGCTGGTTGCAAACCTGGAGGAACTCCTCAAAACCCAGTATGACTGGGGGTTTAACATGAGGGTCCATGAACAACTGTCTGGTCACTGAAAAGCTGATCTGCTTTCACAGCCCCTGGGAAGGCTGTGACTTTGCCTGAGCTAGGCGAGAACTCACGTGCAAACCTCACTGTGCCTGTCTAGGAAACCAAAGCCACCATCCCCTTTGCACCCCAGGAGCACAGTGGATGCTCACAGGCTCCAACCCTCCTGCCCAGCCACTGTGGGCATCCACCCACCCCTCCATGCAATGCGGCCCTGGCCCCATTCACACCCACCCATAGCCCGAGTGCTGGGAGGTAGGGGCAGGCTGGAGGCAGCAGGCACGCTCCTTCGCGGGACTTCAAAGCGGGCTCCTTTGTGTGCGTGCGTGTTTGTTCCCCTCCCTTCAGTACGGCTGCTCTGATCGATGTGACATCACCTAGAGACAACGCAGGGGGACCAGACCCCGCCATTGTCCCTGGGCTGGGAGGCAATGTCCGTCTCCTAGGAGGTGGGAGCTGGGGCTCGCAGGCATGCTTTCATCTCCCTGACCTGCCCCGCCGGAGAGAGGGCCCTTCCCAAGGCACCGGCCTGGGGAGAGCATCCCCACTGTACAGCAGAAGGGACACGAGTGAGAGACAGACACTCTCACAATGTTTAAAGACATCATTAAACGCCCCCACCCTGGAAGCCTGCTCTTGCCAGCTATACCCATCTGTTGCTTTTCAATAACAAGAGTCTGCTCCTTTTGGAAGGGTATGCATATGTGCTGAGCCCCTCCTTGGCACCCTCCATCTCTGCACCCAAGGAGAAGGAGGGTAGGAGGCAGCCCACAGCCTCCTGCTTACTGGGAGCTGTTGGGTTGCCCAGGCAGAGGAAAGCACAGTTGTCTGAAATCTCAAATGCAAAGGGAATCTTGTTCCTGCCATGGTTATCTGGGACCATCCTTAAAGACCTGCTGCCACTGCTGGGGCCCCTTCCCCATTTCCCCCCCCCCATCAAGAGCACCACTGCCTTGCCACAGCACCTTAACTGCAGGCAGGAATATGGAGTCTGGGCTTTGGCAGTCTGTAAGTCAAAGCTCCCCTTGATACTAACCATAAATACATGATGCTCTCAACATAATGATGGGCTTCATGATAATGATTGAGGTTATCTCCTGTGATGATAAAGGCCTGAGCAGAAGAGACCACTATTACACACCATCGTCTCTCAAACTCTTACCAAGGACTAGCAGCTGCTGAAAGCAGATGAGTGCAAGAAATGGAAGGACTATTCAGGCTCACAGCAGAAGTAGAAAGCTCTTCACCATCAACCAGAAATTCTTCCACATCATCCCAACAGGTGATCTAAGCAAGTCTTGCCATGTGGGCAGCCTCCACAATAAGGCTTCATAAAGTGCCCCCATTCTGCAGTGACTTGGAGCAGCATGGGTCTGCCCCTCTTCCTGAAGTGATTTTCCTTCAGAGCCATTCAGAGAGAAGAGCCAGACACAGGAAAAGTGTCATTGTTTAATGTCTGCTCATAGCTAAACACCATACAGCAACTCATCCACCATTTCATTCCCTGCCCCACCCCTTCCTGCAGAAACAGAAGAAAAATCAGGAGCAAGAAAAAAGGTGGGACCACAGGGGTTGAGATAAGGACAGTTTAATAAATCAACACAAAGAGTGAAGAAAAAAACAGTAATAATGAAACAATAGACAAAGTGAGTTAGAAGAACTGGGAAAAGCTCTACCTGTGCCTGAGGTTCCAACTTTCCCTGCTCCAACCATACTGAAACAAGTTGAAAACTGGTGCCCCCACCCTGGTCCAGCCCTCCCCTTATAGAGGGACATGACTCAGTCTGGTATTGACCATCCCATTGGCTGGCTCAGTTGTTCATCCCGGCTCTGACCCCTCCCAAGTGACTGGGCCAGCAGCTGCTGCTGATAATGAACTCGAACCAAACCCAGGACAAGTGTTGAGCTTTGGTCAAGCACCCACATCTTCTGTACTCCTTGGGTCACGCAGCCCTACAGGCAGAGTATCTCAGTGCCGTACTCTGCCTGATGCAATGGTGGCAACGGGGGTGAGATGCCCTTGCTGAGCAGTTACAGGGCTTTTCCAGGCAGAGGCTGGACATCTGCATCTTCCACAGTGCTGAACTTGGCAATCCAATGCTAGCATGTCACCCTGCCTGGGGCATACCTGCCTGGCAGACAAGCACAAAAATGCCCATCACTTGCCTCTTCTGCCTTCACAGTGCATTGGTGCTCAGCGCTACGTGTGAAAAAGGAGCAAGGCAGGGTGGCAGGAGCTGAATTGTTCCTCCTCCCAATCTCTCCCCCTTGGTGTGTGCTGCCCTAGCAAGCCACGGCTGCCCTGTGGAGAGTGGAACACAGTTTGGAGACTGTCTGATGTTCTTTATTGCACCCTGGGTCTGCCTGGACCACCACGATGCACTTGCAATTCACACCCACATGGCGAGCTGGCGTTGTCCCCACACCCACCAGCTTGTGACAGGGTGGTCAGACCCCCAGTTGAGCTTGCATCTCACCGAGACATTTTGCACCTTCTCCCCACCCAGGTAGCCCCCAGGGTGCAGTGGGGACTTGTCCATGCTGGAGAGCAGAGAGCTCTTGGGATAGAGCTGTCATGGCCAGTCCTGCATTTACAGACCAAGACAAAGTCAATCTACATTATTTGCTGTTGGGATTAACTGGTAGGGAAAGCTCTTCTTGGAAAGGACTGGACTTAATTATCAGCACATCGTTAGCTAGCAAGCTATCTCCTAAGATGGGAAGCTCTGAGCTGATGCCATCAGTAACTTCTAACGAGGTATGTCTGTAGTTTAGCCAGAAGAATTACAGTTTCTGATGGGCAGAGCAATTCTCCATGGCATGAAGGAGCTGAGCAATTGCTGCTATGTAAAGTCATCTGCACCTGGCAAAAAAACCACAGAGAACCAGCACCTGAATACGGTGCTGGAGAGGCTGCTGCTCATGCAGAGTGGAGAAAGTGATCTGGGCATGATGTGCACGATATATAGCCAGAGCATGCTTAGGTGAACATCTCATGTGCAGCTTAGCACTCAGAAGAGTGGGATGTGTGAATGTTGCTTTACGATGGTGGCCTCGGCTTGCACACTGCACTCATCAGGTGGGGTCAGACTGGCAGTCAGCCCAGGTGTGTTGTCGTCTTTGGAGTCTCAGAAGCTTTGAACCATTGACCTGGCATCTGCTGCTGTCCTCCTAACTCTGCTCTGTCCTGACATGCATGGGATGAGGTCTGCTCCCAGATACAAGTGCGTGGGATTTGTCCATGCATGCTGGACAACCAAGCTCAGTGTTCGGTTCACTAAGAACAAAGACTTTCATGAGTAAGGAAGCACTGTGGTACAAAATATCATACATCCATCCCAGAAGGTAACGTGTGGTTATGAAGGTGTGGGAAGTGATACGAACATGAGAAGAAGTCTGGGTGAGATGGTTTAAAGTTTAACTCTGCTGGCAAAGGCATATAGGAAAGTTGCCAGCCTGATTTGCTATAGCAGCAGCAAGCCACAGACTCTGAATATCCAGTCTGGAGCAGGGCAGATGCGAGCCTAGAAGGACTGGATGGCCTTTCCTGAGTCAGCACCAGCAGTGCTTTGTAGGTCACTGGACTCCAGAGCAGCAGCAGGTGATGCAAAATGATGCCGTGGGACCATGGTCTCTTCCCACCTGGCCAGCCAATCCAGACTAAAACCAGATCTCCCATGAGGTACCACCACACCTGAGCAACGGGTGTGGATATTCAATGTTGCAAAGATGCCAAAATAATGAGCTTTATCCTTATGAGTTTGTCCAGGGCAACCGGTGCTTCTGACACAGCTACTGTGATAAGATCACAGTGAATGGCTGATTTGTGGGGATTTCCTTTTCTTTTTTTTGAAGACAAGAGAATCCTAGAGAGACTCAGGCTCTGGGGAGCACCTCAGCACCCGGGGATGCTGACACCCTGGCTCCCTGAGCCAGTGGGGCTTTGCAGCATTCGCTGCCCCGGAGACCTGTGCTGGGATCTGTCATTCCCCGCTCGCTGTGCAGTGGGAGGACGTTAGCGGGGCAGGGATTGGGAAAGGCCCCTTGTTTTGCTTGGCTCAAAGGCAGAACTCTTGTAGTGAGGGAAATAGGGGCAGTAAAAACAACTGCTTGGGTAAAGAAGGCGACGCAGGGGCCAAGGAGCTGATGTCAAGTCACTAGAGTTCGTGGGAGTCTTCCCCCGCCTTGGCTGGGCTTTGGTGGAGGAGGAGATGAACATCCCATGGCACTGGCAGAGCCCAGGAGACCGCACTGGCAGCGCCCAAGCTGCTGCCCTTGGAGGTGATGATGTCTCTGGGTTGAGATTCCCAGCATGATCCAGAGTCCTGGCCCTGCCTGCAGCAGCACGTTCCTCTCCTCCCCTCCTCTCCTCTCCATCTGGTCTCTCCTGAGCTTCTGTTTTGGCCCCTCTGCATTTCCCTGCCCCTCGCCCTGCGCTCCCTGCCTAGAGCTGCGGGGGCAGGCAGCGAGGGGGGGGTTAACTGCGGCACAGCCCTAATGCGATCCAGTGCCTCTATCTAGAGCTCTAGTGTTACTGGCTGCTGTTACCATCCTAAAATGTATCTGCACTTCAGGAAAAAAAAAAATCCCATGCTGTCTCTAGAACTGGCTTTAAAAAGGATTACACATCAATACCAGCCACCCTGCTCACCCCCACCCTCCGCCACCATTGTTCTTTCTAAGGCGCTCCTCTCCCTTTGATGATGATCACTGGCAGAGTTTCAAAACGATGTATTATAAAATCTTCAAAAAAAAAAAAAAATCCAGTTGCCATAACGTAATGCAGATTTTTGTCACTGCTCCACGGCTTCTGCTTTCAATTTCCAGTGAGGGGGAGAGACTCGGTCGCAGTCAGATGGAGACCAGCTCGCATCCCCAATCCGTGGGCCCCCAGGCAAAATCCCTGGAATTTGTTCCTTACTGTTTGAAGGCAAAGCTGAGGGAGGAGAGTGCAGAAGAGAGAGAGAGGGGAGAAAAGGAGGTGCCACTCTCCAGGCAGATGGGCACAAACCCAAGCTGTGCCCCTGGTGGAAGTATGACTGTGTATCTCTTGAGCTCGGATAGGGGCTCAGTGCACCTGAGTGGAGATGGGGAAACTGTCAGAGGAGTGATTTTCCATGGAGAGGTTGAGGTTATAGACCTGAAAGATTTTGAGCAGTGATGTGGGGTCTCAGCCTGGCTTTAGGCTTTTCACGTAACCTGTCTGTCTGTCTGTCTGCCTTGCCTCCAGCCAAGCATCCATCCAAGGGGCTGCACTTTTCTCCCACGGAACACCTGCTGCTGGGAGCAGCTGAGCATCAGCCCAACTGCAGCCCTCCAGTTTGGGGACTCAGAGATCTCTAAAGGTTGGGAAGGCTGCAGGCAGGACAGGCTGGAAAGATACAGTGTGTCTGGACTTCACAGCCAACACTTCTGCCTGCAGACACCCCTGTCTTGTGCTGGCTGCCAGGGCTCTGACTGCCTGTGAGAGCCCCAGCCTGCCCCATCTCACTGTGCCTGGTCCCATGCACAGCCCAGCTGTGGGCAGGTGAGAAGGACCAAAGCAAACCCTGCCAGGTAACACTCCAGCTCTGACAGCTGAATTCAGTTCAATTGAACTGTTGGCCATGTATCTCATTGGCTGTTCTCCTGCCCGGAGCTGCTGTCACAAGCCGAGCAGTCTGCTGCTGGGATTGATGCAAAGAGCAATCCAGGTACTTCAGTGTGTGGTACTGTGACATCAATTGCCCAGTTTATTCTCCATCTGCTGTCTCAGAAGAAGGTTTTGCAGCTGCAGAGGTTTGGGAGGGTGCTGGAATAGTATTCCTGAGCATGAAAAAACCTGTGACACTTCTGAAGGAGCAATGACACTGGGGCTATAACCCATCCACTGCTGTCTCCTCCTCAGAGCTTGAAAACCAGGTGGGCTTCTCCCAGCCTTGCAGCCTGAGTGTAAGGTTGGTGTGCCTGCTGTTGCTGCCATGGTGGGAGGGACAGGATGTAGATCTCCAAGTGAGGCATGCCTCAAATTTTTGGAGAAAAGGGGCTGTTTCTGAATAGTTGAGAAGTTTTCAGGATTCATATCACAGTACTCTGAGAAGAAGGCTTGCTCTGAACCAGGCAACCAGGGTCAGTCCTTGTTACAGAGCAAAGGGACCTGGTGGTGTCCATGGGTCAGATGTACCCTCTGCCATGGCCAGAGTAGATTTGGAATCAGGCCACCAAGAGCTTCTTGGGCTGCAAAGGTTTCCTGGGCACCAAAAGTGATGTACCACTTGTGTGACTGGTGACATCATGTACCTGAATTGACTGCATCTGGTAAATGGGAAATCCCTGAAGTTTAAGAGTGTCCTGAAGAACCCTCCTCCTGCCTCCAAAACAGACCTTGCTGGACTTGCAGTTTCCAAAGTGGGAACTGCATCCAGTAACTGGAAAACTCAAGCAGACTGGGAAGAATGAAGGGAATATTTTGGCTTTACTCTTGGAGGACATTCATGAGTTTGGCAGAGGCTTTTGTTTTGGAAGGGTTAACCACCTTCCACTAAGAAATGGTGACCCAACTTGTAGCATGCAAATGCGGACACAAGTCATCTCGAAACCCAATATCTTCATATGTGGAAGCTTTCCACAGATTTTACCAGAGACAGTGGCACTGCTGAGTCTCAGTGCTCATGAACGTGCTATGACTGGTTAAGCTGTGGATAGCTGGTAGGCAGCTGAACACATTTCAAAACATAAAATGACCCCTCCATCCATTGCAAGTGTCAAGCAAGTCCTGACTGGAGCTATCACTGCTCCTTGTGGTCCAGAAGTGTCCCTAACTGGTCCTCTATGGCTGCCACCTCTCAGCTGGTGGCTGAAGTCTCCAATTGTAGCTATCTGGAAGGGCAGCATGCTGCTGTGTTTCCTGGGTGTCTACCAAGGACCACAGAAAACCACACAGCCTGGCCATAGCTGCCCTTCCCTGTCACCAGTGGTTCTCTGTCCCTCAGCCCCCTGCATGTCCTCCAGCTTGTCCTCTCCCACAGAGCTGATCTTGTGGGTGAGTGCAGAGTACGGCTGGGAGGTGACTAGGTGGAAAGCATCAGCTTCATGGCGTGAGCTCCTGGAGCCATCCCTGCCATCTGATCCTAAAAGGGAGCATTTTTCTGAGAGTTATGAGCCTGTGCAAACAGGGCTTTATAAGGCAGCATCACTAATATGGAGTGTAACCTTCCTACCCACAAACATCCTGATGCCCTTTCTGGTGTGATTTTGGCTTTGTAAGCCAAGCCAATCTGATCAGGAAAATCCTGGAGAGAAAACAAACAAGGAACCCTGGGAGGAGGCTGGAAGTCACTTCCCAGAGTCAGAGCAGATGCTGTTTAGTAGACAATGATGCCACAGAGGTGCCTTGGCCAGCTGATCGGTAAGGACACCGCAGTCTGGCCATGGGGCAGAGGGGACTTTGTCCCCGCGCTCCCAGCTGCCCTGGCCCTGCTTCAGCCCCTCTTGCCTCCGAAGCCACTGCAAGAGGCTCCAGGAGCACCAAGGAGATGGGGGAGCCCTCCATTGTCACCATCTCCATTGTCACCCTCAGCCACCCCTCCTTCCCCCTCCCCAGGCCATAAGATGGCATTTCAGGGTCAGCTGCTTTTGTCCCAGTGCTGGTGCCAAAGGCTGTGGAAAACCCTTTTTGCCGGCTCGGCGATGCCCTGCTCCTCCCAGCCACGACGTCTGCAGCTCCACGCAGGGGGGAGAGGCCAAAGCCCCAGGGAAAGGACTCCTTTTAAAAAAATTTTATTTCCCTTCCACTTCTCAGCACTGCAGCAGCCGTGTCCGTCCTGTTCCCCCCCCCCCCCCCCCCCCCCCCCCCACCGCCGCTCGCTCCACTGCCCAGGCGCGACGCGAAGCGAACACCGACGAGCCACCAGAACGACGCGCGGTCTAGTAAGCCACGG
>WUAM01000264.1:3772639-3786837 GCA_024336885.1 Actenoides hombroni
AGAGGAAACCGGGGGGGGGTGGGGGGGGCGGGGGGGGGGGGGGAGATGTTTTTATTTTGCTTTGGAATCACGTTCAACTCTTACACTGATGGAGGCCGAGATAACCTCCTCCAGCTCTTAGCCAGTCCAGTCCTGGGCAGGTAGACGGGAAAGTCCTCTCCTGAGTGAGCATCTCCTTCCCACACCCTTCCTCCTAGGCAACCCTTGGTAGGTCCATCATCCAGCGTTGTGTGATGGAAAGTCACTTTGGGTCTGTCCAGATGATGGAGACCCAACTTTCACCCGCCTCAAATGTGGCTTTTCCCCTGGGGAGACTGTAGTGAAAAGTCAAGGGGATATCCTTTGGCTGGGGTCTTCAAGAGGCAGGATGGACATTGAGACTCATGAGCTTGGGAAGCATCAAGAAGATCCTCTTCAGACTATCCTAAAACCAAAACAAGGTTGAAGTTTGTATAAAAGCTCAGTGTTGATTCATCTCTATGGACAGGAAAGCTCAGAGGTGAGGGAGCAAGCAGAGAAAATGTCCTTTACTGCTCTGACAGGAGCATCTCCTTGGGGTGGAGGTGTGGGAAGAGCAGATTTGGGTGTGTATCTGTCCGATTTCTGTCCCTGCAGTGCTCTCAGTCCCACCTTGGCCTTGAACAGGGGTTTGCATGGTCCGTGTGAGCTCCGCTCCCTTTGCTTGGCAGCAGGCATGGGGCTGCCCATTGAAATCCCTCCTCCTGCCTGCCCACCTGTCCCTGGAGCAGCTGCCTGTGAAGTGGGCAGAAAGAAACTGTTCTAGAGGTGCCCAGACCTTAAATGCCAACTGGCAGCTGCAGGCACCTGTTTGAGCTGTGGGGTCTCCAGGGGCTCATCCTGAGCATCCATGTCAATAGAGGCCAAGCCCTTAGTCCACTTGCCCTCCTGCCCATGCTGCTCCCAGCACATGTGGAGCCACAGTCTGGACCCGTGGGTCTTGGCTGTGTCAGTGCCAGCGGCTGCCTTCCACCAGTGCACTGGAAGGACCCCTTATCTCCTCCCCTCTGCAGGGGTGGCACATTGGGGCCAGTTTGGGATTTGCATTGGGTGTCACTGCTCACATAAACTTTTCTCTCTCCCGCCCAGCCTGTGACTGCCACCCCGTTGGTGCGGCCGGCAAGACCTGCAACCAGACGACGGGGCAGTGCCCGTGCAAGGACGGCGTGACCGGCCTCACCTGCAACCGCTGTGCCAAGGGCTACCAGCAGAGCCGCTCTCCAGTGGCCCCCTGCATCAGTGAGTGTCACCTTGCCGGGCACTGAGCTGGGGGGACCCCACCGGCTCTCCTTGGGCTGGCTTGCAGTGGGTGGGAGGCCGAGCCAAGGGTCTGTCCATCCACATGGTTGTGCTACAGGAGGTTGTCAAGGCAGGATGGTTGGGTCACTTTTTGGGATCGCTGTGCTTTGTCTCCCCAGCCTGGAAGGCTCTGAAAGACCCCTTGGTTTAGGGCTTCCAGCCAGCTGAAACAATTCTGCTGGGATGTGTCTGCAGCTGCAGCAAGGTGCCTTCCTCACCCAGCTGAGCCATGAGTGTGGTCAGGTCTGGGGCAAGACCAGATCCTGTGGTCATTGTAAAACCATGTTTATTTTTACAGTGGGTCCCAATTTGACCCGAGCAGTAGAGGAACAACTTCCCATCCTGCAGAATCTGCTGGCACTGCTGGAGCAGTAGAAGTGAGGGTGAGCTTGTGGGGCTGGCTCCTTTCCCTCTGTTGTTCCCCAGGTTTAGGATTAGGACAGAATTTCCTCCAGGTTTTGTTACCAGGAGTCCTGAGGAAGTGTTGTCTTTGCCCATGCCTTATCCCTGTTCTGCGCAGTGTGGAGCATGCTCAGGTGAGCCAAACATCTGTTTGTCTGTCCATCCCTGGAGCATGTGTCCTCTGCAGCAGTGACTTATGGCTCTTGGGGGTTGCAGTGTCTCAGCACATCCCAATTTACTGAAGCTTGGTTGGGCATCTCTAGGCCTATTTAATGGCCTATGATATTTAGGTCAGACTCATCCCATCCATCTTTGTTAGCAAGCTGCCAGAGGTGACCCACAAAATCCTCTCTGCACCCTGCTTGCAGAAGGCTTTGTTCTGGATGTGACCCCTAGATCTGGGGACCCCTTTCCTTAAGACCTGTCTCCCATTTCTCTTCTAGAGATCCCTGCCATCAACCCCACCTCCCTGGTAACCAGCACAGAGGCACCTGCAGGTAAGTGCTCTGTGTCCCGGGCCGAGCCCACAGCCCCAGCTCTGCCCAGAGATGTCTCATTCCACCTCCTCTCTCCACAGCACATCTGGGAGAAGGACTAAGCCCCGCCAAACCGTTTGACAAAAAGATTAATGGCACAAAAATTTTGGTCAGCAATTTTGGCGAGAAAAATTACTGACATTTGAAATCCTACGTAATTCTGAAAAGGGACTGACAAAACTTGGTGGGGCTTTCTCAGGGAAAGGGTTTCTCCATCCCCTCCAAGGAAGGAGGCAGGGATGCAGCCTGCCAGGGCCTTGCCCTCCTCAGCAGGTTACAGTAAAGGTCATGGCATGCGGCACCTGTGGCTTAGTGGGTGGTTGGGTGCTGGCTTTTTTTCATCTCCTTTTATTGGTGCCAGTGCAGGAGGTTCCTTCTCAGTGCATTTTACCTCTACGGGGCCCTGGCTCTTTGGCAGGACCAGGGTAGTGGGGTCCAGCTGCCTCAGGAGCTCCTGTGCCTGGGCGTGGGCTGCCAGGTCTCCCTTGGGACTTGGCGGATGTGGGGAGAGCCCCATCCAGGTCTGGGAAACGGGAGGTGTTACTGGGACATGAGTCCAGCAGCCTTGCATGGATCTGACTGAGGTTTCACTCCACACTGTGGCAGTGGAGGAGAGAGAGCTGGTCCTTGGTGGAGTGAATGTCTTGCACAATGGGATGACTGTAAGAGCCGAGCCATCTGTGATGGTGACACTGCCGAGGAGGCTGCTCAGGACAGGGCAGACCACAGCACTTCTATCTCTGCCTGCCTTGCCTGCTGTGAGGGAGGGAGCTGGGAACACCGGGCTTTGTGGGAAGAAAAAAAAAATGGGAGGGGAAAGGGGCATTTGGACGGTTTTATTACAAACAGAGTGTGACACACGGAGCAGAGTTAATCAAGGTGACTCCTCTCCACGGCTTTATAAATAGGAATAGTCTTAGCGTGATGTCTGATATTTTCAGCTGCGTAAAAATAAATAGCACTTGCTGGAGAGCCGGGTGTTTACTTTGTTTTAGCAGAGCAGGTCTGCCTTAACTGCCTCTAGTTTTATCTGTGGGTTTGTTGTTTTAAGATTTCTGGCTTCTGGCTCGAATATCTTTAATGCAGAGTAGCTCGTCTCTGCCCAGAGTCTGTGCTGGGGGAGCAGGGGACCTGCTTGGGGTCTTGCTGCCCCCTTTGCTGGGGGGCATCAGAGATTGGGCAGGTGATCCTGCCCTGCTGCCTGCACCCCTCTCCCCTAGGAACCTCCAAGGCTTTTCCACAATCAGGACATTCCCCAGGGGATCTCTCAATGCCATGGTCCTTCCACCCCAGGCAGCCTCTTAACCCCTTCTCCCCTCATTTCCCCACTCCCTCCCAGCCTCTGGCAGCAGGTGCTGGGCTGTGGGAACAGGGGGACATTGTTCAGGGCTGCTGTGCTCAGGTGCTGGGCTTTCCTTCCCCCATCCTCCTCCCTGCTGGGGTCCTGTCCCCGGGTGTGTCCGGGCTTTTCGCTGACATTGCCATCCTCTGCATTGCTCTGCCCAGCTTTCTCCTGCCTTTCTGACCCTCCGGAGCCTTTGAGGTCTGGCTTTGATCTCTCTGCCCGAGTGGCCAACTGGCTCAGCAGAACACCGTCCTGGGTCCACTTCTTGTAATTTTTATTATTATCCTAAAATATTTTCCACTTAGTAGGGAAAAAAAATATTCCTTGTCCCCATTAGCAGAATTAACAAAACTTGTAGAGTACAAAACAGATCTGTAAAGGAATTCAAAGTCAGCAGTAAAAGATTTGCAGCCATAACACCTAATTAAGTTACATCTCTCTTAAAACAAAATATACCTTTGTTTTTTCAAGGCGAGGAGAAATAAACCAGATGTGCAAACTTCCCACCTCTCACACGTGCTCTCCCTTGGAGATGGGAGATGCCTGCATCGGGCTCACTGGTCACCATTCGCCTCCTCCCATGTCTGTGTAGCATTGCCCAGTGCTTGCCCCACTCCATCCCTCCTTCCTGACGTTTCGTCCATCCCTCCCGCTGCTTCATCCATCCCTCCCGCTTCTTCATCTATCCCTCCTGTGTGCTGGCTCCCCACCACCAGCAGCAAGATGCTGCCTGTACATGGGGTGCTGCTGCCTGTCCCATGGGGTGCTGTCAGACCGGCAGCAGCAGGCAGCAGTTCGGTGGTCACATGCCTGTGGCAGTCATCACCCCCCTATCTGTGGAGGGCGTTATGGGGAGAAGGGGCTGAGAGCTCCCCAGGACACAAAGAAGGTGGGATCTTCCTTTTGGATTCCCCTTCATGGAGCAGGGAAGGACAGAGCAGCATGTCCAGGACGCACCTGTACTGTGTCCCCAGGACACAGCAGTGCCTGGGCTGGGGCTGTAGCATGTCCCAGGGATGCAGTGGATGGGGAGGCACCTTTAGCACCTCGATCAAGTATTTCAGTGCACTCAGAAACCATCCCACAAGGGGGGAGTCTGTGCTCCCTCTGTAGTCACTACCATGGTCCCAGGTGGGTGGACACAGTGGGGCTGGGGCAGCTCTGCCAGCCTAGGCAGCACAGGGTGGGGGGGCTGATAAAAAGGAGAACAAGCAGAGCCCAGGGTGAGTTTGTGCTCCTGGGCTTCTTTCTTTCCTCTTTCCTCCTCCCCTTGGCACAGGGTGCTGTTACTCCCCCAGCTCCCCCTAGACCCTCCTCTCCATCCCCAGTGATCACTGTGGCAACCCGCAAACAAAGACAACTTCAGGGCCTGCTGGCTCTGTCCCGGGACATGGGGCCAAGCCAGAGAGAGAACCTGCGAGAGCGAGAGAAAAGAAGAAAGATGGGCTTAGAAAAAAACATGCCATTTGGAAAGAGACAAATTGAGATGTTCAAAGGAAGATGGCAAGGGGAAAGAAAGGAGGAGAACAGGGCTGCTTTGGGCAATTGTTGGGATCAAAGCCTTTGGGGAGAAGGAAAGAGGCATTCCCTGCCCTCCCTCTGCTTCAGATGCAAATCTGTGATCTTTAGAAATGCACAGAAAAAAGCCTCCTTGAGGACATGAGCCTTGCCTGGAGCTGAGGGACAGCAGGGAGTGATGTTGCTGGGGTGGAGAACAGCCCGGTGGCCTCCTCAGCCATTCTGAAGCAGCCTGAGCAGCGGATGCTTGAGCACCAGGAGTGACCTAGCAGAGCAGAGCCACTTCCCTCACCCACCTGCTTCCCCTGGCCTGAGTCCTCTTGCCTGCTTTTGGGACACCAATGAGGTGCACGTCTCCGGAGGGGCTGCCCCACGAGAATGCTTTCTACCACGCTGACCCCTGAGGGCTGAGTATCCCCTGAGGATCACAACTCCCTTGGCCTGAGGTCAGACCTTGCTTTGGGTCTTCTCCACGTGGGGCCAAAGGTTCGTGCTGCATTCTCTCTTCCCCATGTCACCCAGGTTTGCTGAGCTGTCCTGGTTGACTCTCCTTGGAGAGTCTCCTTGGCCCCTGCCTGCTCACTGTGGTGGCCCCCATCACCTCACCTGCATTTCTCCCATCCATTCCCTTCTGTGTCCCAGAGGAGAGTCCCCAGGCTCCCTCCACTGCCCCTGTGCTGATTTACCCTGCAGGTCACCATCACCATCAGTGCAGCAGATGATAGTCTGCTTGATGGGCCAAAAGTCACTTGATTTCTCTTCCCAGCAGAAGTGGTGTAAATGTTCATGCTGGGATTTGAGCCCCCAGACCCTGTGAGCTTCCAAGGGGGCAGCTGGACTTGCCAGAGCCCCATCCCCAGCAGCAACCCAGGCCCTGGCTCAGGAGCCTTCTGGAGGGGGCTGGGATGTGGAGTACCCACCACCTTCTGCCAGGCTGGATCCTACTGCTGTCCCCTCCACAGTGTTTCCTCTTCCCTTGTGGTGGGACAGGACCCCATATGCTTCAAGCCCCTCAGTGCTCAACCCTCTGTTCTTCTGCAGACTGTGACTCCTACTGCAAGCCAGCCAAGGGCAACTACAAGATTAACATGAAGAAGTACTGCAAGAAGGACTATGGTAAGGACCTCCTTCCTCCCTGGGCCACACTGGGCTTTGCTGCAGAGCAGCAAAGAGAGAGAGCAAAGAGAGGTGGCCACAGGCTGGCCATGGGCGAGGGAGATGCAGATGTCCCAGGGGATGGAGAGCACTCAGCATGGAGAAGGGTCCCAAAGGTTCAATGGATGAGGCAGGTGGGGCTGCTAGGGACAGGCAGTTCCCATTGCCAAAGCATGCTCTGGGGAGCAAGTCAAAGCATCCCCCCATCATTGTGCCTCTTTGTCTTTTCCCTCAGTGGTCCAGGTAAACATCCTGGAAATGGAGACAGTGGCCAACTGGGCCAAGTTCACCATCAACATCCTCTCTGTCTACAAGTGCCGTGACGAGCGGGTCAAGCGTGGCGACAACTTCTTGTGGATCCACCTGAAAGACCTGTCCTGCAAATGCCCCAAGATCCAGATCAGCAAGAAGTACTTGGTCATGGGGATCAGTGAAAACTCCACTGACCGGCCGGGACTGATGGCCGACAAGAACAGCCTGGTCATCCAATGGCGGGATGCCTGGACACGCCGCCTGCGGAAACTCCAGCGACGGGAGAAGAAGGGGAAGTGCGTGAAGCCCTGAGGGGTTTCCACCCATCCCGTCCCGTCCCACCCTGTGCTCAGCCCCAGCCCAGCTGTGTGCTGCCAGACTGCACCCAGAGACTCTGTACATATATATAGTGTGAACGGACTCTTCTGTCTATAGTGTATATTTTGGTAACGGGTTTCCCCTTGTGTGTGCGTGTACACGCAGGGCTCGGCATGTGGGTCTCTTTCTCTGAGAGTGTATTAAAAATAACACAGTAATGACAAACCTTTAATGAGGAGCAAAGCAGAGCAAGTTTCCATGGGTGCCTGTTGCCTGAAGGAGCTCGAAGGGGATTGGTGTCATGCTCTGGGTGTGCTGTTGTCAGCACTTGTTTTCTAGGCTTTTCCCTTTAACATAAAGTCTTCTCCCAGTGTTGACATCTGAGTTGACAACTTTCCCTTCTCCAGCATCCAGGGTCTGCCTCTTCCTTGCTCTCTGAAAATGTGCTGCTGTCAGACCGACCTCTGCACTTCTTGCCCAGCTCAGAGTCTTCTGTCCTTCATCTTGATGTGTGTATGGGCAGGCTGAGTGGAAACCATCCCATGCTGCAGAGGGACTAGCCCCAGGAGCTCCACCAGGAAGAAAGAATGAACTTTTGTAAGGCATGATTCTCTGGTGACCTTGAGTTTACACAGACCAGTGCTTGCCACCTGGAGCAGGACCCATGCAGTGCTGCAGTGCCATGCGGAGGAGTCAGGCCCTGGCAGTGGGTTGGTGGCTGGAACCAGGCAGAGCCATGTCCACCAGGAAGAGAGGGACAGACTTCTCAACCCCCTGGCCATCACCTGTCCTGGTGCATAGTCCAGGCAACCCAGAAGAAGAGACCTGGAGACACCCATTTTCCCCTCCTGCCAGCAGAATCTGGGGTGGAGTGGGCAGGCTGACCAAAGCCATCGTGTATTATTGTCCATCCACCCAGGTCTGTGTCCCCATATTCTCATCTGGTACCAACTGACATACTTCCACCTGTTTCTACTGAGCTGACACCAAGTGACCGTCTGCCTTGGTGTGCATCCTTCAGAGCCATGTGGTCTCCTGGGAAGTATTGCTATGGCCAAGGTTGTCCAAGGAGATGCACAAGGCAGAGGTGGCAGGAAGAAAGAAGAGCTTTCATTGAACCACCTCTAGTCTTCTATTTCTTCTTCACTGTGTATTAGTCTTCAGTTCAAACAGACGTCAGTGTCTTTCACCGTTGAGGTTGTAGCAGTCTTGGCATAATAAATATGAGTAGAAATAATAGGTGATCTGACAACAGATATTCCTTTCCCTACAAACCTTGCCTTGCTTACCGAATGGCTCAGCAAGGTATTGCAGCCTGCATTGCAGTCTTTCAGTGCTTTAGGATGAGGCTTTGCATTTTTGAGCCCACAGCAGCTTTTGTGGACTTCCCATCCATGGATGATCTGATGCTTCTGGGCTCCAGCATCCCAGGGTGGTGCTGGAGCCTGCAGCTGAAAAGACTGGTGGGCCACTGTTGGGGTTCAGGACAGGGGAGTTGGGGGAGTAAGGCACAGGGATGTGAGACTGTGGATATGGAGGTGCCCTAGTCAGGAGCTCGGTGCATTGGTGAAGCTGCTGGAGATGCTGGAAGTGGCTTGTCAGAGATGCAGGGGGTCTGTGGTGCCATCTTTCAGGTCCCGTGGATGCCAGGGTGCCTACACGGGGCCATGGCAGAGCTGGGGGAAGGCCAGAGGCTGAGAGGCAAAGGGTATATAGAACCACTTAGGCTTGGATGAACTGGTCCTATGCAACACACCTGACATAGACCCTCCCCTTCTCCAGCTGTATTTAGGGGACTGCCCCATCCCTGGTTCCTCTTGTTCCAGTTGTCATAGGTTATTGACCTCTGCCATAGTGGGCCACCTGGCCTTCCTCTTCCTCCCATGTCTGCTTGCACTCAGGAGTGCAGGAAGCAGAGCTGCTGCCCTTGCCCCAAGCTCACTCTGACCCCATCCACCTGACAGTCTTCATGCAAGAGTCAGTAATGGAACAAACTTAGGTTGTGCACAGACAGGATTCCCATGGGGGTCATCCCCACAGCCCCAGGGGCTGCTCGGCATCACACTGTGGCATGTAGGGGCTCGCTGGCCCCTTTTCTCAGCAGTCACAGTCCCCAAAAGAGCAGGGTGGCACCACTGCTTCATGGGCATGAATGCTCATCAGGGCAGGACTGCAGAAGGCACGTGCTTTCTCCAAGCAAGTACAGCCTTCAGGAGAAGTGTAATGTGTCTGTGCTCCCCAAAAAGCGCTCTGCACAGCCTGCTGCAGCAGGAGGCTCCAGGGTTTCCTTTAGCACCTGATTTCTCCTCCCTTGAAGAGGGGCACCTAAAACTCTTTGAGGACTTTGATGTTCATGGTTGAAGTTCTTGATTTATCCTCCCAGCCAGCTCTTCCCTCTTGTTTCAAATCTGCCATTTGGGATTGCTGATGAGGAGGGATGGCTCCCAGATGATGTCCCAGTGCGCATGGGTGTCCTACTGGGGTGAATCAGAGACACTGGGACAGGACCACCACATACCCCATGGGCTGCTGCTGAGGAGAGGTACTCTCTTTAGCTGGGGGATGTCCTAAAATCCTGGCCAAAGGACTGGAACAGGCCACTCTGCATCTTTACTAAGGCTGCTGCCTGGAAGACATTTTCCTGACTTCCTTTACTTCTGTCACCTCAAAGAGCGAAGCAAGAATTCATCTTTCTTCTATCTCTCTCTCTGACTGGCACATTTGGCTGGAAACCCCTGCACATGGGTTCAGCTGTCCCTGCGACACCAGGGCTGCTTCACCCAGTACTGGTGCTGGGGTGCCAAGCACAGTGGTGGAGGCACCACGGAGTTGTGTGGAGATGCTGCTTGTCCTGCCCCGCAGCTTGGGGGAAGGCTTCGCGCAGATGCTACCGCCGGCACAGTTTAGAGGATGCTGTGCCTTCCTCACAGGGAGGCTGCTGGGTTGGCTTTCATGACTATGCCTTTCCTTGCCCCACTTGCTGTGCAAGCAGGTCACTGAGGAAAAGAGGCCCTTTGCAGAGCGGGCTGGTGACATGTGACATCGCATCCAGCCTACACGCCAGCTGGGCACGGACCCTGTGCTGCGGAGCCATGCACCGCTCTAACTCTTCCGTCCACATTTAACCAAAGCTGGGTACCAAATGCCACCAGAGGTATCCCCAAGTGCAGGGGGGACAACCCCAGCTGGGGAACCCATCCTGCCAAGCTGTGCCCAACACCTGCTGCAGCGGGTTTTGTGGGAGAAGCAACGCTGCCCAGGGGATTGAGACATGGAGCTGCTCCCAGACACATATTTAAATCCCCACACGTGTCCACATGCCTTTTTATCTTTTTTTTCTGTTTGCTTTATAATTTAAATGTATGACTGGATGGGGCGGGTCCAGGATGCTGCTGGGATCCTTTGAGAGTCACCCTGTGCTGATTTGGGAGTGGGCTCTACTGCGCTTCTTGGGGTGCCCTGGGCCTGGCTGCTGGACATGTGTCGTGTAAATACCATCGTGAGGGTGCCTGTGCAGAGGGAGCCCAGCTCTGCAATGTGGTGGCATCTGTGAAATATGTAAAAAGAAAAGCCAGTGAATGTTATGGACCACAGTGTAACATATAAGATATGTACGTTTGGGGGATTTATTATTATTTTATTATTATTATTTTTAATAACACGAGTCTAATAAGTACCAACCACCTAATTTTGCATCTTCTTTGAATGCAGTTTGCATGTGGGCTGAGAAGCTGGGGGGTTTTCCCAAAGGGTTTCCCTCTCCCATCATCCCCAGCACTGCAGGTCAGGGCTGTGCTGACCCCCAGGGTTTCATAAGCACTGCAGGGACTGCCCCATAGCTTTGTATCTGGGTGTGAGTGGGCTCAGGGCAAGCCATGGGACTGGTTCTGAGCATCCCCAGGTGCACCAGGAAATGATGGCTCATGGTCCATCATGGCCCCCAGGCTTGGCTCTGCAGTTGTCCACCTGTCTGGGTACAATGAGGACCCCAGAGAGCTCTTTCACCGCACCAAGATTGGGTCACCAGCCTCCAGACAGCTTCTTTGTACTCCTTGGACTCATCAGGCAAGAGGGTGGACTCTCCCCAGGCCCCCACCCACCTCCACTTCTCTGTCAGCTCAGGCATCTGGAGTTACCCAAAACCTGCAAGGCTTTGTGGACGTGTAGGTTACATAGCTGGGAAAACTCCACCTTTCCATCACTCTCCAAGAGCTGTAACTCAGAAACATTAATTATATTACATGCTGTTTATTTTATTTAGGTATTGTTTTTACATACTCATTAGTCGCTTATGTAATTATTTCATTGCTGTTCATAACACTAACATCTAAACAAAGGCAAAGTTAAAAGAAAGAGCAGTCAAGCCAAATTTCCAGTAGGCTTAACTGCTTTCAAAGCTAATTTAAGGCAGAAAAAAATAGAATTAGCAGTCAAGCAAGGAGTTTCCTTGCCGCCTACGTTGGTGCAGTGGGAGGCTGGTTGGCACAAGTTCTGGCAGGCTGAAGCTGTGCTGGGCCCCTTCCATCTCTGCTTGCAACCTCACAGCCCTAGCCACCCTCTTGGTGATCCCCTTAGGGTACTGCCAGAGCCTATGGGTGACAGTGGGAGGGAGACTTGGGTGGCAGCAGATGATATCGCCACCGTCCTGGTGGCCATGTGGGCTTTGCAAGGGCAAGAGATGCTGCAGCGCAAACTTGCTTTGCCACAATGAAGATGTAAGTTTTCCAGAACAGCTCTTCAAGGAAAAATGTATTAATTCAGCAAAGGATCTGAGACTTCGTTTGGCACGTTCCGGTGCACTCCCATTTCCTAGAGCGCAGATCTCTCCCGCCCCGTGCAGCAGCTGGCTGAGCTCAGGCGCGCAGCGAGAAATGCCGTGCCGGGACTGGCTGCTCCAGGTGGCCGATGCCTCATGCCCACGCAGGAAGGGCCAAAATGACCATAGACATTTTGCAGCAATGTTTCTTTTTTTTTTTTTTTTTTTAAACAGACCTTTTCCCAGTGTTCTACTAGGGGAAAATGTGTGAGATTCAAAGGCTAACAGAGAGGCCACGTTTTCATGTTTCCCCCACCCCCCTGCTTTGGGACTGAGTTTTGCAGCTGGGTGAAATTTTTCTCATTTTAAAATGCTGATGGACATTTTTCATGGAAACCCAAAATTTGGCCAAAGAAAGAAGCAAAATGTGAGAATAATACAGAAAACTCCATGGGTTTTTTTTTCCATGTCATCTAGCCAGCTCCACTCACAAGAGATCACAGGATCTCAGACTGCTGAACCTCCCTCCGCCTTAGCGGACTGACAGACAGATGAGTGGGCAGACAGATGGATTCACACACAGATTATTCCCATTATTTTTCTCTTGGTAACCAAATTCCCTATAAATAAAAATAGACCTGAATCCCACAGGAAAACACCTTCCTTAGGTACAGCACAGTTGAGAGAGAGAGCATTTTGCTTGGCCAGTGGGGCACAGCTCAGTGCTGGGCTCTAGGAACATGCTGCCTGCTGAGGAGCTGGGTTTCTAAGCAGGGGAAAGACCCACTTGCTTGGTCCCTTATCATGTCCTGGTGTGGTCTCCTTGCTCTTCTCACTCCCTCAGTGCTCTCTGATACACAGAACAACCTCTACCCATCCTGTGATGCAGCTCTATGTGGGTCTTAGGAGTGACTCCAGCTGTCAGAGAGCAGTAATGGTGGCCCTGCCAGCACATCCTTTCCATGCTTCTGTGGTTAATCACAAGGAACAGTGGTGCTTTGTCTCCTGTGGACATGGTGTACTAGGGGATGGTGTCCTGCTACCATCCCTAAAATGTGGCGACCTGTACAAACACGTCCTCTATCCCAGCAGTCCTCAGGACCAGGCAGGGAAGGCAGCAGTGTTCTCAACAGTAGTCAGAGTCCTACAGCCAGGGCCTGCAGTTGTCCTGCAGAAGACAACAGCTCTGTGCTCCTCCAAGACCCCAAACCTCCCTCTCTCATCTGCCTTCCCCAATGCAATGTAAAGATCTCAAGTGATTTTCCCTCAGTCCTCCTGTGGTGAGACTGGAGCCCACCAGCTCCCAGCAGAGCAAGTCTGCAGGGACAAAGCCCATGCAGGCTCCATCGTGCCCTTGGTACTGCAGCACTCCATCCACCCCCTTTCCCCAGGCATGGCCTTTTGTTCAGTGCTTTACCACCCTCACCAGCTTCATTAGCCTCCCAAATTTTGCTTCCTAAGCAAACCTCAGCCTCTACATTTCCCAACCTTCCTCCTGCCCTCTCAGCCGTGACCAGGGCTCTCCCAGCCATCTGCAGTCATCCAGATGGGTGGCTCCTGCCAGAGAGGCTGCAGGACCAGGGCAGGAAACCCTTTTCCCACTCATGACCATGTCGGCCAAGTGTGCAGGGGGTTTAGCTCCTCCAGCCACTCTCATCCTTGCAAAATGGTGGGAAATGTGCTATTCTTCAAAACGCCAAGTGTATTTTTACAAGCCCTGGGGACATTTATTACATCAGCGCTAATCACCGCGTCATTAATTCATTTGTTCATTTATTCCTTCATCCAATTGATCTATCTCCCTGTTCATCTTCATTAGGACACAATTCCCTGGTTAAACAAATGGTCCCCATGTGTGTAGGGTACCCAGCACCCGTATGGGGCGCAGGGTCATGGGGCAGCAGGGGCTCAGTTCAGCAGAGCCTGGGGAGTGGGGAGGCAGCTTCCCATGTCGGCCGCACGAGGGGAACATGAGGAAACCATTAATTGATGGGCTGGCCCACGCTGTGTTTTCCTAAGGAAGAGCCGAAGACGGGGAACGGCTGGGGTCAGCAGGGCACCATCTGGAGAAACCCGTCAACTCCCTCCCACCAGGGTTTTCCCACCTCAGCAGCGATGGTGAGGATGAGGCAAAAGAGTGGTCCCACCAGTGCCCTGGGGAGGGGGGGACCCTGCTGCACCCATGACCTGCGCCCATGCTGCCTGGGCTGCGAGACGTAGCTGTGATGTTGTGCCATGACATTTGACAGTGGCACAAAAAGACCATCACAACCAGACGTGCTGCTGCCCTGGCTGCGCAGTGTTGGTCCCCCTATGACTTGTGCTCAGCATGGCTTTGCCTTCTTCCAGGCTTTTACAGCTCAGCTGCTGTCACAACATCATCCCTCCGCCCCACTTCATCCTCTGCCGTTTGTGTCCCCAGCCTGTAAGGCGAAAGACCTGGGTGGGGTTGCTTTTTCAGGAGATGTTGCATCTCTGTGAAGTCAGTGATGGGCTGGGGACCACAGCATAGGGCAGGATCAGGCCCTTACTGCCGAGCCGCCAGCCGGCATCTGTTCACGCGAGTCCTCTATTTACACAGCCACCGCGAGACTCAAAT
>WUAM01000264.1:3796003-3811425 GCA_024336885.1 Actenoides hombroni
GGTTCCTCTCCAAAGGCAGGCGTGGAGCAGAGCAGCAGCCAAGAGGTGCAGGCAGTTCCTCTTTTAGTCTTGGCCTGGCCCTGCCTCAGTTTCCCCAAGCTTAATATCATCCTCCGCATGAGCCACAAGTGACAGTGAGCCCCATCCCAGGTATGCTGGGGCAGGCATGAGCTGTCAGAAGGGGCTGAGAGCTGCAGGGCTTTAACCTGGACCTCACTCTGAGCCATGACCAAGGGAGCTTCTGATCTCCCATGTCCATGGTTATGGAAAAGGCAACCTCTGCATCACTGCTGGTTACCCTGCCACATCTCCTCCATCAGCATGTCAGGTGCCAGAGGGATGATGGGGTGCAGAGCAGATCCCACAGGGATGGGAGTGGGTCAGACCAGGAGCAAAGGGAAAAGCTGTGAATGGTCCTGTTGGAAAGGGATGCCTTAAGGGGGTACAACCACAGTGACGGCCGGGGGCAAAGGGTCCTTCAAGTTGGCAGCTGCCTGCTGCATGGTCCCTCATGGGGCTGCCACTGCCTGGTCAGCCACCCGACCTTCTGCCTAACTGCTCGGTGCAGTCCCAGGTCAGGTTTGGAGCTGTGAGGACATTTCTGGGTCTTTTCTGTTCCCTTTGTGGGACAGTACGACATGAAATGCTGCCTGGATCATGATGCTGTTTGGAAAATCTGCTGGCATGTAATACAGTATCTGGCGGGGCGTCTACAACTTTATCTGCAACAGATCAGGTTGGAGCAAAACCTTCTGAGACAGCATCTGGAAGTGGTTTAACATTTGCCAAGTTTTGCATGGAATACCAATTTTCCACCCCTTTCATTTAGTTTATTGAAATTAGGAGGGGAAACTCCCCCTCCTCCATTCTACCGCTCCCCCCACCCCCGGGTTGTCCTCTGGGGCAGCTCAGCTTCTCACAGCTCTTCTGGAAAAGCTGAAGACGTCATAGAGCCACATCTCAGGCTGGGGAGTGCCTCTCCATGCCATGATGGGCAGAAGGGCTGTGCCTGCACGGCTGTATCTGAGGTGCCTGAGGTGAAGGCAGCGGTGCCAGGGTGCAGGCAGGCAGCTGAGGCAGGTTGCAGACAGCAACGGGAGCATGTTGGTGGGGGGGGAGCCCATGGTGGCCAGCAATGAGAATGGTGGAGCAGGGATGGGTGCAGCATCCTAGAGCAATAACCGGGGAGCAAGTCCCAGCGTGCTGAGCAGGGACACAGCTCATCACATGGGACCTGAGCAGGAGCTGAGCAGAGCATCACAAGCTGACTGTGCCAAGCTGGTACTGATACCAAGGTTTCAGGCAATAGATATTTCAACTAAACCTGGTATTTTCACCCCAAGCTCCTCAGTGCTGAGCCACAGGCCCTCACAGCACAGCAGGGAGATGCAAGCAGCTGAGTATCACACACACTGGGAAACCCGGCCAAATTCTGTACTCGGCTTCAAACTGCTCAAGCAGCTGCTGGGCTCCATGTACCCTCCCTGAAATTTTCCTTTAAAATTTATCACCTGAAGCATAGGGACAGAAATGGACAGTTTTAGGAAGGACAGTACCAGCCTTGCCACTGTCTCTGCTGGCTGGGAGCTGCCAGCCGGGTTGCCGGTGGTCCTGAGGGAACAGCTCACACATGTGCCATCTTTGCAGGATCCAAGCAGGTGTTTTTAGGATGGAGCTGACACATCGGCTTTTGGGACAGATTTGCATGTGTTTGCCCATAGGAGGTGGGGGCTCACAGTGGGACCGTGTCGGTCCTGGCATAGGACAGCAGCAGTACGTTGTCCCACAGGAGAGCTGGCAGTGCACAGGGAACTGGCTCTCCTCCCACAGTGGGGAAGAGGATGAGGGGACAGGGACATGCTAAGAATCCTGGTCAGGGGAGATGTGCTGGAAAACCAGAAGCTGCACTGACTCAGAAAAAAACTTGGGTATTAAAATAAATTCCATCTTCCAGGTTGGAAACACATCCCAGATCTTGACTGGCAGGAGGTGGTGTCGGCAGATGCCTAGCTGCCTGAAGCTCCCGCTGGCACAGGTCCACTGCACCATGGGGACACTCCTTGCAAGCTCTTTCTTGGACATCTGAGGGGTATGGGGAGTGTGTCTGGAGGCAGCACCAACCAAGGTTGCTTTACACAGCCTGGAGTTCCCGCTGTGGGAAGAGAGATGGGGGGTTATGTGGGTACTCGTCCCCTTGCTGGCCCTGATGACCTGGCCTGGAAGCATCCAGCAGAGCACAGCTCTGCAAACCAGACCGGGGTGCAATGTTCATCCCTACAAAGGCCCATCCCCACCACAGTCCCAGCCCACTCAGTTTACAGCTCTGTGCCGTCTCCCCCCTCGCCACACAGCTCCAGCCCCATCCTTGCTGAAGCTCCCTGCTGGGCTGCAGCGCAGCCAGGACCATATGTCTCTACGAAGCCACCGTGATGCTGCTGCCAAGGCCAAGCATCACTTCCCACCGCTCCTGCTCCTGCTCCTGCAAAAAGGGGTGGAGAGAGAGGAGGCCCCGTGTGCACATTCTTAGGGTGCAGCAGGTTGTGGTGGGGGCCAGGGTTGCGCTTCCACCCTGCCCCAGAACTTGCTGCAGCAGGGATGGAGGAGTCCTCTCCTGCCCCATGGGAGAGGCTTTTGGGGATCCTCCTCTCCCCCATAGCCCCACAGACTCCCAAACCCTGCTCCTCCACGCTCCCATCCCACTGCCCCCTGTGAGGGGCTGGAAGGGCATTTGTTTTCCACTGGCACGGGTCCACACGGATCCCGGCTGCCAGGTGGGGTGGGCAGGGGAGTCCAAGCCAAAAGCTATAGAGCAAGGCATGTGAAGCTCAAAGTTTAGCTGTCCTCGTCCGTCTCCTTCTCCTCCCACCCCCTCATCCCCAGAGGACTGTGCCTTTCCCATATGCTGGCAGAGCCAGGCTGGCCGGGAGCAGGGCCAGAGCAGAGCAGAGGATGCACCCGGCTGCAGCAGCCTTTGGCTCAGGGGCTGCACCGAAACCCCTCTGCTCTAGGGAGAAATGGAGGAGGGGGCTTCCAGGGGTTCCAGGAACCTTTCTAAACCCAAGCACTTCCCAGCATGTTCTGCTGACTCAGCATCCACCTTATGTCCCCATCACCCAGCCCTGATACTGCAAGGGGTGGGCACAGGCTGGGACTGGGACATGGTGCAGAATATGACCCATGGGAGTGAGCATCTCTGGGTACAAATGCTGGGTGCTGTGACTGGCAGGACACATCCACCACAGCTTCTGGTGTCATCTGGATGGCACCCAGCCCCACTGCCAACTCCCCTGAGGGATGGAGGGTAGCAGCACCTTTGGGGACCCCTGCGAAACCCAGGCCCTATTCTGGGGGTGTGGGGGCAGGTTTTAAGAAAAACCAGACCTGCACATCCCCCCCCCTCCATCCAACTGGATTTTACCTCCTCCACCTGCCACCTCCCAGCTCTCCTTGGGGGTCCTATCCTGCAGTTCACAGCTGAGGAAACCGAGGCGTGATGGTGGGAACATATCCTAGCCTGAACTCAACCAGGTGCCACCAGCATTCCCCTGGGACCTGGGGATCCCCTGCTTTCACTGGGAGTGTCCATCACTGTGTCATGCCAGTGTAGAGGTGGGATTTGATGGTCCCCGACACACAAACAACCCCTCCGGGGTTCCTTCCATGTGCTTGGTGACAGCTCCACCCCTTTCCCCAGAGCTGGGGCCACAGCAACCAGCCCGGCTCCTCCATCCCCAGGGTCCTTCATCCTGCAGCCCCCCAGGGTGTTCCAGTGCCCACAGCCTCCTCCCCACACACAGTTGCACCTATTTAATTAAAGGTGTGAAATGATCTCATTAAATCAGCGCTGGGCTCTTTGTGTAAACTGCTCCAACAGCTTATGAATGGCTCATTTCCACTCTGTTTCATCCTTTCTTTCTTTTTTTTTTTTTTTTTTTCCTTTCTTTTCTTGGCTTGGTTTCCAAGGCAAACAAGGTTTCTGCAGTCGTGGCTAGTGCGGGTATGTCTCTCTGTCCCACTCTGTAACTTTCAAAGCCACCGTCCAATTTCAGCCGGAGTCAAGGGAGGGATGGAGAGTTCAGAGGTGCTCCGGTGCCCACATGTCCAGTGGACTGGGAGAGCCAGATGAGAAAACAACCTTGAGACACAAATCCCCAAGTTGGGGCTCATTCCCACCTGCCCCAAGAATAATTTGCTCTTTCACACTAGAAATTTTGCCTGCATTGAAGCTGCTAAGGTTTATTCACTACAGGAGCCATTTTGACCAACCCACCCCCCCCAGTTTTAAGACACTCTTTCCATTTATAATAATGACAGAAGAAGAAGGAAGAAAGAGCAGGAGCTGAGCATCGTGAACCTTGGCGAGGGCACTGCTGGGGAGCTGTGAGAGTGCACACAGCTCACACCAGATGACCCAGCCAGGATGTATCCCTGTGGATTAACGTTAAACCCTGCCAATAAATCAACCACAAAGGTGCTTTCTAGCCTAGGTGTCTCCCATGGGACTTGGCAAACCATTGCATGGGGATGAAGACAACCTGACCACAGCCACCACCATGGGCATCAGGCAGGGGCTGCCTGGCACAACTGGCTGGTGACAGCAGTGCCCACAAGGTCCTGGAGGCACTGACTGGTCCCAGTTCTTGCTCTTCTGCCACTGGTCTCCACTGCAGAACTTTCACCCCCTCCTCTCTCCCGCTCCCAGCTCAGTCCCTTGTTCCCCCTTTCTTGGCCGGGTGTTTGCCGGTGCAGGTGCACACCAGTCCCCCCCCACCACTGCCCTTTTTTTAATTAGCCGATAAAGAAAGCGTCCTTTTGAAACAGGTAGGGGATTCCTCGCATCCCTGGCATTGCTGGGCTGCCTGGCTGTAACCCTATTCCAGTTAAAAGCTTTCTGCACCCATCCACGGCCCGCCGGGCCTCCGTCTCGCCCCACACCTGCAGGCAAGTCCTCGCGGGCTGCCCGCTTGGCCACTCGTGCAATTACCCAACGTGATGATTAACTGAGGGAGCGCAGGAGGGACGGGGACTTGGCCCTGCCAGCAGCGACTGCATTCGCCCCTGGTGTGGGGTGGCTGGGTGCCCCCCACCCTGGGCGGCCCAGCACCCAGCGCTGCCTCTAGAGCAATCCCCAAAGCCAGGGCCACAGGTGGGTGCTGGGAGGACCTGGGTCTCAGCATAAATGGCCCCTCCATGACATCCCTGTACCCATCTCAGAAACCAGGTGCTGTGGGGCATAGTGCTGTTTGCTGCAAAGCCCAGAGCTCAGCTGGTTTCTCTGCTTCTCCCAGTCCTCAGTCAATGGGTTAATGACTTGGGGAGAGAAAATCAAGCGATGACTCCTCTTCCAGGCAGGGTCTCTGCTCTTTGCCCTCCAGCATCCCAGAAGCCCTCAGTCAGAGGTAGAACAAGGTTGCAAACCTCGTTTGGTGACAACAAATCTCCTGCAGCCTGCTGCATGTCCCTGATGCAAACCCTCCTGCAGCCCGATGCATGTCCCCCTCCTGCAGCCCGATGCATGTCCCCCCTCCTGCAGCCCGATGCATGTCCCCCCTCCTGCAGCCCGATGCATGCCCACCTGATGTGTGTGCCCCTCAGCCCAGCAGAGCAGCGGGCCACAGGGGGTGCCAGGGCAGCCTGTCAGCGCAGCACTGCTCCCGGCCCCATGTGCTGCCCGTTATATTGCGGAACCAGTAAAAATTACTCGGCATGTGTCTGTGTGGTCTGCAGCAATGCCCCAGCCTGACATAACCTGAGCAGAGGAAGCCCCAGGTGGAGCTTTAAATCTTCCTGTCTTTTGCTAGCAACCCCCAAGCGTCTGACCACCCCCCCGCCCCATCCCACAGTCAACATCTTCTGTCCATACTGGAGAGGTGGCTTGGGGACCCCGGAGGGGTGAGCCCCACACCATGGTGGTGACGGCATTCAGATCCCGCTTTAAATCAATTGCTGCAGCCTGGCATCTCTATTTCCACAATCCCGTGTTATTTTTTCACTCAGTCATGGGGATAATGACTCTGCTTTCCTTCAGCAGTTTTGGTTCTTTTTCCTCTTTTCTTTCTTTCTTCCTTTCTTTCTCAGAGTGAAGGATGGGGTCGAAGTGAATATTCATTTCCACAGTTCCAGCTCATTGAGAACAATAAGGGCAGTAAACAGAGGGCAGCATTGCTCAGGAATGTGAAGCATTCGCCTGCGGTTTAAAATGACTAATTTTTTTACAGGCAAGAATATATATATTCCTAGAGACCTTCAAGGAAAGGCCAAAATCTGCTCCCCCACATTGCTCCCCCCCTGCTGCACCCCCAAAATCTCCCCATTCATTGCATTTGTTGCAAACTGGCACTAAGTGTGAGAGGCGACGGAGGGCTTGGAGAGCTGGGGGTCCCAGGGGAGCCCGGCCATGGAGCTGGAACAGGGAGGAGAGACCCAAAGTCACCAGTTGAAGCTGCAGAAGTTGGACCCAGAGCCTGAAGGTTTTGAAAATGGGCACAAAAAATATCTGTGCTGCTGTGTGTGCCTCTCACTGCAGAAAAGAAAATGTGTCTTGGGACATGACAGTATGGGCGGCAGCAGGGAAGGGATCGCTGGCAGTGGTCCAGGATGCAGGGCAGGGGGAGCTGCCGAGGCACACTGAGGGGTGGGGGGACCTGCTGGGACACACGTGCCCTTCCCAGGGTGCTGCACAGCAAGTCTAGGCTGTCCTGTCATTGGGATTCCACACCGTTCTCAAGGCTGCTGCTGCCCATCAGGAGTGAGGGCAGGGGATAGCAGGGCCACCAGCTGTAGTGCGGGAGTGGGAACACCTCTGGGTGCCCCCAAAACAGCCACAGTGAGCTGCTCTCCAGGCAGCTGACCACCCAGGACCTTCTCAGCCCATCTGGGACAATTCTCACCTCCAGGGGAAGAGTGGGCACTTGGAGGGGCTGTGCCTTACCACTGCTATGCCCCAGCCTAGAGGCACTGCCTGTCTGGCCCCAGTACCATCCCATCGCCAAATTCACACCAGCTTGGAGCATCCCCTTCCCCTTCACTGTAATGCAAGCCCTATTGCTGCTTCTCCTGCCACAAGAGTTGCTCTGAGAAGACTGAAGGGATGTGGGCAGGTAGGGATGTCTTCATTTCCCAACCTCAGAGGAATGATGGCACATGTGAGTCCTTAGTTTTAGACCTGCTCAGCTGCCCAGTACCACAGAAAGCAACCAGCACAAACAGCAAGGGAGAGTCATGGAGCTTGGCCTGGGGGCAACAGCACTGGGTGATGCAAAAGTACATGGGCTCCTGCTCAGCTGCACCAATCCCCATGCCTCCATCAATTTCTCCCTCTTGCAGGAAACAGGAGGACCAGGAGAGTCAGCTGAGGACGTTCGGGCTCACAGCTTCACTTCCGAATGAAACAGAGGAGGAAAGCATTGTTTTATTGAGAGCAATTGCTTTCCTAGCCCTGCCCCAGCAGACACGCATGCATCCTGTCTCCAGGCTGATTAGCTCCAGATCTGCACATGCTGGCTGTGTGGAGATGGCTGCCTCCCACTCTCCACTCCCGCAGCACCCTCATCCCATGAGCTGCCCCCCGCTGACCTTCCACCCCATGTCCCCAAAGAGATCCAAGCTCCGCTTGCAAGGAGCAGCTGCGGTTCCTCCCATCTGGATCCTCTTTGCAGATCCAGCTCCCAAAAGTTTTGCTGCTCACCCGGAGGCTGAATGGAAACATTTGGGTTCTCTTCGCTTGCCTTTTCCTCTTTGCGGCAGTGAAACCCTCCCTGCGCCTTCTGCAGTGGCACAAGTGCGGCTCCAGGGTATCAGGGCTCACCCCAGCTTTCTCTCCCCTGAAGGACATGGAGCAAAGGCCATTGTATACCCCAAGCTGGACCCTGCAGCAGGACCAGCCTGCACTGAGGGAAGGATGTGGAGACCAGACGAGCCCTGGGGTGATGCAGTTTGCTTCCACGGGCATTTTAAAACAGCTGAACAGCTTGAAGAGTCACAAACCATGAAGGAATATAGCAAAAACTCCATAAATCAAAAAGGCATAGACATAAAGCTGGGAAGACATTTGTCTTTTATTGTCTCTTTGGACAGGCTTAGCATTTAAAGGCTTTTATCTCCTTTTTATGGCTTTTTGGGTGGGCTCCAAGCCAATAGGTACCTCGTGTCCTTGCTCTGCATTAAATTACATCATGAAGAAAGGAGGCTGGGGAGCAGATCACAAGGAGGATGCAGCCAAAGCATCCATACCCGCTGTCGGGGAGGACTCACCTCTGCCAGGGCTGCCCTCCCAGTGACCATGGGACAGCTTTCCTGCCCTGAAAACCTCAGCCCATTGTCCAGCCGTAGCTGGTGGGAGGAACTGCTCTATCTAGGACTTAGGTGATGCTTTACAACCAGCCAAAGGGATTGCAACCCCTCTGGGTTTTGGTCTGCATCAGAGCCATTCCTGCACTAAAAGCATGGATCCCAGTGCTCAGATGATGGAGAAGAGTCACAAATAGCTGGGCTTGTGCAAACAGTTGGGGAAAGCCCATCTTCCTTCCTAACCTTTAGAGCATCTTCACCACTACCATGTGCAAACAGAGAGCCCAAACCTGCCCTCTCTGAGGCAGCAGCTGACTACAGCAAGATAGAAGCACCTGGCTGATGAGGCCATGGGAGTCCCAGCCACTCCCAGGACCCCTGACCCCTGGGTGAGTTCAGGATGGGGGGATACTGCTGGAGTGGAAGACTGGGATGATTGTGGGAAAATCCCATGGGAAATGACACCTTGGCCAAATCATCCCAAGGCAGATGGGAAGATTGATATCACAGTGAGCTCATGGTGAACTTGCATCAGAGGAGAGGGCAGCAATAGGGAGAGTGCACAACCTCCCTGGTCCAGCAGCCAGACCCCTCAGCGGGGTGACTGGCCCAGATGTGGTGACCCGCAGTTTCAGGACAGGATGTTCGTGCCACAGAGCTGGATTTACTTAATAACAGGCATTGAATTGAATGTGCTTTTTGTTCAGTTCCCTGCTGACACCAGACATCAGCTGTGTGATGAAAGACCTCTGCTCCCCTAGCTCACGGCTTCCTCCCCAGATCTTCCTCTGGAAAAGTTCCTGTCCCCCCATGGAAGCTCCAGGGTGGGGTATCAGGACATAGGGAGAGCAGAGGTAGCCTTTGGACCCTATCTCACCCATCCCTGCAAGAGTTGTCTCCAAAAAGGGATCATGGTCCTCAGAGGACAATGGCACTATGGATGGGACCATGAGTGGGATGCATAGCAGGGGGTCACCATGCCAGGAGTGGGGCTGTAGCTGCACAGTGGGCTGTGTCCCAGCAGCTCCCTGCTTCTGCATCTCCTGGGGCCAGGCTGAGTGGAGAATGGGCAGGGATTTCTGCCGCTGCAAATGGCTGCTCTCTGAAGAGCCACCCACACCTGCATTCTGTCACCCTCTACTTTCCCATCTCTCTCTATTGCCCAGGGTCTCTCCTATCTCTGCTGAGAACCCCAGAGATGGGCTCTCTGGAGACCAAGGCTCCTTCTCTACAGGACTCCCAAAACATGGAACAAAAGTCTGTGGTGAGCACCTCTGCCCCTGCCCTACTCAGCCTCCTTGCTCAGCCCCAGTTCCCATCAGTAACTGGGCACCCTGATTTCCCTCCATGGGACTGTAACCTCTGTTGAAACTCAGAGGCTGCTGGGGCTGCAAGACACTCTCTTAGATGCCTAAAGAGGCATTTTTACTCACAAAGCTCATCCTGTGCTGGTAGCAGCAAGTAGCTGGGTGGGTAGGCATGGAGGGGTCCAGGCCTGACTGCAGGCACTGCGTCAGGAGAGGGTGTCTTGCTAGAGCTGTGCTCCTGGTGCCCCCTGAGCAAGGACCTTGCAGTAAAATAGAAGAGTGAGCCTCACTACCCTGCTCAAACCAAACATCTGGCCAGGCATCAGACTGGAGGGACAGTCATGGGCTGGCAGGGAGATGCTGCGGGGGGAACACACAAGGGGAAGGGATGCAGCACATCAAGGGTTAAAGGTGTCCTTCCCACCCAGCATACGCTGTTTGCCAATCCTCCCAGCCATGTGTTTGAAATCCTTTCTGCTATCTCCTGAAAATATTTACAGTACACGCAGATAAATTAGCTGTAGCGCTTATTACGTATCCCTGGAAATATATACAGCAGTTAAAGATGTTTAAAAAAAATAGCTGAACGCCGTCTCTTTACTATATCTGGAAGATATTTCACAGCGCGGGGAATTTACAGGGCTGGGTGGTGGGGAAATCGCATTTATTTTCACTCAAGTAGAGAAAGTTAAAGGACCCTTCACTGGAGTTTATTTTCATGTCTACTTGCAAGACAAGGAGTCAAGGTTGGCTTGTAGCGAGCCGGCACGCCAATGTGGGGGTGCAGGGCAGGTTAGGGTAGAGTGGGTATGGAGATCAGGAACTTGGTGGCACCGTGAGCTCTCAGAAACACGTGGGCAGGGAGCAGTGGTGTGAGCACAGGCTCCTTGCATCATCACTGCAGGACATGCTGCCTCATGAACCCCCGCCTGTGCCTCAAGGGAAAATGAGTGGCATGGCAGTTGGGGACACCATCATCAAGTCCCCATGGAGGTTCAGATGATGAGACACCTCTGGTAGTCCAGGCTGCCTGGTCCAGGATGGAGGGCTTCCCTCCTGCCAGGGGGATCTCAGCCAAGCCCACTCCTCACAGACCTTCTTCCAGAAAAGACGTGCCTGTCCCCTTGCCCCCAAACATACATTTCTGGGGGTACCGGAAATGTCCAGAGCCCACACAGTGCCATCAGAAGAGCAATGACCTCCACATACACATATCTTCATCCAAAGCAGCCTGAGATGGCACTCCTATTCCCAATGCCAGCCCAAGTAAAGAAGCTCTGCCAGGACAAGCTGATGGGGCATCATCACACCCGATGGCCGCTTTGTTTTTCTTTGTCTGACAGAGAAAAGTGAAGGCTGGTATCATCTCCATGCACAACTTTCTTAATAGCTTCCAGGTGAAAACCAAAGGGACCTTTAAACCCATAACAGAGGCACCAGCTGTCACAGACTCTCTCCATCACCAGACTTCAAAGCTGATCCTCCTCTGATGTCCTTTCCAGAAGTCCTTCGATCTCCATGAAAGGGCTGTGGTGGAACATCTCCACTTCTCAGTCAGCTCCTGTCACTGACATTGTCATGCCTAGTGAAACTTGTTGATTGAATAGCTCTTTTCCTGTCTTTTCTGGCTTCTCCCTTGGCTGATGTTTCCCAGGGTGAAGACACCTGCCAGCAAGGAGTCAAAGACTGAGGTCCTCAAATGCACTCATCGACTTGTGGTCACTGACCCAACATTAGATGACAATGTCTTCTGGGCCACTGGCATCAGGATCTGGAATTGAGCTGCTGGCCTTGACGTAAAAGGCTTTGGGAAGTCATTTGCTAATTCCCCTGAGTCACCCACTCCCTCTGGCTGTTTTGAAATTCATATCTAATGAGTGGTTTGGGTGAAGGAATTCTGCAAAGATGCAAACAATTGCTTTGCCAAAATAAATGGAGCCAGAGTTGGGCTTATAAACATATAAATCATTTCTAGTTTTTAGCTTGCAAACAAGATATTTGTTTCTTCATACAGACTTGGGGGAGAGCGGGAGGCAGGAGAAGGAGTGGGGGGAGTCAACTGAAGCTCCCCTCCAAAGGCAACCCTATCCTTCCTCAGAGCAGAACATGGGGAACCAATCACCCTCCAGAAAGTCTCCAGAAGGAAGGAGCTCCAGAAAGTCCTCCAAAGAGTCTCCAGGAATCTCCAGGGGGGAAGAAAGTTGGGCGCTCCACCAGCTTTTTTGGTTACTGGCTCCTCAAACAATAATCTGCAGCAAATTAACTCAACCAATTCTTAATCTTCTCTCCAAGTGAGGCATGCTATATCCTGGGCCAGGCAGGGAGGAGAAACATCCTGGGATTGAAGGACACTGCACAGAGGACAATTTAACCATGCTGCACAGGGCTGGCAAAACGTGGGTGCTTTGCTGTGCATGTGCTTCACACAGGACCGTTATGGGACAGAAAAAAAACAGCGTAAACCACTCAAAACAAAGTCAGGCATAACGTGGCCCTGGCATGGCTAGCAGAGGATCGAGCTCACCTGGCTGCAGGTTCCTTCATGTCATTCCTCTGACCCCCACACTGCTGGTGGGCTTCAGCCCCCTGGGACATGGGTGGCCCTTTACTTTGGCAGCTGTTTGCCCGGGAGCTGAGAGATGGCGAACCTGCGCCCTGGGACACGAGCTGCCCCCATGGAAGAGTTTTGCACCGAGCTTGTGCTAACCGCATTTTTTCCCAAATAAAGTGTTCTAGCTTGGTCAAATTTGAGCATATTCCAGGGACACAAGACGAATCTCAGGCTCTCTTCCCGCCCTACTTGCCAAATTGCTTCAAAGACAGAATTTTAAAACAAAATAAGGACAAACACTTTATTTTCCCTTATCCCCATTCTTGGGAAGAGTCATGTTCTCCAGCTAAAATTTTCCCCCCGTGTTTAACTGGAGGCTGCAACCCACCCTGCAAAACAATTGCCACCCAGCCTGGGATGGTTTGGTAAAGGTGGCAGCAGCTGCAGGAAGGGTTTTACAGAAGGAAGCACTGAGCATCCTTAAAAGCAGAGGGCACCTCCAGCTCCCCACCCTGAGCACATGGAGCCCGTCTGCAGCACGCTCAGAGCACAGTCACATTATTTATAGGATGTGGAGGATGCGCCTCAGTCTTCCAGGGGTTCTTTCCCCCTTTTTTTTCCCAGGCCTGCGGAAGCCAGCCAGATAACCAAAGCCGTTCCTCACTTTCACAGCAGATAAGCTAATTGTCGGATGTGCCCTTTAAGATAAGCAGAGCCTGGGTTTACGAGGGAACATGTGTTCTTGGGAAACGCCGTCACCCAGCCGCAATGCGTGTGATAACCCAGGGACGTGCAGGCTGCCTCCTCGGGGAACTGGGGTGTCCCTCAGCCACAGAGGGGCTCAGGGGCAGCTGTCTTGGGACACAGTGGTATGATTTCCAAGGGGGTTGTTCTCCTGCTTCCCTGCTCCCTTGCCACTGAGCAAGAAAGTTTTGTAGTGCAGGGCACACCAGGTCCTCCCAGAGAGAGAGAACAGCTCTTGGGGGGCTTTGCAATTCAGAAAAACATATAAGCCTTTTGAAACCCACAAAAGATGCTACATTTTAGGACAGGTCGGGTGAGGTTGGTGGTGATGAGGAGGATTCCACAGCAGCACCTATGGATGCTGAGCCCCTGCCTGAAGCATGAATGCAGGCAGGAGTCACCCGCCTGTCACTAGGGATGCTCAGTCCACTGTGGCTCCCAGCACTAGGGATGCTCTGCCCCTTCTGGCTCCCAGCACTGGGGATGCTCTATTGAATCTGGTTTACAGTGCTGGGGATGCTCAGTCTGGTCCTGCAACCAGTGCTGGGGAAGCTCAATTCAGTCCACCTCCCACCACTGGGAATGCTCCATCCATATCAGCTCACAGTGCCAGCAGGGGATTGGGCTCACAGTGCTTAGTCCAGCTTCCAGCACTTGGGATGCTCAGTTTGGTCCGTCTCTCAGCACTGGGGATGCTCAGCTCAATATGGCTTCCAGTGCTGGAGGTGCTCCATCCAGTCCAACTTGCAGTGCCACCACCCACAGTCACACCTGCAGGAGCTGCACAGCAAAGGCACTCGCACTGTGATCCCACCGTCCCCATCCAACCAGCTCTCTGGCCGCAGCAAGGCCGTGCTCCCTCATCACCCTCACTCGGCTGTCCCTTCTCTTCCCTTCCTCCCCCCGAACAGCCATCACTCACCAGGCTTTGATTAGGGCCACAAAGGAACCTTGGAGGAACCATGGGGAAGCTGGAGGGAGGCAGGCAGATGATGAAAGAGCTGTCAAATGGGATTAAACAGTAACCGTCTCCCCTACTGCTGGGCAGCGGGAAGCAGGACAGATTGTACTGGATTGTAATGCAGGAGCCCTCCTGCTGCTGGAGCCTGCCAGCCCCATCCTCCTGTGGGCTGCTGGCCGGCCGGGCCCTGCCAATGGGCACCGGGACAGTCGGGCAGCAGTCCCTGGGTGGGAGGTGGCAGTGGGCAATGCGCAGCAGCTCTTCACGTGAGCACGATCATCCCACGGCGCCATCCCCAAGCCCTGGGTGAGATCCCCCCACCCTCTCATGGGCCGAGGAAACCATACCCCAAGTTCCCAGGCACCAAGACCCCCCAGACGTTTGGGCAGAGGCTCTTCTGTTCATCCCCCAGACTTCAGCTGGTGATGTCCCCTTGTCCCCACTGGCACCTGCTGCTGTCTGCATGGCCTTCACCTCCCCTGCCAGCTGGTCCCCAAGGGGAGACGGTCTGTCAGGGGACACCTGTCTCACAGCATCCTTCTTGACAGCCCTTGGGTAGAAACTCCCTTTTTCCTTGCCTGGTGTCCAGGCAGAGGATCATGGAGGTGAGGAAGGGCTGCACATGTTTTGTCACAGCACAGGACAATGCCAGAGCTGCCCAGGGACTTTCTGTGGCTCCCTAGGGATGCAGGTACTGCTCACCCTACCAGGTAGAGACCCGGGGGCAGGATGAGCATTGGGGAATCTGACTCTCCGTGCATCCTTCTGCCAACCCCTGAGCAGCACAGCGAGTGGGGCACAGGGTGACTCGACTGTGGAGCTATCCCACGCATGGCATGAGCGTGTTCTCTCTTTGCCAGGGGTGTGTGGCGTTGGGATCTCGGCATATGGCTGATGAAACGCCTGGGTGCTGGCACATCCCCAGGACACTGAACCACACAGCCATCTGTGCCCTGGGGCTCCCACCCCTCCACTCCCTGCTGCTGCTCTGGTTCTGCCTCCACCCTTTGCCCACGCCCCGGGACAAAGTGGCATGTGTGGGCATGAGGGCATTAGGAGCCCTTTGAGATGCTGTTGTCCAAGATCCCAACAAGCCACTCATACAGGATCTAAAGACCAGCATTGCTATGCCCATCCCAGTGTGGCAGCAGGTCAGGGGTCCAGAAAACCCCAGCCAAGGAGCCCTCCATCAAAACTAGGGCTGCCTTGGCATGGCTGGGCATCTCCTTATTCCTTCCACATCTCCCAGTGTTCAGGTGTTCAGCCCCCCCTCCTGGGGCTGCTTTTCACAACAGTGGGTGATACAGCCAGGTGGACCTTATCCTGCAGCCGTGCAGAGTCAGAGGCTGGGGGTGCTGGGATGGGCACCGACAGAACTGTCTCCCCGCAGGCAGAGGGACAGGCAGGAGGACGCGATCCTTGGTTTTCAAGGCACCCAGCCATCAAGGCCCTCGGGGATCCCGTATCATCCCCACGGGCCCCCCCCCCCCCCCCCCCCACCCACCCCCCGGGGGCCCCGGCAGCGGGGACCGGGGGGAAGCACACCCCCGCACCCGCGCGCGGCCACACG
>WUAM01000264.1:3819269-3841122 GCA_024336885.1 Actenoides hombroni
CAGGCCTGTGACCTCCCCCATCATCAGCTAGCCAGGCCATCACTTCACCAACCCCCTGTCTCCATGACTCAGTTGTCCTACCCCTGCCCATATGGCTGCTTCTGGGGCTCCGATGGAAATGACCACAGTGGCAGTCAGACCCAGAAGCAGTTGATCTGTTTTTCAGGGCCCCACCATTTCTTTTCCATGGCATCTCTGAGCTTCAGGAGGAGAGACAGTCCCAGCACCACACAGCACCTTCAGAGAAGGGGCAGGTTTTCCCTGGCACTACCCACCCTTCAACCTATTGGAAACTGGGGTGTGTATCAGCAGCTCCACCCAAATCCCTGGCAACATCCAAACATCTGCAACTCCTTAGCATGCAGCATTCCCTTTCTTTATTTCACTGGCGTGGCTGGAGTTAACGTCCCCATTCCCCAGATGCAGCCTCACATCCACCACCCAGCATCTCATCTGGAAGTGGTGGCTGCCGTGGGTGGGTGTGTTTCCTCCCGGCTCTGCAAGCGGTAATGCTGCCAAGCTGTGGGCACAGGAGCATCGTCTTGTGCTCTTTCCTCGCGTGGTCCTTTGTTGGTTTTTATTGGTGAGCTCGTTTTCTGTGAATTTTGGAGTTCTTGCAGAATGCTAAAGCTGCTGCTGCGCGGTGTAGAAAAACGCAATATCCATCAAAAAGCTGGTGGAAAGACCTCCTCCCTGTCTTCTGTGGTTCTGGTGGCAGCAGCCAGCTCCTCCTCCCCACCTTCTGTGCTCCTGGTGGAAGCAGTCAGCTCTTCCTCTTGCCACCCATCTTGCTGAGGTCCACTCATTCCATGGATCACAGAATCATAGAATAGTTTCGTCTGGAAGAGACCTTCAAGATCATCGAGTCCAATCTTATTCCTAGCCATATCAAAACCACTAAACCATGTCCCTAAGCACAACATCTAATCAGCTTTTAACATCCCCCACCATGTTAGCACAAAAGCACCTTTTCTTGGCCCCATGTACCATGCCATACCCATAGCTGACCCCCTACTCTCTCTGCTTTTCCTTCACTAAGCAAATCCCTCTCAAAAACCCTTTTTCCCTGTTTACACCTGTGCTGGCCTGGGGAAGGGCAGAGATGTGCTGTTGCAGGTTGCCTGGGCTGCCCCAGCTGGATCACAGCCAAGCCCAAGGACCAGAGCCTGCCCTCCCCGGCTGCACAGCAAGATCATGGAGTCGGAAAAACTGACATGAGAGGTTTTCCATTGGAGGACACTCCTTTCCTGCTCAGCGTTTGGGTCGAGAAAGCTCTCAGAAAGTGAAAGGGGTTGACACTTTTTCTGGCAACGGAGTTCAGCAGGGGTCAGGGCTAATCCAAGCAGAGCCGACAGGAGGGGAGGGAGGTGGCTGGGGGGGAGTCAAGCGTTGACGCGCTGAGAGGTAAAAGCTGTGTCAGACACTCCCAGGAGGGAGGAAACAAATGTATAATCAAAACAAAACCGGCTGGGGCTTGCGTGGTTGATGGTGGGTCTCTGGGGGGTTCAAATTTTATGTTCAGCTGCTGCAGGCAGCATGGAGGGAGAGTGAGGCTGGGGGTACAGCCATCGGGGCACTGTTTGACTCACCCATCTTGGAGTCAGCCGGGTATCTACCTGGCCTCAAAACAGCGAGGTACCCTATAGTCCTCAGATCAGCCTGCAGGTGCCTGAGGCTTGTCTTAGGTCCCTTCTCCAAGGGATGGTTGGGCAGGACTTCAGGCTGACAAGACACCCTAGGAATCATGTTAGGAGTGCTGTGACATCCCAGAAACACTCCTGCTCCCTTACCCTGGGTTTGCACAAAGTTTCAGGCCCTGGAAATTAAGCCACCAATCAAAGCTCACCACCTCAGCAGGAGCTGAGTCTGGAAGCAACTCAACAAAACCCTAGCTGTAACCCTCTGGGCAGCTCTCACCCTGCTAGCTGTGCTACGCTGCTTCCATCCTGGCTGGAGATAGCTCTGGAGCAGTTCTGCTAGGGTCCTGGAGGTCCCAGGGGAACCAAACCACTCTGTGTTCAGATCAACACAGGATGCAGGGCACCACACATATGTAGAGCACCAGCACACATCTAGAACAAAGGGGAGATCTTTGGCTTCTAGCACATGATTGACTCGACGCTGAGTCTTAGGCACAAGTCCAAGCCATGTGATGATACTAAGCAGTGTTTGATAATAAAATCAGCACCAGACAGCAGAGCCCATTTGTTTCAGATCAAGGGAATTACCAAGATTTTTACAGGTTTGCTAACAAACAGTAGGGAATTTGTGTGGAGTTGTCTGGGCCAAATCCATCTTTCATCCAGAAGCGTCCCCACAACACTGACACTGGGAGCTGAGCATCCCCTTTTTTCAGGCGTGTCTTTTATTCATCTAAACAGGATGCAGGACTGAAAAACACACTGAAATCTCTCATCAAAACCTAGGCAAAATGCATGGTTTTCTAGTGCTTTCAAACAGTTTTGGGTATTGAAATTATTCATTTGCAGAAAAAAGAGGAGTGCACAGGCAACATGACATCAGGGTCATGCAGATGCAGAAGGGGCATGTGCATGTCCTGTTCTCCCAGCCAAGCAGGTCACAGCCCCAGGCAGTCCCCTGGGATGGGGTTTACGTCTGCCGTGTTGGAACTGATGTTCCTCGCCGAGCTCCCAGCCATAACCCATCCATTACACTGGTCCCCAGCCTTTGTCCAGGACTGGAAACCCCAGGAACTGAAACCCCAAAGGCAGCCTTCCCTTCAGCAGCACCTGTTCATGGAAAGTTAGCAGTCTGTGCAGGAAAAAAACACCCTGCACAAGCAATCACTCTGGGGCATTTTAGTTTCTTTTAATGTCCCTTAAACATTTCTGAGCCTTCAGGCCATGCTAGTATAATGTTTTCAGGTTTTCCATGTTGGAGGCAGCTCAAGTCTTCATTTTTTTGGCCAAACACCCCAACTAGCAAAGCGGAAGCCTCTCCAAGCACTGTGACTCCAAAAGCTTGGCCCTTGGGAGGAACATCTGGGACTCAGGGAGGACAATTTGGCATAGCTTCACTGCAAAGTCATAGCATTCAGCTCTCTGATGGATCAATTGAAGGAGACGTGGGACGCACCAAGAGCTGTCTGAGTCCTGCCACCATCCTTTAAATCACTTCGTCTCCCAGTATCCCTGGTATCATTGATAAGTCTAGGAGGAGATGTGTTGTTGATGGGTATATTGTCTGGGAGCAGCTCTGAACAGCTGCTTGGGGACAGCACAATGCCACAGACTGGGGAAGATTTATAATTGCAATTCCTCTGCCCTGTTTTTGAACCACCACTGAGCTTCTTGCTACAGCCATCTCCTTTCAGTCCCCACAGGCAGTGGGGTCATGATTATGGCCATTTTACAGACAGGGACTGAAGGCACCAGAAGGTCTCAAGCTCATCAGGGACCTTTGCCTGCTTGCCAGCAGTGGGATTGCAGGGTGTCTCAGCAGACTGGGGTCTGGCTGGGGACCAAACACAGGAGCAGCCACCCCCTGGGAGGGCTCCAAGATGAGCGTAGAGGGGATCTGAAGTAGAGGAGTTCAGGACAGGGGACTGCTTGTGCATCAACCTGCCAACAAGCTGCCTTTCCAAGGTTTGACGTCCCTCAAAGCACTCTTCCTGCAGGGAGCAGTGCAGACTCTCCCACTTGCCTCACAGAATGCTGGCATGGGGTGCATGATGTCCCTGTCCCCCAGGCACAAAATATCAGAGGCCTCTCTCAGCTCCTGGGGAGCCCCTCCAGCCAGCAAAGCCTGTTCCCCACCAAGAACACGTCAGAGCCATGGCTGTCAACAGCACAGCATCTGAGGGGTTAAGAAAACCGAACCTGCCACAAGAGATTTGAGCTGAAACTCCACTAGAGACCTTGAAATCCTGTTAATTGATGCCACACATGTGCTGCATTTAACCTCTGCCCTTTGCTGTAATCGTTTACACAAGTGGCACGAAGGCCGATGTCTCCTGATGCACAGGGGCGGTTTGCTCAAGCCCGAACCTGCTGCGACCACAATGGACATCCTCCGAGCAAGGGTCACCTCCTCAGTGCCGATCTCTTCCATCCCTAAGGTGCTCACGAGCCTTCTGCTCAGTGTTTCAGCTCACAGTCCCTCACGCAGGAATCAGCCACTGGTTGCAGTCAAATCCTGGGCAAAGGAAGAGTTCATGCGTAATTATTCAGTTATTTGCAGTAAAAGCCTTGCCACAGTCTCTGGGGTGAGCGCAATCCTTCCAGCTGGTGACCAGGCAGGAGGCATCCCAGTCCTGTTGAGTCTCACCCAGGGGTGGCTAGAGGAGCTACTGCTGCTTGTGGTTAAGACCAAGGGATGGGATCACCATCTTCCCAGCCCTGATGATGTGAGGTTTGTTCTTTATCACTCAGGAAAGAAACTGTGGAGTCAAGACTAAAGAGAAAAAAAACAAAAGGATCAGAAGAGTTACAGCCCTTGTTAACTCCTGTTATAGCCAGGCAAAGGACAGAGTAAATGAGTCCTCCCAGGTTTATCCATCTTAAAAACATATGAGTAGGTAAAAAAAAAAATTAAAAAATAAAAGAACCTCGTAATTCCTATGCAATATGGGTCATGCTTCCAATCAGCTTGTTTCTGCTGGTGCCCATGATTTGGTGTTGAACACAAGAGAGGTTTGCTCTGGCAGCAGGGTACTGGGAGGAATGAAGAGAAGGTCTCCAGGACAAGGCAGGACACACTAGGACTTGCTGCCACTGGGGAAGGTCCTAGGGCCATGGGACCTTGCGGAGTTACTAGTGATGATGTTTTGCATGCTTGCTTCTCAATCTCAGGATCTGGATCACGATGACAGTGCCCAGTTAACATGTGAGCCATTGTAGTAAGAGCCAAATCCCAGATAACACACTGGCAGGTATGTGGTGGATCCACCAGACTCTCCAGGCTGGACACAGCACTCTCAGGTTACCAGGGCCATGCCAGCACCCAGAGCAGTCCAGCAGCCTTGCATCCATCATTAGACTATTACTGCAGTATAGTTCATCGTGAAATAACTGATCTGTTCTTGGACAACCCAGAGGTGGATCTATATCATGTCCTTTTTTCATTGCCACTATTATCACCATCCTATTTTCTCCAATCAAGTTATTCAGGACCATGACCAAGGTCTCACATGAAGAAGGAGCTGACACTGCTCCATATATTCAAGTGCAATAGCAGCTGTCAAAATTGGGTGCTGTGGAGGTAAGAGCTTTTGAACGAAGGAGAGCAAGTACTACTGTCTACTCCCATTCCTACTTGCCCAACAGCTCCCAGGAAAATCCTTTCTGGTAGAGCCATAGGGCAGGGAGAAGCTGCACCCCACAGTAGGCATCTGGCTGCCAGGGCGCTCCAACCCATGACCATCTCTCACTCATAAACTGCTCCATCAAAGGCAACTCCTAAAGGTTCCCCTTCAAAGATGCAAACCAAAACATCAGTTCCATTTTCTGTGTTCATTTTTCTTCCTCTTGGAAAGATTAAAAAGAGATGTCAGATCTTTCACTCTTTCTCCTTTCCCTCCACAGATCATGGGGGACTGGCATAGAGAACCCTGACACTGGTGAAGTTAAACACTCTGGAAGAAAACCAAGTCCTCCACGTTCTTCCAACTAGCTGTAATTTTAAAGCCAGTAATGCTGAAGGTCCTATTGTGTTTCAGAATATTGGTGATCAAGCAAGCACCCATCAGTCAAAGCATTTGTGGGGACAGGGAGGCTGTCCTGGGTAAAGCAGCAGATGCAAGGCAAGGCAAGGTGTGATAGGGGAGTCTCGGAGATGCTTTGGGCCAGGGTCTCACCAGCCCAGCACCTCTGACAAAGCCAGATTACCCAAGGGACCAGTGCCCATCAAATTAACAGCTGGACCTTTGTAGCTCCAGCTTGGAAGCACATGGCCAAAGTTTTGGGCATCAGCAGTGCAAGGGCCTGCCAGGGTCCTGCAGGCATGGAACCTCTCACCATCACTGCCTCCGGGTGGGAAACCATTGTAGAGCGACTGCCAGCACTGCCTGCCTTTGACATCATGAGAGGGAGACAAAGCAGAGAACTTCACCCCAAGCTAATCGGACAGGCCCTGGTTTTGTCTTCAAATGTTCCTGCACGCAGCCATTAAAACTGCCCAGCCAATATCCCAGAGACCATTCTCTTTGAACGGCCGCTTTGTCTGGTAACTTTATTTACACTTTTGATGCCAATGTTTATCCACTCTTTAAAAAGCTATTCAGAGTGTCTCCCAAATTAACTTCAGATGTGAGAGCAACGGGAACATTCCCTACATCATATTTCATACACTTTCGTGTTATTTAATTCTTGGAAACTCTTTTTTTTAAATATAAAAATATTTTTTAAAAAATCTCCAAGGTTTTGGAGAGTATAACCTCTCCCTGTGTGGTCTGCAAAATCTGGCTGTAAAGCTCTTTCCTAAAGTTCACAAACTCCATTATAAATCGTCTCCTTATCTTGCTTATTGGGTTTCTGTTTTCACTGACATACACCCTGGATAAGAAAAGTGGCCTCCACCACCAACAGACCTGCTCCACCAGCAAGAAGACTTCTGTCTGGGGATGGCTGGCACGAATGACCAGAGGAGATGGGGATAGGATAGGATAGGATAGGATAGGATAGGATAGGATAGGATAGGATAGGATGCAATGGAATGGGATAGGATAGGATGAAACAGGAGGTATGGACTCTGAAGTGGGATGGGGTGAGTGGCATGGGATAGGTGGGATGGGGTGGGGTGGGATAAAATTTGAGATTAGAAGACCAGGTGAGAGCAGTTGTTTTTCCCCATTTCACCATGAACTTTCCCTCAGATTTCAATCTTTTTCCTCAAGGTGTCTTAGAAAAAGGAAACTGCCTTTTTGCACTGGAAAAAGAAGCCCAGAGCAACCTGGTATTCACAGGGCTCAATGGAGACCCATGGCCAAGTCCCTGGAGGACTGGAGCAGGCTACCAGGTCTTCATGGTAGCAGCTGCAGTGGCCCAGCAGACTCGAGCCCCATCCTCCAGACTCAGAGGAGGTAGCTGCACCATCAGTGCCTGGAGACCCAACCCACGTGCTCGTGGAGGTTTCTGCATTGACTCTTCCAGCAATGACCAACTGGAGCTGGAAGAAGACATCACCTACAGCCAGAAGTAGTCTCTCCTTTTCCCATCCCCACCCCACTGGTCTGATAAGGATCAGGCCATGGGCAAGCAGGTTCCTTCCCTCATGGGTGAAGACCCTTCACAGTCACAATTGTGTAGATGGCAAGGGTCACCCAGGGGGCTGCATCAGAGCTGGCAAGACCTCTGACTCCCAGACAGAAGGTGTCACTGCCTCTAGTCAGGTCTTGGGCTGTGACTTTCCAGATACGAGAGAAGTTAAAAGGCCTCTTCCCCAGGGGGTGATTTTCAGAAAAATCCAGTAAGCAGCTGGAGACAGCCACCAAAACAGCCAACAGAGCTGAAAATCTTGCTTGGAAGCAGGTATTTCATCAGCAGCCAGCTGATGGTCCCTATGCAGATGGGCTCCTCCCTACCCGCAGCCTGGGATGTCCAGTGGAGGAAGCCAGGCAGCCAAAGGATCCAGAGCAGATCTGGAAAGGCAGACTGTTCCTGCTGCCAGGCCAAGACAGAGTGGTGTCAGATGAAAATGACTGCATCTTCTGGGACATTGCAGCTGCGAATAAATCTCTGGACAGGACTAAGAAGGACCTGACAACAGTAAACACCCTGGACAGGAAAGAGGGAATCCTAGACACTGTATTATTTGGACTCATCAGTAAGCGAGACTTCCATGTGGTTAACTCCCACCCTGCTCCAGCATCAGGACCCAGTGTACCAGACAAATGCATTCCTCACCTGGAAAAAAGGAGTCTGAGGAAACAGAGGGTGGCTTTATCAGCAGCCCTGCAGCCATGGCAGGGGGTGGCTATGCCAGTTACCTGGCAGGGTCTTCCCCAGAGTCCTCCTGGGAGGAGATGAGGCCGCAGGTCACATGCCCGGCTGCAGGGCAGCATCCTGCTAGCTACAGACAGTGCTGCCCATCTCTGAGTACCTTGCCCCAGGCACCCCAGAGGGGACGGAGAAGTCCATGGGGGCAGCTGAGGTGGGAGGAGAGCCAAGAGGGATGCAGGGGATGCTGCCGCACTAATCTCAGCACGTCCGGGCATCTGTGTGAGACTGCAGGAAGGGTTTATCACCTTGCCTGGGTGGCAGGGGTGCAGAAGGGCTGGTGCTGCGTCCTCCTGGCAGACCCAGAGACATCCATTATTTATAGAGCACTTGGGGATGCTCAGAAGAGAGGCGCCACACAAGCACGAAATGTCATTACAAAGGCTATGATTTAAGGCCGGGCAGGGCCAGGAGGGGAGGGGGATCCAGTTTGTGTGGAAGACTATACAAAATAAATCCTGTCCGAAAGGCTTCCCGCCTCTGCAGCAGAAAGTGAAGCTGTATCAGCCAGCCTGTCTCTGCCGTGCTCTCCTTTTTCCTTTTACAGGCATGAAGAGATTTTTTTTTTGCTCATCTTTGCTGCAAGGATTGCTGGGTCCCGCCAGCTGATCCATGGCCAAGGGGAACATCAAGGGAGACGGGGAAAATGAAGGGATCAAGCTCTCCTCCAAGGTGCGACCTTCACAGACACATCCACCCTCAGCCAGGCAACCTGCAGGGTCACCAGTGGGATGCAGGCATCAGAGGGACGCAGCACCGACACCGCTGGCCACACGCACAGCCTGGGAGATACTGCAGGAGAAGGAAAGCTGGTGAGGCAGAAGCCACGTTCTGGGCAGGATTCAGCCATCAGAGAGTGACCCATGAACCACCAGCAGAGAGGAGGTGATGAGTAGACCCAGATGGGTGCCTCACTCCTCCATCCCCAGCAACTGCTCAGGCAAACCTTGCTGGTGCAGCTGAGAATGTGTCCAGGTGCCCATGCTGCCCCTCTGCCCAAGGCCAGGTGTCCCAACAGACCATGTCCGTCCCTCACCAGGGCTCCATGGTGGCCAGGCAGAGGTCTTGGGGTGGCAGCAGGTTGCTCGAGGTCCACTGGCTCACTGATCTGTGCTCCAGCCCCACCACAGGCTGGAGATGCCCTGGGTCATGCCTTGGTCCCACACTGTCACTGGAGAAGAAGCCAACTAAAATGGGGCTCCAGTCACCAAGAATCCACTCCTGAGACTTCTCTCTTTGTCTGGCAACGGGATAAAAGGAAACTGTGGCCAGAAGCATTTTTGAAAACTGTTACTTTTTTTATTTTAAGGAAATTTTCAAAATGAAAATTCCTCATTTTCAGCTTTCCTGTGAATTTCTCCCTCTCCCTCCACCCAGGGAAGGTAAGCAGATAAGTGCTGTTTCCACAGGAACAGAAATCTCCTCTCCCCTTTCCCTTGCATTTTCTAGGAAGCAGAAGAAAATCAAGACAGAGCTAGAGGAAGGGGAAGCCCATTGAAATAAATTAGCCATCAGCAAAGTAATTGGGAAATGTTAAATGAACAAACCATGGTTTGTTGCTCTTAAATTTCAAACCAAACTGGGTCTGCAGAGGATGAGGATCTCCATCCCCACAAAGTTCGCGCAGAAGAAGAGGAGTTCCTCTTTGGTTTGTCTTGGCAACACCACTTAAAGCCCTTCACAGATCTTTCCCGCAGCCACCTGGTCTCCACCTTTTGCTGCAGAGAAGGGAAACCCTTTTCCTGGGAGAGCTGCCCCAAGGTCTGGATCAGTTTCTTTTTCCACTGGCTCTGAAGGAGAGTGAGGAGACACAGCTCCAAGCCCAGATACCTCTGTGATTTGGCCTTAAGTCAAGCAAGACAAACCCTGGCCTGCAGGCAGCAGGAATTTGCGACCCTAATTAGAAAAATAAGGGCACATTCATGCAACATATAAATATAAAACAAAGGTTGAGTTTAAAGATTCAGAGTCTAGAGAGGAGTGAAACCAAAGAGGCCCCAAAGTTTCCGGGTTCCTGTTGGCTTTGGAGAGAGGTCCACGCCTGGGGAAGTTCAAGCTTCTCCAGATCTCCAGGGTCTGCAAAACCTGTGCTGAGGCTCTCCAGCAAGCAGGCTTGCTCCCACGGTTTCCGGCATTTCTGAGTGTGGGAAGGTCTGGGAAACACTGTAAGAACAGGCTTTCACAAAGTATTTTGGCACCTTTGCTTCCAATGGGGATGCAGAAAGTACAAAGGCTGCAAAACCTTAAAAAAAAAAAATAGGTGGAGGGAGGCTAGCTGAAGATTTTCAAGCGTTAGCAAGTTAGACTTGGGGGTGGTTCAAGTTGGAGGTGAAAGTTCAGGTGAGGTGCTCATTCTCCCTGAATCAGAGCATCTGTATTTATCCCAATGATCACATGACAGAGCTGCAGAAAGCTGAGGATCACAAGGTGGCTGTCCAGGAGCAGGGACTTGTGCCAGAGCCAGCCCCGGGGGCCAGAGCTGCATGCTCTCCCCACCCAGGGCAGGCTGGGGCTGGGAGCTGAGCTTAGCCCTGTGCAAGACATTGGAGCACATATGGAGAGTGACAGCCCAGGCAGCAGATGTGAGACACCCCAATATGGTAAAGGACATCAGGCACTCCAATGGGACTGCCGCTTCTCCAGTTCAGCAGCTGGAGATAGTCCTAGGATAACCTGGAGATGGTCCTGGAATGACCTGGAGAAGGTCCCAGACTGACCCAGTTTCCCTCTGAACCCCTAACAACATGGCTCCAAACATCATCGAGCTGGATGTGCCCACCAAGACAAAGCACAATGCAGCTGAAGCCCCCACATAACTCCATGGTGCTGCCCAGCCAAGCTGGTGGAGGCACCTGAGCCTTGAGCACTGTGCTCAGACTCACTAGAGCATGGGGCAGCAGAGCAGGGTAAAGGATGGGGAGCTGGTGTTGCACTCATGGCTACCACCATCCCATCCACGCAGCTCTGGGGAGTTTTGAAATCTTCCAACAATGGAAAATTCCTTCCTCTCTCCCAAAAAAACAAAACAAGTAAAAGAAAAAAAAAATCACCAAAACTCTTGCTTTGGACAAACCACAGCAATTTTGCTCCACTTCTGTCTTTCCTTGATTTTGGCTTTTCCTTCTTGCCTTAGACAACATTATGCAGCAGTAAACAAAAACAAAGCAGCATTTTTTCCCAAACCTGCTCCAGAAATGACCTGTCCTCAATCTGCTGAATGGACATGTGCTGACACTGCCAGGAAAAAGAACTGGAAAATAGGTCCCAAACCAAAATCCATGCATCTTCCCAGAACTCAGCCACATTGTCCTGCTCAACACTGCATCCTCCCATCAGCATTTCACTGACTGGTTGCACTTGCAGTGCTTCTTTTCTGCTGAAGCACCACATCAGTAGCCCTTATTCTGCTGTTCAGCCAGACACCATAACCCAAATTCCTCCACACCCCCTAATAATTATACTGGGTGCCTCACACTTTGTGCTCATAAGGTTTTGAGAAATTAGTTTGCTTATGTGTAAGAGATGTGTGACAGAGCTCAGAGCCTGTGTGAAGGACTCAATGATCTGGAAGGTCTTTCCCAACCTAGATGATTTTATGATTCTATGGAGGCAGAACCAGCATCCCTGTTTTGCAGACAGCAAGCCAATTTGAGGACAGAGGCTGGTCGTAGTTGGCATGGTTGCCCCAGCACTACCATCACACCTCACTGATAATGGCTAGAAACAAGACTGGAGGGTTTCTCAGGCTCCCAGTGGAAGCTGCAGCTGAGCCTGGTAAAGAACTTGCCCCCAGGCCCCAGTGTAGACCCAGGACCTCCAGGGTGGTCCAGCCTGAAGCCCATCCTGAAGTCCTCAACCCATCCTGAAGCCATACTTTCCACCAGGGCTGAGATGCTGCAGCTGGAGCCCAATGCAAGCAGTCAATGCAGGAGCATCCCTAAAAAGACCTGTAGACTGGGAAGAGCTTCTCCCAGTGTGCTTTGTTTGGTGGAGCCAGTGCCAGTCCCTCCCTGTACAGTAGCATTCATTTCTTCAGATGACTTTGAATAGGGAAGAAAACAACATATGTGATCCAAATTACAAAAACAAAGCCTGAACAAAGGCCGTAAAATCTAATAATTAACAGAGCAAATAAGCTGAACGCCCATTAGGTTGCACATATTAGGTAATGACAAGTAGTTTGCAATAACCACTTCTGAATGGACCTCAACCAATATGCATTTAATTAGGGTTTAATAAAGCAACAGCATGCTCTTAAAGGCCAATTAGAAACATATTCACTGAGGTTTAGAAGCTATGTAATAGATGCCTGTAGGAACCAGATACGTGCTGATTACATAGCTATTAATCCTCAATAAAGGGTCTAATAATCATTTTGTGCTTCAGGAGCAGGCAGCTGCTTTATTAAATCTTAATGAAACGCATACTTGGGAGCTTTCCTTCAAAGCCAGCCTGCATTAGGAAGATGGGCTTAGAAGTGGCAGTCTGCTGAGAGAAAAGACCCCCTCCTCATCACCACCTCTGCCACCGCTGAGGCGGGTTTGAGGCCAACTCTGTCCCTGGAGCAGCTGGGATGGTGGTAGTTGATTCCTGCTCTGACAACAGTAAGAGATCTCTGGGTCTGGGAGCACTATGAGATGTTTCACCCCGCGCTGAACATTTGCTCATATTGGGATATGTCTCCATGAATCAGAACGAAAAAAAGCTGGACCTGGCCAGGGTGTGGATTGCTCCCACCTGCCCATCTGTCCCTCTGCGTGCTCTCCAAGCGTGGCATCATGCTGCCTTATGGGAATGGAGAGCCTCACAGCGGTTCCTGGTGAGACCCCATGTGTGAGATGAAGATCTGCGACCTCCCCACTTCTTTCCACTGGTAAAATACCAACTTAAATCACAGACACCCACTTTTAAACATCTTCTCTGCATCAGAGAACCAGGCTGAAAGATACTCCATGTTACCATCACAGACTCTGGTTACCTTCAGGTGGTCCTCTCCATCCAACCACAGGTAGCTGGACTCCACACGGCTCTGCTGACAAGCTCAGAGCACAGACCCTTTCAGGACTCCTCTCCCCACTTTCAGTACATCCCGCTCTTCTTGCTCAGCCAAGCCTTTACTGCCCACAGCGTTACTGGTCAGCACTTTTCTGGTGAAAAACACAGCTTCTGCAAAAGTAATGTTTTCCCCACGAGAAAGTTCTGGTTTTCTCCTAGAGGCCAAACCTCAGGCTTGTTTAGCAGAACCAGAATGGTTTGAGGTCAGCTTGACACAAAACCTCCCATGACTCATCACAGGTCGCTGTCACTCACCCCAAGTCCCACCACAGAAGCCCAGGCCCTCATGAAGGTTGGTCCAGGGAGAAGAGCAGGGGCTAGTGAGGCCCCACCAGATTGAGAGGGCATGGGCTGGGATGTGGAAGCAGAAAATGAAGTTTGCTGAATTGAGCACTTCTGCCTTCATTTGTGTTGGTTTTTTTCTTTTTGGAACTTTCCATCCCACAGAAGATTTTAACAAGTTGATTTTTCCACCCTCTTGAGGACAAAAACAAATTCTGAAATATCACAATTTCCACAAGGGCAAAATGGATTTTCAACCACTTTCTTCCAAGGTGCTCCCAAAACCAAACTCTGGGCTGCCAGAAGGTCCCAGACACTCACACAGAAGATACTCATATATATATATCTATGTATATCTATATATCTTTATATATATGTATGTCTGGTTTGCAGATTTTTCCCCAAGAGGGGCTCTTGGGTGTTTGATAAGGCAGGAGCCCACAGCACCTGATCAGGATCACCATGTGGTCCCCTCTCCTGGCCTGGACACAACACTGGAGTCAGACACTGGTGCCATCCCCACCAGCTTTTGCTGAGCTAGGGAGGAAGGGGACCTCTGTAAATCACAAGGTGCAGAAGGTAGGGCAATGATGTGGACAATCACACACATTTGAGGCATCCTGAAGATCATGACCTCAGAAAAGATATGGAGGCAATAGAGCTATATTTAATGATGATGCTTGAGGGAAAGATATTTTCTTACACAGAAGAGCCACCAAAAACCTGCCTGGGAGTCAAGCTTGAGCTTGAGCCCCAGTAGAAGGCGAAAGGCAGATGTCTTCAGCAAGGATGCTCTTGCACAGGGTCTGCTTTGCCCAATTTCCCTCTCTGTGCCTCATCTTCTAGTTGGTTGGGTTCTACATTCAGGAAGGAGGGTGCGAAGAAAAGGTAAGAAAAATATCAATTTTATTGGGCACTCACAGGGATGCATTTAGAGATGCCCCACAGGGTTACACCAAAAGGCCCATCTGACTGGGGTTGTGTGTCCAGCATTGACTGGTCACGGATGTTTAGAAGAACTCAAGAGAGACCTTCCGAGGAGCAGTCAGCCACATTGAGACATCCAAATCACTGTCTTCAACACACCAAAATTTCTCTAACCCCTTTCTGAACCAAACATGGTCAACTAGTAGCATAGAACAAGCCTGCCTGTTGGCCAGCTCTGAACAAAACCTGCAGGTCAGGCGCTGCAGATCATCACAAGCCGGTCTCCATCCCGTGGGGGCTGCTTGTGGAGATGAGAAGAGTTTGTCATATAGCAATTAGATGCAAGGAATCCCCCAAACTCCCCAAAGCTGCTGTTCGCTGCCTCTGGCCCTTGCCATAAACTTACTGCGGCTCTCCATTTCAAGTGGCAGCTGTTCCTTATTTCCAGTCCTTTCTCCTAGTCCTTTTTCCTTTCTACTAATTAATCAGCTCCAAATGTCTCTCTTCATGGCCAACCTGAATATGAGGCCAGAAACATGATGTTGGGAGACACTCCCCCAGACCTGCTCATGCTGGGAGTGCCAGCAGCTGATCAGGGATGATCCTGCATGGCCACTCCTGTGGCCACCATGCTGCTCCTGCGTGGCTCTGGGTCCAAGGCACAAGCAGCACTGCCTGTCTGTCAGGGGATGGTGGATGGAGCATATTGATGGTGCTCAGCTAATTGTGCTGACTCCCAACTCCAGCATCCCACAGCAAGCGTCAGCCCCATCATGACATGCAACTGTAATTCACCTCCAGGCAGAGTTGGGGCTGAAGTCTTGGGGAAAAACAATGGGTTCACAAGGCAAAAGAAAAGAAAAGGGTGGATGAAGCACCCTGCAGAGCGGGCCACACCAAAGTCAACTTGATTTACCCACAGCTGACATATCCTGATCAGAGCTGCCTGCACACAGAGCCAGCCGTGGGGAAACACAAACAGGGACTCATGTCCAGGGCACCAGAGCCAGAGGCCATCCCAGCCCCGAGTGAAGGAGCTGGAACCAGAGGCACCACCAACACTCCTGGAGTCTGCTGCTTCAGCTCGTGGTCAGACTCTCTTCCTCTTGGAAAAGCTGGAAAGAACCAATTTTTTTCTTTTATTATCTTGGATCTGACTTGTACAGAGAAGGTGCTCCAAGGCCGCCTGTGCCAGGACATTCACAAAGTTTCCCAGCAGAAGAATGAAGCAAAACAGGGGGAAGCGCTTTGATCTTTATGGGCCTGACACTTTGAGCCAAGGAAGCAGCAAGCATGAAGCTGCACTTCCCATACAGGTTTGCAATTGTTCATCCTGGCCACAGCCTCAGACAGCATCAACGAGCTTCTTCCCACTGGCGGAGAGGCCTCATTGCAGCAGGGCTGATCACAGAGGTGTGCTGGGGACCAAAGCTCTGACCTCGACTCTGCCGTTCACCTCAGTGCTTTGTCTGCATGAAACAGAAGGTCCATCTCCTGGTAAGACTCTTCTGGGTCTCAGGGTGGAAAATGCATTTAAGTGTGAGTTTCCTGCCCGCATACAGTGCATCCATAACAGGCAGCACAGGCTTCTTCACCATCGTAACGCTCTGCAGGTGGAGGATACCAACTGAACAACAGGCTTTTTGCAATTTAGTCCCTTCTGAACCAGAAGGATCACTTGGGAAATTCAAATTGAAATTTGGATTTTGGAGATTTCATAATACCAAATTAGATTTTGGTGGTGTGTTTGTCCAGCTTTGCTTCAAAACCTCATCTTCCCCAGAGCCTCTCTAGAAACAACCCCATGTGGAGAGCAGGGCCTTGACGAATGGAGAGGACTTAGCAGCTACAGCACCAGATCAAACAGTTCACTGGTGCCATTCAACAGAGTCTCTGGCTTCATTTGCTCATGGCATTGCCCTGCTGAGATCTGCCTCACTAGCAGTGGGCTGCACCCACCAGCAGCAGACCCTCCAGTCTGAAGCATTCCCTGACCACATGCCCTGTGCCACTCCACACTCCGGCCCCACTGTCAGCTTTGCTCCAGAGCTGGCTGCACATAGGGTTTCAGGACCTCCTCCCACAGACAGATTTGCTTGTGTCAGCTGAGCTGCTCAACAGGATATGAGCTGCCTGGGCAGCAGATGCCCAGCACACAAACACCCACTGCAGCATAGGCACCCTCCAGGCATGGGGCTGGCAGCACAGAGCTGCCAGTCCCACTCTCCTGGGGTTGTTCAAACCCTCCACCAGTCCCCCATCCCTTCTTGGCACACAAAATGCTCTCACCTTCTCCCACCTTGCTGCCCAGGGAAAGGGCCAAGATGCCTGTGCAGCCGAGGCCCTCAGACTCATTGCACCAGTGGCAGCTGCAGAGCAGCCTGTGAGGTGGATGCAGGGGGCAGGCAGAGCACAACCAGCAGCAGAGCACTGAAATCCCAGCTCTTCCCAGCCCTTTCCAGCACATGGGAGGGAATGTGGGAGCCCCGGCCGGAGGTGAGGGGCAGCTGATGAATGAGGTGATAACACCTCTGCAGATGGCTCCAAAGGCTGCACTGTGCTTGGGGGGCGTAGGCAAAACACAGAGGTGAAGCCCAGATGTTTAACTTCAGCATCTGGATGTGATTCCTAAACAGAGACGCTCACATCTGACCATTCTGCCTGAAAATAAATGGTTTGTTTGACCTTCCCTGTAGCTCACCCCAATATTTTCTGGGTCTCTCCTAAACACATGGCAGCTGCTCCCTCCTTGCTGGGACCAGCCGCACACCAGACGAGTGCCACAGGCATCGCTGCAGGCACAGCAGCAGCTGGGACACAGCATCAGGGGATGCAAGGCAGGGCACAGGAGTGCTGCGAACACAGAAGAAACACAGCAGAGAGGAAAACATCCTTCTGCATTTGCACCCACCCCATTTTTAGCTCTGGCTCAGCATGTTTTGGAGCAGGACACCAGACTTGAGTGCCCACCCTGCACAAGAGCCTGGCTCATGACCTCCACCAAAGCTGCTCCTGATGAAAAATCCCGTGGGAGTGGAGAGGGATGGAGCTATAGAGAGGGACTGGTGTGCAACCATGTCCTACTTTCAGTTCATGCAGTCCCCACCTGAGACCCACAAGAACAACCCAACTTCCTGAGCACCCCCTCAGCTCACTCTTGGACTCAGCACAACCTGGGCCTCATTTCCTCCTATCCCCAGGAACCAGAAACAGGTGCTTTTTAAGCCAAGGAGGGACAAACCCACTCAATGTCTTGGGAGCACTGGAAGAGCCTGCTCAGGGAACAAGGTCCCCAGTACATGTTGAAGCTAGGGAGTCCCCTTCAGAGGAGTTATCTGATCTTGGATCAGAGACACCACACGCCGGAGAATCCACCACACTCCTAGTAAGTGGAAATTGTAGGCATTGGGTGGTGTTGAAGCTGACAATGAAGATAGTGATTAGTGACGACGGGCAGTACCAATTAAGGCTAATCTGCCTAATGGCCAAGTCTGAGGGTAGTGTGTGTGACTGATGGTGACAAGTGATGGCAGCTGGAGGAGGCCACAGTGACCACAGAGATGTAAGACAATGCTGGTGGCAGACAGAGCAAATGAGTGGTGACACAGCAATCTGTTACTCGGGTTATTTGTAATCCTGCAGACACATCTGGCACGGAGCATGCTGCTGTCCTGCGATGCTCCTGAAGGATCAAACAGGCAGCACGGTAGGCAAAGCCTCTCTCTGTGGCTTCCCGTGGGCACCATGAGATGAGAAGTAGCAGTGGCATAGTCTGGTGTGGCACATCAACAGCCAATATCTCAGTCTGCTCCAGCCCGTCTCCGCCAGCGCCCTTTGACAAGGCAAGAGGAGGGCACAGCTGACAGGGTGGTGTGGGAGGCATCAGACCACACCCCCCAGCACAGTGGGACATGGAACCCAAGGTCCCGCCAAGCCCTGGCAACTGGCTGCCCACTACCAGCCACCCGCCCTGGCACAGCCCCTATGCCAACTGGTGCCTTGTGGCAGGAGCAGCCCCGTGCCAGCTGTACAGAGCTCCATCACTCACCAGCTTGGGCAGACATCCACCAGCAATGAGCTGGTGCAGACAGGGTGGTGGCACAGCCACCCTTGGGAGTATGGGTGCACCGGGTGCTCCATGGCCTCTTGTAGCCCAGCCTGGCCCTAGGCATGCTGCTGGCATCCCTGTCCCCTCCCACGCTGCCTTTAATCATCAGGCACCAGCAGAGAGGAGGGGCTGAGGCGCCCCAGGCAGCAAAACCACAAGTTCCAGCAGCGGGGCGCGTGAAAGCCAGGCCGGCCCTTGGGGACCAGGGCGATACTTCACACGGGTGAAAAGGGCAAAACACGTCAGCTCGCTGTGATAAGAGCAGTCACACAAAGCAGGCGCCATTTGCAGAGCAATATGTTAACTGTCATCGAGCCTGGCAGCACGACAAGGGCCAGCACTTCATGCCCATCAGATTTATTCTCTGACTGAGGTTAAAGCAGGGCTCTGATACAAACGGGGATGGTGCAGATCAGCCAAAAGCTGCCCAAGTGTGAACACAGCGTTACTAGCGGTGGCAGGGTGCAAGCAAGCTCCAGGACTGCTGCTAAAGGCTGACGTTCTGCAACCCAAGAACTGCTGGCCAAGCCTGCCAGTTTGGTGTTAGGAAGGCTGGGTTTGAGACATCTCCCTGGGGTGGGTCCCCTCCCACAGGGAGCAGAATGGGAGCTCTGCTCACACCAGGCCATGCCCTCCAGAAACCAGCACCTTTACTCAGGGTCCTTCCCAGCCACAGTGGTGAACAAGCTCTGCCCAAATTCCTCCCTAGCAGGGCTTCCCTGCCCAACACGGCAGCTGCATCCACCAGACACTGTCCTTGATTTCTCCAAGACAATCTGGGGGTTGCAGTTCACAGAGCTGGGAGTACCTGGGTGCTCCCATGAGGATGTGGCTGCAGCCCAGGTTCTAAGAGCCCACAGGCTGCATGCTGGCAGCTGGGGACTTGGGAAAGAGGCTGGCAGTGGTGGTACAAACCCAGAGCCAACCTGACAGTCCATGCCACAGTCCTGGCAGGAAGCACTAGTCAAGAAGACAGGCACCAGTGGCAACTACAGCCACCCTAGCACCCTGTCCAGAGCCCCAGGTCCCCTAATCACAGGCTTGGGATGCTCTGCAAGGTGATGGTGTGGGTGGGCAGCATGGCACAGCAGCACAGAGTGGCTCCCAACCAGAGAAGGCATTTTCTGAGGGATGTGCTCTGGCATGAGGGCATCATGGGGCATTCCCCTCTCTCACACCCCCCCTCACCCCTGATCTTATCACCAGCCTTGAGACCCAGACACATTTTTGTCTTGATTTTGAATTTGCTCTGGTTTTAATTTGGGGGGATGATGCTGTATCTAGTGCCGTAGTCCCTGATTAGCACATGCACCAGCACACACGCACACACAATATTGCCAGACTCAATCACACATGTTTGCTCAAGACCTCTTGGAAATCTTTGGATTCAGACCAACTTTTCTTTTCTTACATGCGTTTGTTGTAGTCTGATATTTATAGTTTACTTAAAATAAATGGCTCCTTATGTTTCCCGCTTCCTGCTCCTGAGAGGAGGGTCTCGTGGGGTTGCTGTCTGTCTTCTTCTCTCTTTCCTCAACCTTTTGCTATTTTTTCCTCTTCCATAAACATTTTTCAAGTGGATTGTACATTTGCCAGACACTGCTGAACCTCATCCCAGGTTCTTTCAGTGGTTCTGGTGAGTGAGACACTGACTCAGATTTAAGCAGACAACACAGTGCACCGGCAGGGCAGCTGTGCCGCAGCAAAATGCTGGAGGAGGAGGAGAATGAAGATGAGGAGGAGGTGGCAGGTTGGTCTCCAAGACATGGGAGCCAAGCACAGATCCAGGCCATGATGCAGACTCGCTGTCTTGCAGCACTGGTATGAAAGGGTGCAGCACGCAGACTCAGGGCTGTGATAGGGGAGGGAAAGGGTGATAAGAGTCCCTGTGCCCACTCTTGCTTTCCCCACTTGGGTTGTGAGTATGGGGCTCCTACCTGCAACTTCCTACTCCAGGAGATACCTCTCCCCAGACCAGCGTGTGGTGCTGGGTCATGAAGCCTCATGAAGGTCTCTGCTCCCACCCAAGGGTTCCCAGGCTGCTCCAGTCAAGGTCTGAGTATTTCCACGGACAGAGATTCCCATCACTCTCCAAGCCCATATTCCAATATTTGAGCTTTCTCATAGTGGCCTTAGGATTTGTCCTTTCATTTACAGGGAATATGCCTTGTTCCAGCTCCTGCTGCTGCCTCTTGCTGTCTCTGTGCACCTTCAAGAAGCCCCAGCTGCATTTTCCTTGCACCCTCCCATTTGGTCTTGCATGATCAAATGCCTCATGCCCTACAGCAAAGGGAGCACAAGTCCTCGATGAAGGATGGAAAACTCCTGGGGACCTCAGCTGCTGGCCAGGGCAAGCCTGGGGGAGCCAGAGAGGGGGACCCAGGAGACTCCAAGGGTGAGGAGCAATCCCCAGGCAACACCCTGTTGCCTTGCAGCATCTCGGGGTTCAAGAGGCAAGGATGTTGCTAGAGCATCCCTGCAGACAGCGGGAGGGCACAGGGATTAAACCAATGTTTGCATGGCCTTTCCCACCCAGCAGCCTCTTGGCAACGTTCTCCATCGCTGGGGCCAACAAGCCCCATTTGTTTTGGAAGAGCCGTTTGTTTTCTAACCCTCTGCTGCAAAGGGAACATTTTTGTTGTGAAAATTATCCTCCCTTCTTGTTTCAGGCCCTGGGACTCCATTTGGCCCTATCTCCCCAGGGGTAGCCCACGTGCCCACGCACACGTGCAAGCTCACACACAGCCCATCTTGTAGTATGTGAGCAGGATCCCATACTCCCCGTTTACACACTGGCCTGCACACTGCATATCCAGATACGTATGTGCAGGCTCAAACACTGCCACCCACAAGCATGCATGAGGGCTCACACATGCGCAAGCTCACACACTGCACCTTTGCACGTGTGTGCAAGCTCACGCTGTGCCCTTCTGCACAAGCGTGCCAGTGCACAGCCCACCCCTCTGCACACACACATCCAGCTCACACCCTGACCCTTCGCAGCTCACACACTGCACCTTTGCAGGCAGCCACCATTGCCCCGGTATGGCAGACTGGGTATCCTTCTCCCCGCCTCCAGGCAAGCTGGAGGAGAGCGGGCACATGCCAGTTCCTCTCTCAGCCTGATGGGTGGCCCAATTATGATGCCAGGCAGGGACGACTCTGCTGTGGCTTTATGAGCAAGGTGCTGCCCAACATCCTCCAGCCACAGGTGAGGCTGTGCAGACAGCAGGGCTGAGCATCCTCGGGGAGAGCCTGAAGTCCCTCTCCATCCCTGGCACAGGCAGGATGGCACCCACCACGCTCATCTGAGAAGCAGCACCCCACCACTTCCCCAGCTGAGAGGAAGGGAAACACCCTGCAGAAAAACCAGAATCACAGAAACAGAATCATAGATTGATTTGGTTTGGAAGGGACATTTAAAGGCCATCTCATTCAACCCCCTGCAGTGAGCAGGGACATCTGCAACTAGAGCAGGTTGCTCAGAGCCCTGGCCAACCTCACCTGGAATGGTTCCAGGGATGGG
>WUAM01000264.1:3849249-3866173 GCA_024336885.1 Actenoides hombroni
GTGACAGCCTTCCTCTCTGCTGTCCCCAAGCAGTTCAGTGCCCACATCTGTGCGCTGGCTGAGAACTTGGCCTACAAAGCATCAGACAGCCCTTCGTGGCTCAGCAGGCGGCTCCTCTGAAGCAGCTGCTCACTGTCTTCTCTACAACTTTTATTCACTTCTCTCTGCTCTGGGACCGTTCTCATTTCCATCCAGCATTTGCCCCATCACCAACGTTCCTTGTCTTCTTGACACTGTACCCCTGCCCTGCTCATAATGCTGTGTGAGCGTGGTGGGAACAGACAGAAAACCTTTGCCGACTCTTGCAGCGGATCTGGTCTCATGGGTGTAAGTCTGTGAACATTTCAGGACATGCAGATGTGGGGCAGAGGCCAGCGTTGGCGGCAGCAAAGTGAGGACATAGTGTCAGGGACAGCAGCAAACAGGGGCCACAGACAACCAGCGGCTCTATGTGCTTGTCCCACAGCAGCTCCCTCGAGCTGGCCTGGCTCTGGGAGGCACACTTTCGGTGCAGGAGGTGTTGATGGAGCCACAGGACTGTGTGGGGACCAGTTCACAGGCGTCTGTGTCTGAGACAGAGAAGGGTTGCTGTGACCAGGGGAGCAGCTACATGGAGGCAGAGAGCTCAGCCAAGGGTCACAGAATCATAGAATCATTTAGGTTGGAAAAGACCTTTAAGGTCATTGAGTCCAACCATTAATCCCACTCTACCAAGCCCACTGCTAAACCATGTCCCTCAGCAGTATATCCACATGACTTTTAAACATGTCCAGGGATGGTGATTCAACCACTTCCCTAGGTAGCCTGTTCCAGGGCTTGACAGCACCTTCAGTGAAGTATTTTTTCCCATTATCCAACCTAAACCTCCCCTGGTACAACTTGAGATCAAGGCAGGGTCAGGTCCTGACGTAGCATGAGCTCAGGCATGCCACATGGCACAACTGTGCTGTCCCTTTACTTCAGCCCTGGTTGCCCTTAGGACCAAGCAGAAAGGGTTTGCAGACCATAAGGAAACCATCCCTCCCTTTGGTAGGATACACCTGCAGGTGGCATATGCAGAGAGCTGATCTGCAGCAGGACCAGCTCCGAGGGTGTCTCTGTTTGACATGCATGCAATTCTCTGCACTCTGCCCTGAAATTGTAAGGGAGGACTCAAGCATCACTGACCTCACCTTGTCACTCACTGCAGAAGTTTGTACAGACACAAAAACATCCCAGACAGCCTCAGCGGCTTTATCTGGAGGGTGGGAAGGAGCATCTTAGTGAACCTCTGTCCCATTAGTTACAGTCTCCTTTCTCTACCTTTTACAGAGCAGCTGCAGGTGATGTAGAAGCCAGCTAGTACATGTCCTCAGACAGCAGGGAGCAAAAGGCATGCTGAAGCTGAGGACAAGTCAAGACAGTCAGAGTTCTCAGCCATGGAAGGCTGGTGTACATATGGCCTCCAAGAAGGATTTTTAGGTCAATTCTGCAGGAAAATCTTACCATGTCTGTGTGTTTCAGCCTGACAAGCTGAGATAACAGGCACATACCATCCTCTCAAGCAGCCAAGGCTCCCAGGAGCAGCAGCACAAAGGCAAACGTTTGTATGCTCAGGACTGTGCTCCATGGTCCCTAGGCACAGGTTTGCTGTCTTGATGGTTTCTAAAGCACTCCTGGTTTCTGGGCCAGCTCCTGCACAGGGTGCCAAGACACACCACTACACACTCGAACAATTTATCACTTGAGTACCCAGTTCCCTGAACTCATTTCCTGGGAAAAGGCTCGCTTCACTTCTCTTTGATTCTCAGTACTTAAGACTGCCACAGATACAGATCCCATGTGCCATCCCAACTCTGTGGGATATTTCATAGTATCACAGAATAGTTCAGTCTGGAAGGTGCCTCTGGAGGTCACCTTGTTCAAACCCCTAGGGGTGGGCACTTGGAAGGAGAGAGACCCACACAGAAAGGGCAAGGCTGTGCTGACATGTCCACAGGCAACCACCACAAGGCTGTGCTGGCATGTTCACAAGCAACCACGTTACTGCTGCCAGCTGCTATCCACTACTGCGTGGGTGCTGCAAGCAGTGGCAAATGCATGGAGAGCTGTGACCATGAGTTGGCTCCAGAAAGAGCCGCATGACAACAGTGCATAAAGCCACTGTGCAGGGACCTGTGCCAGGAACTGCACAAGGAACCCAACAGCATCACAGACAGCATCAATATAGCAGGAACCTCCTCCATCCCTGGTAGCATATCTGTTCTCTTGGCATCACAGCACTAGGGAGGCTACAGGAGGGATGTGAAGGATGGGTTAGAAGGGCAGTGGATGGGCACAGACAGTGGGAGAGGAACTAGGAAAGGGAGACAGGCAGTGTGACCAGCCATGATAGAAAAGAAGCCAGAAAGAATATTCTTGGTTATCTAAAAATAAGGTCTTTCAGTTCTTCATCTTTGCCTCCAAGGGTGTAAGTGCTGAGGACTGAGAAGGATAGTCCAGAGAGACAGTAACTGTGACTAAACTGCAGGACCCAGGAACACCAAATACTCATGCTGAAAGGCATTCCTGGGTCAAGTCACATCACAGCTCCACAGCAGAGGATAACACAGCCATCCCTCCCACTCTTGATGCCAAAGTAAGTCACAGCAGCAGGAGCTGAGCAGTCATCACGCTGTCCTGGACTCACACACAGCCCTATGCAGCAATACACGCTGCCTTCAGCAAGACCTCAAGGTGCTGGGCAGACATTTGCAGAGCATCAGGAAGGTGGAGATGATGTGTCAGGGAGCTTTGCCAACTCTCCTTCAGGCTCAGTGGAGGTCACAGCCTGCCCAGTTGCTTGCGGTTTCTTTATTCTTGCTGCTGTTTAAAATTTTTGCAGTTCTTTGTCTAGAAACACCTTTGCTGCTCTCAGCAGTTGTTGCTCTTCCTAACTCAACTGTAACTTGCTTTGTTTTGTTCTGTTTATCTTTCCAAGGACACTTTGCTTGGTTTTCCTTATCTCAGAAGAGCTTCTTAAAGAGCCTTGAATCACACCGGAGAAGATACTCTGCCCACTGTTTTTATGGTTCATAATATGTTGCTCATGCTAACCATCACTCACAGCAGCTACCAACTCTTTGACCTGCCCTCTCCTTCGCTGAGTTTTGTGGGAAGGAAAGCTGGACATACATCCTGGAAGGGAATGATGACATGCTCTAATCCCACAGATTGGGCACAATTTATTGGCGTAGGGTGAAGAACCAAAGAGTAATACTGTGCTTCAGGGGTAGACTGGCCTCCGACTTCTACTTTACTGCCACAGACAAAGGGTAGCCAGGAAAGCTGAGCAGACCAAAAACTACTTGGGTCACCTCTTCCTGTATCTTCAGCTTCCTGCAAGTACGAGTCCAGTGAGAAGGACCTGTCTCGAGCAAGCCCACCCCACCAGGACCAGCACACCTCAGGCCACTTCGCTCTGCTGTGACTCGCTTTGAAAGACTCCAGCACCTGGAAGAATGACTGGTCTCACTTCTGTGTCCCCACTGTGCTCAGTGGGGCTTGCTCTCTGTTGGCAGAAGCCCAAGACCAAAATCAAGCAATTCCTAACCCGGTTTTCTTCTCTGGCTACCTGTGCATGCCTTAGCAATATTCTTTGAAAAGCCATCGCAGCAAGATCCACAGTTTCAGACCAGCTGCTGCAGATCAGCAGCTGTCAGCTGGTTCCAATGGCACAGAACTAGTTTACACCAACAAAAGATCCTGTCCAGAAACCGGGAAGCATTGTTCTCATTACCTCTGCAATGCTTTTGGTCGCAAGCTATCCCACAGGGAATTGGGGAGCTGGCTGTTTCAGCCTGGTTTCCAATAGAAGCAAAACTTAAGCAATCACACCATTTTGCATTTTTTCATCTATCCCCAACAGTATGGGGACCCATGGACTAGTTTCACCCAAACCTGACAGAGGGCTCAAGAAGCTGAAGGTCTGACTCAGCTTGTGACGTGAGGTCCTTCCCTTCTACCAATTGTATGGAAGGAACCCACACAGAAAGCTGCTGTGACAGCTCAACTTCTGTCAGACGCCAGAAAACAATATAGAGCTTCCCCAAAAGCCCTCCTCATGCAGAAGCCTTAGGTAGGACTCACGCTTTTCAGGACACCAGAGGTTTCACCAGAGAATACACAGCCCTGGGAGAAGAGGTTTTCTCAGGCTGACTGCTCAGACTTGCTGCCTCTGGTTTTGCACTAAGGCTGCCACCACCATAAAACAGAGAGGTTAATGCTGAGAAACAGAATGACCAAGAACACCGGTACCTGATGGAAAGAAGAAGCCCTCACCTTGGGGGGCCAGCACTCAAAAATGCCAGGCAGCATCAACCAGGCGCCAGGAAGAGCCACAATTTTCTCACCCTTCCAAGCAGGTTTTAAAGATAATAGTGTCTTTTCTCTGGGCTTCCCCAAACACTCAGAACAAAATCCAGGGGAAACAACTGATGTCAGTGATTGATGTGCCCACTACAGGGCTTGAGCTGTTCATAGGAAGGAGCACAAAAATAATACAAGCTCACTGTTTATCTAACACTGGCCAAGGGCAAAGTCAACAAACAGCCTTGGTATCTCTTAGGAGACATGACGCTGACAGCCCCAGCCTTCCCGAAGTGGACACAGCATGCATTGACTTTGGCAGTGCTGACTGCTGCATGCTGTCATGTCAATAAACATCCCCATACAGATAATCTGAAGGAGGTGAACGGTCATGGGACGTGGAGAACAGGGTTTGCTAGAAAGAGACAAGGGAGAGAGAAAAATCAGTTTTATAAACAATAACACTTCACTCCATGATATGCCAACGAATAAGGAGAAGTAGGAGTTCTCATGGGGGAGGCTGTCCCAGATACTGCCCTGAAGACACGGTGTTGCTTGTACTGCGGTGCAGCTGTGTACAGCTAAGGAGGTGGTGGTGCTGCTGACGTGCTCACACCAGACTTGCTGCTGCTTTCCTGTGTGCCTCCAGAAACATCTTTACCTCACCACACAGTGTGGACCTGTCTGGTTACTCCTTTCCCAGAACACAGTCCCCATGTGCCAGTTTGCCTGGAGAGGGATGCAGCTCTGTGCCAGGCTGTGGCTGGAGAGCCAACCTGGGGCTGGGCTCCTCCATGCCCACACCTCCTCTCAGATCCAGCCCCTTTCCTGCCTCACGGCCCATAGGCAAGTCATCAGAAAAACTACATTAGGTGGATACAGCAGTTTACACATGACTCCTGGCAATGCTTTCACTGTGGGAAACCCTCAAACTATGGCTCACAGTGCAAATTTCACTCACTGAGATGTGACTAGTCTAACACTTCAGCTGCTCACTTTGAGAAGAGAAGCTTGTTTCCAACATCTTCAGAGCAAGACAGTTGCCTGAAATGGAACAAAAAGCCAACGAGAAGCCCAGGCAGCAGAGAAAAGCCAAGCCTTCAGCCCTGAAACACACATCACAGCATAAAAGAAACAGCAGCTGGTGAAGGTCCTTCTGAAGAGCAGCTGTGCCCTCCTCCAGCATATCAACCATTTGCCCCCAGTCTGGTACTATCGACAACCTCACTGAGAGTGCACTCTAAGTTATTGATAAAGACACTGAACGTTATTGGTTCCAGTATCAAAAGAGCATTGAGTATCTCTGCCTCTTCCATGTCCTTGATGGAAAGGAGAACAGTAAGCAGTAAGCCCAAGTAAGCAGCGAGTCCACACTTTCCTTAGCCCTCATTTTGCTGCTGACGTACTTGAAAGATGCCCTTGTTGGAGGCCCTTCTTGGTGTCTTTCACATCTGCTGGCTCCAGCAGTACTGAGCTTTGCTTTCAGTATCTGACAGCTCAGGCAATACCTCAATGCCCATTGCAGGTCATCTGTCTCCTGCTTCTGCGGCCTCTTCAGGAGTCCACTCTGTGACTTCTCCCCGTAGTACCCTCTTCCATCGAGGAAGCTTGTCCCTGTCCAAGATGTTGTTATTTCAGTGGATCTATGATTAAAAGGAAGGCAAAACTGCCACCCAGTCTATCCAGGGGAAGCAATGGTGAAATTCCACCTTTCCCAACATCTAAGCTGCATGTACAGTCCCAAACCATTTTAAGAGCAACAATGCCCCCTGCCTGTCTCCATCCCAGAATGCTCTTCCCATTTCTTTGAATTTTCCAGTGGCAAATCAGTTGATTTAGATCTGTCTCCTCTCTTATACCACAGCTAGGACATGCAACTCCAGGTTTAGGGGAGATGGGAGTTTCAGGACTGGATTCTGCTTCAGCATGATGTAGAGTAAGGGTGGCTTCACTGAAGTCTCTGCCTAAACCAGGGCCTAGTCATGGACAAGTCACGTCCCTTTCAGAAGCCCACATCCTCAAGAGCATCCAGGAACTCAGTTCCTTCTGTTTTCAGTTTTATAATCCATACTGTTTCATAATCCATACCGTTTCATAATCCATACCGTTTCATAATCCATACCATACATTCTTGCCTCTCAACTCCTTCACCTTTTCCGAACTCCCACTGTGCCAGAGAGAGGATGTTGCTCAGATCTTCCCAATGAACTCACTAGGGTGCTCCATGTCTTCTTGATTTCTAAGTGTAGCACCTTATTTTGATTCACTGCTTTCTCAAGTGGAGAGAATAAGCAAAGATGGTGGAGACAGGTCATGGTGCCAAAGGAGGCCTGCTGGGCTGGAAAGGGAGAGGCATTTGTGAAGTGAGGTGATACGCTCTGAGCCGTGACCTGGGTCCCCACAGGAAGCTGGTTGCCTGAGTATCCTCGGCTGTGGACTAGGAGAACCTGTCTCTGGAGGAGATCATAGTGACTCCACGGAGCAGGGCAGGAGAGCTGCCAAAACTACTCTCTGGAGGGACAAGGGGCTGGGGTAGGATCATAGACATCCCTGACACAGAGGACACGGGGTACTGGAAACCTGGAACAAGGGACTGAGAAGCACAGCGAGGGAAGAGTTTGGGGCGGTGAGTCACCGTCTGAACGCAAGCAGAGGAACAGGCTATCACGCGGTAACCAGTTACTGCATGTCAGCGTTACAGTCCATGTGCATTCGCTTAGTCCGTGCAAATAAGGTCACTTCAGCCAGCTTAGTGCGGTTCTGTCACATTGGCTAACTCGAATTGTCTTGCATGTGCCATGGATTAAGGGTGTGCACACAGATGCCCCCCGCCGTCAGCTGATGTACAGCTCTGTGACAACTTGTCCAGTCTGTCTGCACCGCTAGCTTCATAAAAGCTTCATCAGTGGGACATGGAAGCCTCAAGAAAAGGCATCTGGGGTATGGTAAGGTAGCTCAGGAGGTCACATAAACCAGGTTGCCAGTGGAGTTATGGTCAAGCACAATAAGGAGCCATCCCGTGCCATTTCAGCCTTCCATCTTGGGCGTGCCTTCTCCAGGGCCACAGCCTCCCATGTTCCCCTCCTAGGCTGGAGCCTACTGGGCTTGGAGATGGCTGCTTGACAGAACTGCCTCATTAGGAGGTTTCGCAACAAGCTCCCTCTGACTGTATTAAGCGGCCTGGATCATCTGTTTTGACTTTGCTGGATTTGTCTGTGTTCAATATATTTCTCGCAAGGGTCCCAGTTCAGCCCTCATTGACGTCAATGGGAGTCAGTCCATTCCCTTCAGTGAGAGCGAGAGCTGTCCCTTGGTGCTTGTATCTTGGCTGTTCCATTTCAATGCCCAGCTCCATACACCCTCCTACCTTTCCCATCCCTTCGACTGGAGGCTCTAGCCTGTCCCTTTTGGCTGATGAGTGGATCCCGTCCCAAACTCGCTCCTTGTTCCCTGTCGCTGCGCCGCTCTCATTGGTTGTTCACCACATATCTTGATTTTCTGAGCACCTTCAGCATCTTATTTTCTCAGATTGATCCTCAGCAACATTTCCATTTCTTAAACACAGACAAAACAAGTTTAGTTGGTTGTCTCTCCACCTGGGGGATATCCTTCTCCTATAGCAGTCATCCACTGTGACACTGAGGAAGGCTTTCACTTCATTTTGTATCTGCATTAGCTCCTCAGCAATCAGTTCCCATCCTAACTTAGATCTCTGTGTGGGTGATTATCAAAGAGGAAGGCTGGACAGTCACGGGAGTCCGAGAATCTGGTTTCAACACCACACTCTGTCACAGACTCCCACTGAGATTTCGGATAGGCTGTTTAAATTCTTTGCTCCCTCCTGTAAAACTGGGAATTGTGCTCCCCTCTCTCCAGTGTTTCTTGATGGTGAGATGTCCTCACAGTACTTTTGAGACCACTACTAAATCTCACGCAGAGAACTTTACAACCCCAAGCCTTTCTGAGGTAGCACCATCACTGCTTCTAAAACACTTCAAAAATGAACAAACAAAGATGCAAAATATTAGCTGATCACTCACTAGATAAACCTTTCATCACATCCATGGACTGCCAGAGAAGAGGCAGGACAACACACGCCATGCATGCATTGTTTTAAGCCCTTTCCTAGAGCACTCACTCCAGCCATGCTGGGGAGAGAGAGGATCCTGCACTAGACAGCTCCATGGTGTAAACCAGTACAGCCTTGCTTACGTTTGCATGTTCATCCTGGAGCCAAACTGTCTGTCTGATTTATGTTATCCTAAAGAAGATCTTGAGTTAATGTCACTGAAGTTCTTCAGAGAAGACCCATCTCATGGAAGAGGGAAAAAGACAAGGAAAGAGGGAACAACAGGAACTCTTCTTCCACATCCCAGCTGGGCTTGGCTGGAGCTGGCTCCAATTACGATGGTGGATCTCAGCATTGCGTGCACTTTTGAGGCTGCCCAGTGCCAGAGGCACGCTCTCAGGCAAAGCAGGAAGCAGATGGGCTGAACATGGCACCCCCACCTCCTTGTGGCAGGCACAATTTGAGAGAAGGGGATTGTTTTTATCAGCAACAGATATTCTGCTGGAAGGCGGTAAGCTTCCTGTGAGCTTCAGCAGCGAGGAGGGAATAGCAAAGCACTCAAACAGCAGTCAGCCACAGTTCCAGGGGAATGCTTTCAAGATGTGGTCTGTCCCACAGATATGCAATCATGGAGAATTCAGCCTCAGGAGCAACCCTACATCCCACCAGATTTAGAGATGAGAAGGAGGACAGACAATGCTTCAGAGCTGATGGTGTCCAGGGTACCCCTGCACATCATCTCCCTGAGGATCTGCTGAGGCCCATTAACTCTGCCACAGAGAAAGCTGCTCTGACTAAAGAGCTCCCAGATAGCTCCTATCTCATGATCAAGTCATGGAGAATGAGCTGTCAAAGCCAACACCAGCCAGCATCGCACTCCCTCAGCGCTTCACCTGCACAGCAACGATACCAGAGCCAGGCAGAGGATGGGGACAAGCAGTGACACTGTTACCAGACAAAGGAGGAACCAGGGATGAGAGGAAGGGGAAGGAAGAGGGATGGAAAAGGTGAACATGGGCTGCCAGATCCTTGCTCAGGTGGGAGCTAGGAAGAAATGGCAGCGAATCCACTATTTACGAGGAGTAAAGTGTTACAGAGCACAGCTGGGCCTGGACTACCTTCACCGACACCACAGCCTGCCAAGCTCCTAATAAAACCCAACGCAGGTTGACTTGGGTTCTCGTGCTGCGCCAGAGCAGCAGCTTCCCCCACCCCACCTGGGGCCCACGTGCGCTGTGAAGCAAGCGCTTCCCCGGCATCTCACCGCATCCAGCCCCTGCAGGGCTTCCCCACCCACCTCCACAGCCAAGCAGAGCAGCCCAGGAGCGGGTCCGTGCCCTCACTGCTTAACCTGCCCTCCGAAGCCCCACCTCGCCGTACATGCCTCCCTGCTCCGAGCAGGGATGGAGTACGCCCACGGCCTGTTGTTGTTGGTTTTGGCTCAGCAGTAGCAGGCTGCTTCCAGCAAGAGTGGTATGAATAATTGCCCAATTAACTGGAGGAACTTCCAGATGTGTGTTTGCTTTCATACCCATCCAGCCCCCCTCAACCCCACGTGCCTAACGCCGCGAGAGCGGTGGGGTTAGGTGAGCCAAGGCTCTGCTAACTCTCGCAGCAGCGTGGGCAGGGCTAGCCCGCTGCCTGGCTCAGGTCCCCTTTCCATCCCACCTCCCTCCTGCTCTTTAAATGGGGAAATGGTCTTTTTTTAATGACCCCAGGGAAAAGGAAGTTTTTCCCTGCTTGCCAGAGCTTGCCAAAAGCCAAGCAAGCAGAGAAGAAAGTTGATCCCATGTTATGACTTCTATCAGGTGCACATACAGTGAACCCTCTTAAGACAGGTATTTTTTGCCATTTCCCCTCCTTTTCCCATCAAATAATCTCACACTCAGCAGAGGTTTTATTATCAGCCAAACTGCTCTCACCTCACGGGACATGCTGAAGCTTTTCAAGATTGTGGTTCTTCTCTGTTATCGGTGGGATCCAGCCCCAGCATTGCCACCCATCCACTTCACACTGACCAAGTAAGGGGGGCTCTCTCTAGGATCCAGGTGCAGATTTTGATCTGGGCAAGCGGTGTCTGGAACTGAGTCAGTAGAACAAGGCCAAAAAGGTGGCTCAGGCCCCACAGACAACATCAGCTTCCCACCATCCCTCACTCACACAAAAAGTGCAAGGGATGGCTTTCACCTCCTCTGATTTTAGCACCCAGTTTGGCACCTGAATATCTGCGTTCCAGTGAGAAGAAACAGAAGCAGCTCCAGAGCGACCTGCTCCAGCCAATAGTGCTCATGACAAGTGAGCTGATTCACTCACAGGAGGCTTCAGTCTCTCCACAATGCACAGCACAGATGGAGCTTACAGGACAGAATTACACCAGACGGCAAACTTCTAGACAGCTACTGTTTGTGGAAATGAATGCCATCCAAAACACATGCTCTGCCCAAGCGCTGTATGAGTGAAGTAGCTCCAGCTCAAGGCATTCTCCCAGACCAAAACCTCAGCCTTGAGACCCTTCAGACAGGATGTCCAGAGATAACAGCAGCTAGGGGTGATGATTCTGTTTGGAAGTGGCATCAGCTTGGCATTGTGGGCATCAGACGACATCTCATGTCGTCCGACTCCCAAGGTTTTATCTTGCAAACCTTCAAACAGCAACTAGCAGAGAGCACCTGGGACTTACGTGCCAACACAACTACAGCCAGGACATCTCCTTTAGCACCAGCACAAGGAGGCACATGTGTCACTGCTGAAGCAGAAGGCTCCTAAGACCTGCTTTTCACCCTGCAGCCAGCAAAAACTGAACCTGATGAAAGAGGACAAAGTGCCATGTGATCCTTCCCCATGGTGCACAGAAAGCCCAACTCACTGCAGGCAAGCAAGTGTTCTCTCTAACTAAGCAGCTTCAGGGGAAGTGCACTTCTGAAGCTGGCAAAATGGTTTGGCCAACGTTCTGCTTCTCCATCCTTTGAACAAGGACAACTGGACAGGGCAGGCAGCCAAGCTCCAAATACCTTTAAAAGTTGAATGATGATGTTTTCCTGAGAGAAGGTCGACAGCGAACATTAACTTTTCAGTAATCAGCAAATAGCCCAGTGTCAAAAACACTTTTCCATGCCGAATTTCCATACCACACATTGCAAGACTGGGGTATGAAGTCCCATTTCTCACAAGTCTCTCTGCAGTCATTGGAAAAGTCACTGCTGCCAGGAATGACTTGCCCTTGCCTCCTAGATTGCTATTCAAATCCAGCCCACCTACAGCAATGATAATTCATTTCTCCCATTTTCTTCACAGCAAATTTACAGGTCAAATGTAGACATGGTGAACTAAATGATCGGGTTGTTTGCTTCAGACAGAGCCTGAACCTGCTTGGTAGAGAGCAGCTGATCTGCTGTAATGCCTTCCTTCAGGAGTTACTCACAGTTCCTGTGTGTGATCTGCTGCAGATGGGGCAGCTCCTGCAGGCCAAAATTTGCTCTTCCACAAGAGGACAGGGTGTTGGAGCCTGAGGAGGAAGAAAGAGGTGCCACTTGTATGAGGAACATGTGGAAGGCAGGGTCTGAGATCCTGGCCTGAGGGGTGAGCCTGTACGGGACCAGAAACAATAAAGATGGGGGATTCGATAAATGCCCAAAGGGAGACAAAACTGTGTGTCTCCTAAGAACGAGGGCTTGTGTCTGTCCTGGGCACTGGTGTCTCAAGCTGGTGTAACGTTCCTGGGGCAGGGGCACTGAGCCTGCCCGCCCACAGTGTTGCTGTCAGACGGCAGAGAAAGCTTTCGGGCTGTGCAGCGTTTTGCAAGGGTGGAACAACCGGCTTCCCCTCCACAGCCATCGCCCTCCACACCACCCCGCAGGACTCTAAGTGGGCCATAAATGTTTTCAGCATGGCACTTTACCAAGCATACGCCATAAATTACAGTCCCGTGCCGATAATAAGTCAGGTAATAGCACCACTTTTTTGTCCTGCCAACTGCACAAAAGGTGGCAGAGGGGAGGGGGGTGTGGGGGGGAGACGCCTATTAGCACCAGGCTGGATTTTACATGCGATGGAAAGTGTTTGTTCAGCTGGAAGTGAGAACGGTCCTTAACCCAAGAGCACGCTCTAATGAAATCAGAGCGTGCGGAGGGGGTGAGGGGCACCAGCACAGAGGGCAATTCACGCTCTGGTGCAGGTGCGAGGGCTGCCAGAACCAGGCCTGGGTCAGAGCACCCACCAAGCCTGCTTTTGCTCTGGCTCTGTTTTACACCTTCTGGAAACACTAATTGCAGATTCTGCTTTGCCCTAGGGGAGAACACAGGCAGGTCTGAGAGCACCCAGTGCCGTGGATTTTGGTGCAAAGCCCATTTGACAGGCTAAGTAGGGACTTGCCCTGGCCATTTGGCTGGGTCAGTGAGCAACCCACTCCAGCCAGAGGCCCTCTGGGCACCACACCCTCTTCTCATCCTTCACCCAGGGGTGTTCAGCCTATTCTCAGGTCTCCAGAAAGCAAAGGCACAGGATCGCAGCCTGGTTTTGCACTTGCTTGTCCAGCCACCTCTGCCGAGAGCTCTACAGGTCCCTCGCTGCTCCCATTCCATCATACTATGTGGTAAATGCATCCAAGCCTCAGAGCCAGCTGCCCAGGCAGTGCCACAAGACTACAGGGGAGATCATTGCCCTAACAACCAGATCCTGCTTTGTGGTGAAAGCCAGTAAGTCCCCTGGGAACAAGCAGCACTGCATTTGGGTGGATGCAGAGGAGTACAGGGGAAGGAAGGGACCAAGACAACATCAAAGACAGCGCAGAGCATAAATCAAGCAACGTTTTGTTATTCATCCATGTGCATAGCATGTGACTTACCAACAGTCCCTGGAGCTTATACAATACACCTGCACTTGAGAATAAACCAAACTCCTTCAGAATCACCCTCTCAGGAAAAGAAAAGGTGAAATATATGGGAAAATAAGCCATTCCCTAAGACCCCGCAGGTCATCAGGCAGGCACTGCATAGGTGGAGGCAAACTGCCATGTGCAAGATCTGCAATGAACTCTCATCTGTAAGGAACTCTCTTCCTCCAGGCAGTCAGGAGCTGGGAAGAGTGTCCCAAAGGCGCCCAACAGCCAGAGGGATCTTTGTGGATCTGACCCTACCAGGTATTTAATGCAGCAGCAGTACCTGCGGCCAAAGCTGGATGCCAAGAGGCTATTATCACACACTGGAATAGCTGATGCAGTATGCTGAGAGCATCCTACACATGGCACCACACAGCTATGTCCCAGCCCCCTCCTGGAGGGGGGGGATTAAAGTCATCCTGAAGGGCAGCTGCTAATTCCCTCCTAACAAAACTCCCTCCTCACTCCCTGTCCGTGCCAAGAGGATCACCCAGTGCCAAAAGCTAACCCTTCCCATGGTGTTCATGGTACAAGGAGAAAACTGCCCGCTCCTAGAAGGCAGAAGGTACCACAGCTGAGGAAAAGCTGGCTGCAACCAATCCAACCAAATGGAAAATGTACCGTCTGCAGAGCACTTCTTGGAGTCACAGAGGAACACGTGGCTGCCTTCACAACACTGCTCCTTTTAGTGCCGTTAAAACACCAGCCAGCGCTCTCCCAGTTCTGGCGCCTTTTGCTTTAGCCTCCCCCTCCCTGCCAGGAGGAACATCAGCAGCTCATCCAGAGGAGCAGAACCAGGTCTGGCTGCTGCAGGTGGAAGAGGAGATCTACACCACTGGGCAAACCTCCCACTAAGATGTTGGCACATGATACGAAAAGGATGTGTTTAATTATCCCATGGTAATTCCCAGTTTTACCCACAAGAGGTCACACTTTGCCAGGCTTATCAGCTTTCCATGCAAGCAGAACAGCACAAACAGCATTACTGTTGGGACCAGCAAAGCTGAAGCTTTTCTCTTCCCTTTCCCTTTTCTTTTCCTTTCCTTTTCCTTTCCTTTTCCCTTTTCTTTTCCTTTCCTTTTCCCTTTTCCTTTCCTTTTCCCTTTTCTTTTCCTTTTCCCTTTCCCTTTCCTTTTCTTTTTTCTCTTCCTTTCCTTTTCTTTTCCTTTCCTTTCTTGTTTTCATGTCCTTTCTCAATCCAGCCTTTTAGTCTCCCCATTACTCCCAACAGGACAAATCCATTACACCCAGTGCCTAGCCCATAACTCTACCTTGGTTTCACAAGAAATTGAGAGACACACAAATACATTCACTGTAAAAAATTTTACTCCAATGCACCTCAAGAAAATGAATGCTTAGGTGGAACCACAGCCCCCACACAAAGAAATGGCTGAGGATGAGCTCTGCCATTATCGCTCCTCAGAGAGTAGAAAGAAGCCGCCCTCAAGACACAAGCCCATAGGAAAAGAGCCTTCAGCAGACTTGTGGAACTACTTACTTCATGCCACAGGAAAGTTCTTCAAAACTGAGGGAAGTTGCTGATTGGCAGCCCAATAAATTAATATAATTGATTTATCCCTAGGAAGCCCTTGCAGGCTCATTGCCCTCAGTGTCCAGGAGGTCACTGGGTCTTGCTCTTTATTTGAGTGGCTGCAGAGTTTAGCGCTTAGAGCCTTAGTATTCCTTGGCTTCTGTAAAGCTTCCAGCAATGAACACCTTCCTCTAGGGAGAAAAGTAGATGCATGCAAACATGTTTTCAATCAGCCATTGACTGGCTAGTCAAGAGTGGCATTCACCCTCTCTCTCACACAGTCCAATGTCCCAGGTACAGGTTAATGAGAATCATTCCTGTGGCCATGCAGACTCCAGGGGTTTAAGACAGCAGAGAGCATCCACTCTGTTCACATCATATGCCATTTTTTCCACCTCTACTAGTTCACAGTCTGCTCTCTCCTCATATCCTGCCATCACACAGGCCCCCTTCTGAACAATCGCCCCCCACTGATCTTAACTTAGCTCTGCCTCCTTGAACACTATCACCTATGGCACCTGGTTTACTGGAACGGTAAAACCACTGGGCAAGGGAGAGACTTTGGTGACAAAAGTGACACCTTACACTCCTCAAATATCTCTTGATCATGTAGTGCTGAGGATCAGTACAGAACTTTGAAGAGAGCCTTCAATTGCTTCTACTTCCTGAATCAGGAGAACAACTCAGTTCAGCTAACAGATATGTTCAGTTCAAATCATGGTTCTCACTTCAACAGAGAAATTCCTGAAGTCCAATCCATCCCCCTGAGCCTGGTCTTGCTTTTCCAAAGTATGTCAATCTTCAGCTTTGTTTGCACCATGTAAACACCCTCTTTCTGCCTTAGTTTCCCTGGAGAAACTTGGTATTACCAACACTGCTTTACCTCAGTGGGGCACCACGAGCCCAAACATACAGACTATACAGGACCCATGTACTACAGTGAAAGGATGCTATATATATGGAACACTGATGGAAGCTTTTCATCCTCCTGCAAAAATCTTATAAAATACTGCCCACGCTTATCTCCGTTCCCACACCTCGCCATCTGCTTCCATCCTCTTCTAAATCTGCTCTTTGCTTGCTCACCTTCATTTAGCATAGGGAACATAATCCTTTCCACGTGTGGAAGTGCCCTCTAGGACCCTACAGAGACAAACACAAGCCAATGTAAAATAATGCATTTTATTTCCAGCTTACATTTGGATGAACAAATGATTTCTCAATACAGCTTCTGGAAATGGCTCTGTCATGTGCTTCCACAACACAAGTTCACTGCTCTCCACAGCAGTATCAGCCAGTCACAAGGAAGCCCTGAAAGAAACTCATATTAACAGCTCTGCTTAGCGCTTTCAACCAGTTAGGAGCTCAGCAGTTCTCTGGAACAGGGGGTCAGCCCTGCACTAGCCACTGCCAGGGGCAGGGTACCCAGCACTGCCAGTCACCACAATGCTCGGGGCCCTACTAACCATTTGTCCCTGGCACGGTGAGTGCTGCATCCATCCTGCTTCTGATCACTGTTCAGCAGCTTTAAGATAAAAACAAAAAAAAACCTCTTAAGACCCCATTTAAGATCCATCTGCAATGGCTACAACTCCTCTTCATGTTTTATGTTTCATTATCATGTCTCGTACTTTCCTTGTGGTCCTTTGTGATTACTTTTAGATTGTAAACCTTTCGGGTAGGGGATTTGTCATCTGTTTGGCAAGAGCCTGCACTACCAAGCTGTGTACATTTACAACGCCATATAAAAGATTAGTACTTTATTGGTCACTTAAGCATTCCTAGTTAATAATTTTTAATGTGGCTGTTATTTATCCAGTCGTAAACAGAACACTGTTGCCAAGTCAAGTCAAATAAACACTATGTAAGTCCTTCATCTTTAAAATGAACCTATGTCTGTCCCAGTCATTTCAGGCTTTGCAAAAAAGCAGTCACATTGTTATTGTGTACAGAACTATTCTTAAGATCTGAAAGGGTCCTTATTTAATATTAGCACTGAGCTTTTCACCTGAAGCCTCTGCAAGGCTGGTAAACAGCACAGCCTCCAGTGCAGAGGCCAGGAGCCCCTTACCCAATGCTGCCCATCAGCCCTGCCTGCAGCACTCGCAGTGCCACCCCCACA
>WUAM01000264.1:3867019-3906921 GCA_024336885.1 Actenoides hombroni
GCACGTGCCCGCACCGCCCAGCGTAAACGCATGCGCGCTCCCGGCCCGCCGCCGCGCCCGCCGCGCATGCGTAGAGCGGCCGCACGTTCGCTCCACTGGTGCCGCCGCAGGCGGCCCCGACAGGCGCAGAGGGCGGCGGCGGTAGCGGTAGCGGTAAGGGCGGGCCCGGCGCGGCTGGGATGCGGTGGAGGCGCCTCCGCCGGCATCGGGAGCGGGCTGCGGGGGTGGGATTCGGTGCCGGGCGGCGGGGCCTTCCCGGTGAGCGGCCGGGCAGGAGCGGGAGGGGGGCCTGTCCCGAGCCCGGCCTTCGTCGGGCCCCCCCCCTTCGCGGGCGTCGCGCTAGGGACCCGCTCCCGGTGCAGAGCCGTAGGGCGCTGGCCGCGCCCCTGCGAGGCCGGCGTGGCTGAGTAGGTGCTGCCGGCGAAGGGGTGCGTCGGGTCGGGTCGGGACTCGGCCCCGAGCCGCTGTTTCTGCGGTGGCACCTCCGGGAGCTGCCGGTGTCCGGGGGAGCCGGCGCTGCCCCCTCCGCTGTGCAGCGAGCCGGCCTTGGCAGGCTGTGGATTCAGCCGTTCAGCTTGTGCCGGTGCCTGGAGACTCTCGAAGGCATTTAAAGGGCCTGTGCGAGCCTCCTGGCGCGAACGTGCAGGTTAACGCTCCGCTGTCGCTCTTGCTTTTGCTGCAGAACGTGTCATCGCTGAGGCAAAGACAGATCCTCTGGTTACTGGTACCCGTATACTGGTTACTTACCCAAATATAGCTTACACCGCTTCTGCCAGCTGCTCCCGTTAAAGGGTCCGTGTAAATTCAGATGAAGAGCTCTCTAACCCAAACCTTCTTCCTTGATTATTTCTGTCACAAAAGCAAAATTTTGTTAGAAGGCTGTTTTCTTGTTGGCCTTTATCTAGGAACTGCTCTTTGAAACACAGATGTGTAGCTACAGTAGTACATCCCTAAGTGGGTGGTTAATGTTGGGATGTTGGGATATTGGGGCTTCCAGAACATTGCCCAACGGAACAGCGGATTTAGGGGGCCACTAGAACTTGTCAAAATGTTCCTCGGGCTTTCAGGGCCTACAAACAGGAGAGCACATCACCAGGAGCACTTTGTAGATGCCAGCCCCAGGAGGTGACCAAAGGACAGTACCTTGGAGGTGCTGTGTAGCTGTGAGGACAGGGAGGTGGGTGGTTCTGTACTGAGCCGAGTTACCTCAAAACTTTGCATTTTTGTGTCCAATTCCTACAGGAAGCTGGAGCATCTGAAAGCTTTTCTGGCTTCCAGGAAATCCCAGCAGGATTGTCAAAGCATCCAGGAATACTCAGAGCACAGAATTAACATGGACCACATCTAGGGTCTGTAGAAACAGGGAATTCCCTGTTGTAGAACCCCCTGCTTGCTGCAATAGCCGGCAGGTAGAGCCTGTTGCGGAGGACTTATCTCCAAGGTAGTTACTTTGCAGGAGCAGCACTGATAAATCCAAGGACTCCAGTGTCATTTTATGCTCTCTGCAACATTTATAGCTGCTCCTTGCTTCCAAGCGATGCATGATACTTACATCCTCTGTAATTTGCAGACTGGCTGTGGATAGTATTGCACAATAATTAGCTATTGAGAATCTTTGTACTGTCTTTTCTGTCATTAATATTTGAAAGTTTGCAGGTGTTCCTGCTGCTAGAATTTGAACGCAAGGGAAAGCATCTTTCCGCTTCTCTCTTGTGCTGTTAATAATTAAATGCTGCCAAGTAAATGTTTCTAAAAGGCTGTCTGTAGACCCGTCATGTACTGAAGCACCTGTGCTCTTCCCAGCTCTCTCCTTTTATTGTGACCTTTGTCTTCTCCCCTTGGTTATCTTTGCTTCTTCATCCTGTTAATTTGAAATCTTGAAAGAGCCTCATTCCCCTGACCAGCCTTGTCATTTGGACTGCAAAGAAAAAAAAAAAAAAGAGCTATTCTTGCACTAAAATTACCCTGTCAATAACTTTAAGGCAAGCAAAGCAAACCAGTCCACACTGCACATGTCTCTCACCATCTCCAACACCAAGGTTATTGCAATCTGATAATGCTACCCTGGCATTTGTTGAGCTCATACGCACCTTTGCTTCAATGCCAAAGCCAGACAGACTCAGTGACAAGCAAGTTGTTGGCAACGGACTATGAATTTAGTCCTTCCTATTCTTCCAGCTGTTCAGAATACACCCTGCCGTGCCTGTTGGGTTGGAGAGGCTGCTGAAACTGCGTCCGTTCGGCTGTGCAGAGGCAGGCTCAGAGGCAGGTAGATGGATGTTAACACTCAAAATGGATAAACTGTTAATGGTCTGAAAGAGAAATAGCTATTTATATTCCGTCTGTACAGAGCCTTGAACTGCGACTGAGAATTAAAGAACTAAAATTCCTTTTAAAATATATGCTCATTTAGGGATGCCTTTAGTATGGAGTTTAACTGCAATATTCTGACACGTTTGCATGGACTGCAGGGGCGTGGAAGGCGTGCAGTGGAGTTTGTCTGAGTACTGCAGGTCTTTAGCCATTTACTCGTTTGACACTTGACGAGGCAGTCACGGAACCGTTCTGATATAAAAATAGACAGACTTACTTGCACTGTATTAATGATTGACTTGCTTGGAGTCCACGTGTATTGGTGAGAGTACATGTTGGAGTTTGCCTGCTGTGGGATCAACTGTTTTAAATTCTCAAAGGTTAATGTATGAAAGTGCCTGTATCTGTGGTGTTCACGCTGTTAAGCTTTACTAGGTCTCATTTGTTCTCTTGCTCAAACTTCTGGAGTTAGAAGAGCTTTCAGACATGAGCTAAACCCATCCTCCTTTGCATGTCTTCAGAATATCATTATTTTTGTTTCAAAATTAGGGATCTAAATACTGTAAGCTGCAGAGCTGGTATTCTAAAATCCCTTACCCATGCAGCAAATACCTCTGTTAGTCCCAGGAAGAGAGTTTGCCTGTTTAATGCAGAATTCTGCACTTACTGTAGGGAAAGAGAAAAGTGGGGGACACGGCAGTCAGCTGGAACATTAGCTACAAGTATTTGTGACAGTGGTGCCACACGTAGTAATCCTGCCTGTGGTTTTGGAGACTGAAATGAGTTGTTATGCTGTAAGCACTTTAATAATGGGGTTAATTAGCTGCTCTTCTCTGTTGTGAGTATATTTGTCACCTTGTTGTCCCTGCCGCAATTGCAAGTCGGAAAGCTGGAATCCATGCAGTAGTGCAGGCATTCCTGGTTTTTTAAAGGTGTGGAGATCAATGGTGCACCTGATGCATGCAGATGTTGCCTAATGCAATGTTTAAAAAGTCTTAATTTCTTCCCCCCCACCACCAACAGGCCCAGCAGAAGGGAAGAAGTCATAAGAAGATCTGTACAAGGACGAGATGTAAGGTAAGGATTAATAGAAGCACTTCAGCTTTTATTTAGGGGATGGGAGAGTGTTGATGTCCTTTGTTTTGTTCAGGTTGTGGAGTTTATTTGCTACTATCTTCACTGTATAAACAGAATATTTGCAGTCTGATGGGTAAAGAACAATATCAAGAGCAAAGCTTTTTCTTGTATATCCTGTGCCCTGGCTCCGTAACTATCTTGATGGCCTTCTAACAGGGCTAGTATTCCCAGAGGTTTCCCCCTCTAGTAAGACTAGAGATTAGCAGTATACACTAATAATAAGATTATAAACTCAGCAGCCTATCTGTTGTTATAAATGCCCTTTGAGTTTAAAATCATAATCAAAATAATGCAGGACTGGTTTGGGATTTCACATTGATTAGTTTTTCATTACAAAATGCAGTTTCTGTACCCGTGCTGCTGCAGAGGAGCTGTTTGTTACTACTCTTTGACTCTTAATAGAGCATAACTTTGGAAAGACTACAGAAATGAGTATCAAAATGAAGCAATACATTGCTCAAGTTCCCCGGAACACAACTGTTGGCATCTGCCTGAGATTACATCCTCCTTTAATTGTAAAGTGTATTTGGAACTGGCTAGATGTTGGTGTCTGAACTCTCTCCTATGTAGGATAATCTGCCCTTTGTTTCAGGAAAGGGGTAATCCATTATGAGGGATGCCAGATTATTGGAGCTTTTGTCTGAGCAGTCTTCAGGGAAAGGGAGAAAAATCTGTAGGGTTTTGCAGAGCTGGAAGAAAATAGATTCTGTATAAAATGACAGATGCTTTAACTTGGTAATTTTCATATGCTTGTCTTGCTGGAAATCGGGTTTTGTTTTCCAAGAGAAAGCTTCTACATCCTTAGCACATAGTGCAGAGAATAATGAAATAGTGTGAGTTGGTAAGATTTCCCTACCCAGTTTTCAGCTGCTGGGTGAAATTACGGGAGCACAAACCTTACCCTGGAATGAACAAGGTCTAGTGATAGGTGCAGTGTGTATGGAGTGCACCTCTCACTTGCTTACTACAGGGCCAAGGAGTGCGTGCAGCAACTTCCATAGGCTCATTAAGAGAGTAAGGATTTGTGTGCTCAATTAGCCCAGGGTTCCTGGTTCATTAGCCCATTTCATAACGTAGGTATCACTTAAACTCTCCAGCACTGCCAGATTAAGGCTTTGCGTATTCATATATTGCACTGGGAGGTCTTAAATCAATATAAACATGACCTGTCAGTTAATTGAACAGAATTAAATTAGTATAAGTATCCACACTGACAGTTGTACTGCTGTGATGAAATTCCTTTTTGTTTTCTTTTGAGATGTTGTGGGGAACTGGGGCATTGGCCTGTTTCCTTAACAGACTCTAAATGGCACTGTTCACGTTTTGAACCTTTTGCAAGAGAGAGTGTACAACTTTCATCCCTGTGGAGATATTTTTGGTAAATCTGAATATTATGAAGAAACTGAATTTGAGCATTAGTTGGTTTGGTTTTTTTACAAGGGATATATATTTGTATATATACAATACATATATGAACTATGCAAGGTGTACTTTGTGCGTACATGTATATTTTTGGACCTGCACCCACTGCAGTTTGGGATGCTCAGTGTTCCAGCAGCTTGTAGCTTCCAGAGGTTCACTGCAATTTAAATAGCAGCCAAGAGTAGGAACTAAATGCTTCATGGAGAAACCTCCTGCACATGCTGTTGCAATACTTGGTCACAAAAACTGTTGAAAAGGTATAATCATGTACTGCTGAAACTGGTCAGACAGTGGGAGGAACAGGTTCAGGAAGCATGTGCTCTTTAACTGATGAATGGTTTTCTCATGCTAAGAAACGTGGCCATTGTCTGTGAAATGCTTCTTGGCAAATGTCTCTTAAATACCAGGAAAGGTCACACCTGAGATGTGTCTCCCACTTGTAAAAACCTAGGGGTGTTTCCGTTCACACTGTCAGCTGCTGTTCTAGACCTAAAATCGTCTAAACACCTCAGAAGTACAGGTTTAGATAGGAAGAAAGAAATCTGTGTTCAACGTGTTCAGCATAAACAAATGCAGACATGTCTAAGAGAAGAACATTTCAAAGCACAGATGTTTAAAGATCCTTTTTCTGCCAGTGAATGTTTGTAATGGAGAGAGGTCTGGAGGTGACAGACATCACATTGACAGAGAGCACTCAATGAGAAAATGGATTGTTTTATTGCATATGGATTTGCTACCATGTTAGAGCTTTTTCACTGACAGTTACACTGCATCTTTGATTGTGCACAGTAGACTGTGCTTCCAAATGGAGAAGGATGCAGTGGGGCTGAAGATTGCTTGTTCATTGTAAAATGTTTATCACAGCCAGAGTTTGCTGTTGGCAGGAGACCTGCTTTTACTTACTTCAGTTTTTGAAACAAAGGGGAAAAGAATGAATAGCACAATGTGAGGGTTTTTTTCATTCTTACAATTTGGAAGAAACCAGAAAGAAATTACAGTCAATATAGTAGGAAAATTGTACTGATTTTTCTGAGCTACTTTGACAGATTTTTACTGGGTTTTTTTTTTTTAAAGGGATCATTTTTAATACATTGTGTAAAATAGTTTTGCTGCTTAAAAGCAGTTTTCTTTTAATTGGGGCAGGGGGAAAGAGGATAGGAATTCTTCTCTCTAATTTTACTAGATGTTCCTTATTATTTTGTGCCATAGGCAGGACAGAAAGCTCCTGATCCACATCTTTGATAACATTTACCATCCAGTATCCTCTTACAATGCTCTGTTCTTTAGCGTTTTTCACCCTTTGTGAAACCAGTAACCATTTTCTCTTCTCTTTTTTCAACAAGAGTGTTACAGGCTTTTTCCCAGACATGTTTGGGTTTTGTGTGCTTATTTTGTACCTCTGTGGCATGTTAATGATCAGTACAGCTCATGGTTTTAACAGTTAGAAGTGCTTGTGTCATCCCAGGGCAGGGGATGGGGAGGAAGGGAGGTGCTTGCAGGGAAAAGGTGTACACATTCTCCTGAGTGTAAACTACTGTTACTTATCTGGCCAGTAGTGAAGAGCTCATTACTTTTGACTGTAATAAAGTACACGATAGATTAATCACAAATAACTTAAAGACCCTGTTTAAGAAGACAGTAGTACTTTCCTAAGAATGAAAGCTTGGGATTCTAGGACAAACCTTCTGTGCTTCCTATACAGTGGTGATATCCCAAAGCAGATGATCCAGACACCTGAAATGATTTGCCCTGTAGTGTACTCTTGTATCAGGTATTTATTGGATACTCAGGAAAGTGAGAGGTTTCTAAAATTTTTCCCAAAATAATGTAAAAAAAAAAAAAAACAAAAACCAAAAACAAATAGCAGGGAGCAGCCAACTAATCCCATTGTTACTGGTAAACTGGTATTAGAACATTATTCAGAACTGTGTTCCTGGAGCCCAACTTGCTGTGCAGAGTGCCCAGGGCAAGTCATAAAGAGATCGAACTGCATTTAACCCTGTTAAAGCAATCCATCGAACTCTGTGTGCGCTCCCAAAAGGGATCATCACTCCAGAATGCAGCAACCTGGTCCAAATTGCTCTTCTGCATGAAACAAGCTTGTTCTAGTGCTGAATGGAGTGCTTCCTCTTGGCTCCAATGTGTTCCTCTTCCCCAGGGGCGTGCAGCATAGGAAGGACCTGGAGCTGTAAATGTGATAAAATGTGCTGCTGATCAGGAGGTGTGTGGGGGAAGGGAGCACAGCTCTGTGGTGTCCAGACTTGTTTCCAGTTCCACGTGGCAGAGATGCCAAGGTGTGCCACTGTCAGTCTGCACGTGGGGAAAGCTGCCGGATCTGCAGAAGTTCTCATGCAGACAGTAATTGCCCTTTTATCCTGCAGTTGTTCCTGTCTTGCTTTGTTCTTCTGACAGACTGTTTGGTGTATGAAGCGAACATCTCGGACATGATTGGGTATTCCTTGAGGATGGGAAATCATCTACTCAGAGGTTTGGGTTTAATTTTGTCTTACTGGGATGAGGGCTAATATCAGACTTGAGGAAGCAGTTCTTATTATCTTCATGTGTTTTCTGCATGGATTAGTTTAACAAGGTTATGAAAGAGTAGACATGAGTCTTTTCCCTGGCTACATCACTGCCCAGCATTATAAACAGCAAATGATAAGCTGCGGGCCTGGGAGTTTAGCATTACTCTTGATTTGTAGGCCAGCAAAAGAAAATATTTGCTTTCTGTTAGCACATTACAAAAACACATGCCAGATTTTTGGTGATCAGTATCTAGCTGGGTCTGTACAGTACACAGCAAACAGCTGAGTTGGAGGTGGTATAACTGTCCATGGTTAAGATGAAAAATGTTATTTTCACAGTTTGGGGTTCTTGTTATAGACCAGCTACGTGAGATTTTAATGAAGTGTCCGTAATAAACTGTTAATCTGTAGTCAAACCTTCAGAACACAAAGCTGCAAGAATACCTAAATGGAATAGGAAACAAAGTTTTCCTGATTAATTATAATTTGTGGTTTGTTTTTTAAGCAACTTGCTTGTATTTATTAAAAGCAGTATCAAATCATGTAATCCCAGGGTTTAACCAAACTTGGAGTTTAAGAAGTGTAGAACGTAAATATTTCATGACTGTGAAGTACTATGTGTACTCTGGATTGGAAAGAAATAATTGTCCTCTGGGTTAGTTGTGCTTCCAGTATTTCAGTTTGCTAATTCTGCATTTTGTTAAAGTTGTAACTAGGCATGTTGTCTGTAGTAAAATTGTAGCTGTAATGAGAGTAAAAAAATTCTCCATAATGAAGTTAATTCACAATTCAGATCTTCTCCTTTCCTGCTGATACATTTTTAGACAATTTCACAGAATTTTTCTTTATAGGCAGTATCAGAATGTGACTGCCACACTTGGCTTCACTGCTGTATGTTTTATACCAATTCAGCCCAGTGTTCAGGAGTCTGAAAGTAGCCTCAGTGACAATGGGAAGAACGAAGTAAATGGAGTGGAAAATACAGCTAGAACAGCAAGCTAAGTATTTCCTAAAAATTCAGTCACCGACTTGAAATCACACACCAGTTCCAGTTACCACAGTTGTTTCTTGGATTTGAATTGTAACAATTACTGGCTTCAGAGTTTAAACTTAACCTGGACAATTCTTTTGCCGGTTCCGCAGCCATTTTTGGCATATCCTCAATATGCATTTTTCTAGTTCTGCTTTTCACTTGTGTGAGGTTTGGTTGGTTGGGTTTTGTTTGGTTTTTTGATTGGGTTTTTATATTGCACTTAACTGAGTGCTCTGCTATAGACTAATAGATCTAACAATCTCAAAATCCTGAGGCAGTTGCTAAGAAAAAAGCTTTTTCTCCTGGTTCTATTCTTCTCCTGCTGTTCCATAAAAGTCTGATTGGAAAGGCTAATGACTGCTTCCCCTTAAGTAAGGCATACATGACTTTCAAGCTTTTTGGTTTTATGAGTAATATAATTATTTTGCTAATTTTTACCATCCCCTTATATTTCTATTCTAACAGGTACTTGAAAGCACTCCAGTTCTGTGCAGCTCAGGTGCTGACCCATCCTATTGTCCCCATGTCCAGTTAGAGGATAATTACCACAACATGATGCTAACTTCCCTAACATCCCTTTAGCAAGAGAGAAGATTTGTTGCAGTAAGGGGCTATAAATGGGTCTCTCTGCCAGCCTTAAACCATACCTTTATACGAACATTTCATTTTTAAATGGTTTGGTTTTTTTTCTCTTCTGCCCATGTCTTACCCCTTCTTTATATGTGAAAGCTAGGTAGGTTAAGTGGAGATGGGGCTTTTTGACACAGACACACACTCTTACAGCCATCCTCCTCTATTTTTACTCCTTAACTGACTCTCCAGCCTTCTGTCCCTCCGAACAGAACAGCCTGTACTGCCTACTGTGCTCCCCTGATAGGAGCGATGGGTAGGAGACAGCCACCAGCTAGCCTTTTGCTACTGAACATGAGACAGCTTTTGTCTCCTCCTCCCAACAGCTCAAAGTTAAACATTGCTCTTCACATGGTTGCCAGAAGAGAGACAACTTGCCCAGAGGGAGGGAGCAGTGAAGGAAGTTATGGAAGGCGTGGGAGGAGGAAATGATGGCTGGAATTTTCCTGAGATTTCTTGTGCTCTTCTCCTTTGGCAAGTAAATGCTCCTATTTGAGGCTACTGGCTTACAGTAGCTGTTGGCACGGTGTCAGGAGCTATGCACCATTACACTGAGGCACACTAATTCTGTTGGTTTTGCAAGCACAGTTAAGGGCTGGTCATGCTCTGACAACCTTGACAATGCCTGTTTGCTTTGCTGTTATTTTTTCTTGCAGCACCTAGAGCTTCGAAAAGCGTAAGCGGCCAGACCTTCTCGCTGACCCAGCAGATTTATTGCAGCTGAAGTATGGATAAGACTGTAAGCCTAAATCACATGTTCTGGCAGTCTGACTTCCATCCTTTAGCCACGGACTTCAGTGAGCTTGCTGAGGAGCACATGCTCATCAAATTCACTTGTTTCTGGAGTGAGCAGTAACTTCTGGAGGGAAAAAAGACTGTTTGGTGCAACCTCTAAATGTACCTGTGTCTCTGAATGACAGAAAATAAGACAGGAAAGAGTAAGGAAGAGGGAGAAGAAAGTTTGCAGGAAAAAAGATGGCCAAGATATAACTCTGAGTATCTTAGAAGTTGTCTCATATGACAGACATTTTACTTAACCTTCCCTAAATATAAGCAGCTCCCAAGGGATGATGGTAGAAAGAGAAAGTTGTTGCATAGTGGAGACTCCTGCACTCACAGGGTAGGAGCAGTTTCTATACTGAAGTGACCATGAATAGAATGGTTCATCTCTCCCTGCTTTGGTCACTGCTAAATAGGATTACATTTCTCTTCCCCGCAAGAATCTTATTCTAGGGTTTGAATTAAAGATAATGAGTTTTGCTGTGATTTTCAGATGGAGAATGACAGAAAAATGTTAATGTCCATGGAGCTGGCATCGACCGGCTGGTTTCCTACCACTGCTGTCTCTGCATGTCCCAAAAACATGCTCTCAGCTCACGCTGAGGTATCATTTTCAAACATCATCCATGTCTCGATTTCAGAACTGAAGTCAGGACAATGTGTTGCCTCCTTTAATTACAATTGGAGAATTAGTTTCAGATGTGGAAGAATATAACAGAAAGAAATGGAGAGCATTTCTGTGTTGCTCTTGCATTGTGCAAAGATGATTCAAAAAGAATCATGGTTTTATTTTTTTAGAAAAAGAAGTAAATGTTTGGTAGAGAAGAGTCATCCAAAAGTCTTCTCTGAAAGGCTCCTATATGCTGCTGCCAAGCTTTTAAAAGCAGAGTTCAGTTTTGGAGTGTCAGCATGTGATTCCAAAATACCCAGATTAATGTTTATCAGAATCTAAAACTGTCTGAATTAACTGTATGGCTATCCAAGCTTATGCTCAGTGTATGTTTACAAACTTCTGCCTACTTGAGGCAAAACATTTGTTTTACTTTTCCTGTAGTACATTAGGGAGGATGAGTTGTCTGGTTAGATAGTGTAGCTACTTTTGAGTTTCCAGTCATTTTAATGCACCTGTTGTAGGAAAGATCCATGCTGCTACACGTCAAGTTCTATGCATTCTTCAGTCTGTTGACACTGAAATGACTAAAGGTTCTTTGGAAGCCATTCAGTAACTTGTTTTTGTTAATTTAACATTGCTACAAAGTGTCTTAATGGTACAAAACAGTTTTTTAGGGCTGTTGCATTTTGTATGGCTTATCTGCCTTTGCAGAGTGTGCAGCATCAACAGCCATGTGCTTCCTGGCTTTTATCTGGCACTGAGGACGTGTTGGCAGAGATGTTCCAGTGCTGGGCAAGCCTGTTGCCTGCTGTTCTTTGTGCATTTTATTGTATCTCCCCTTCTAGTTTTGCACTCGTGATTAAAGCCAACTCAGGTCTGGCCATGAGCAGTCCCATTGTGCTGTCCATCGAGACGTGACTGTGCTTTAAACCCAGAGGCAACTCTAATTCACGTCAACATGTGGTTTAGGGAGCCAGAGGCCAGGAGCTGGTCTCGGAGAGCTGGTGGTGGTGTTGCAGGGGTGGATGGATCTGAAGTCCTGCAGTGGTGGTGGCAGCAGGCCTTCTCCAGGGGGGTTTCATCACAGGCCTGCGTGCAAGGGCCACAGCAAAACTCGACAGTAAACAGGGGTGTGTGAATTCCCCCTCCCTGCCTACTCCAGTGCGGCACTCGAGAGAATTAAGAAGTAGTTTTAAGCTGACTTGAGCCTGTGCTACAGTTAAAAAGGGTGGTTCATGGCTGTGGCTAGCAGGAGATCAGCATCTCTTGTCACTGGCCACATAGGCTTAGAATGGTGTAAGCTGCTGGTGAGACTGTGTCCTTGTAGTATAAATAACAGTCACTTCCCAGAGAGTTAGGAAGAGAGATTGCAAATTGAACAGGCTTTACAATGGATATTTTGCAGTGGGAGGCTTCCGCTCTCCAAGCGAGAAGTTATCATAAAGATCCATGGCTCAGCTTGGACCTTCAGTTAGGGAGATCAGCGTCCTGGGGCCATGTCTTTGGAGTCACCCTCTTGGCTGGCCATTGATAAATCATTTCAGTATAAGTTATTGATGGAATGGAAGTAAAGTCTGGCTTAAAGATAATAAGGTGCACATATTTACTGTTTTTTGCTTTAGAAAACAGTTGTGGCATTGCAGGAGCAAGTTGAATGTACACTGGTGTTCCTGAAGAAAATGGGAGGTTACCTGTTACTGAACCCACTTTTTTTTTTTTCCCCTTTTGCAGGAAAAGCTGCAAGCCACTTACTGACCAAATAAGGTCTCCATTCTCATGATTTATCTGATATGCTTTTCCTGGAACCATGGATGAATACAGCCGCTTCGTGGACTGGGACAAAATGGATATTAATGTCCAGAGCCAGGATGTGAAGGAGCTAACCTGCACGGAGTTCCAGGAGCTCAAGCAGCTGGCCCGGCAGGGCTACTGGGCCAAGAACCACTCTCTGAGAGCAAAAGTGTACCACAAACTGATTAGCAATATCCCCTGCCGCACGGTGACCCCGGATGCGAACGTCTACCGGGATATCGTTGTGAAGATTGTTGGAAAACGTAGCAGCAGCTCCCTTCCTCTCCCAGAGTTTGTGGATAACAGCCTGGTCCCCACCTACTGCTTGAACGCAGAAGGCATCGGGGCGGTCAGGAAGATTATTCTGTGCATCGCCAACCAGTTCCCAGACATATCCTTCTGCCCAGCGCTGCCTTCCGTGATAGCTTTGCTCCTCCACTACAGCAAAGACGAGGCCGAGTGCTTCGAACAGGTCTGTCGCATCCTGGCTTGCAATGACCCGTCTAAACGGCTCATCGATCAGACCTTCCTAGCCTTCGAGTCCTCCTGCATGACCTTCGGTGACCTGGTTAACAAGTACTGCCAGGCGGCGCACAAGCTGATGGTGGCCGTGTCCGAGGACGTGCTGGAGGTTTACTCCGACTGGCAGCGGTGGCTCTTCGGAGAGCTGCCCGTCGTGTACGTCGCTCGCGTCTTCGACGTCTTTCTGGTGGAGGGCTACAAAGTCCTCTACCGCGTTGCTCTGGCTCTCCTGAAGTTCTTTCACAAAGTCAGAGCCGGGCAGCCGCTGGAGTCTGACAGCATACAGCAGGACATCCGAGCTTTTGTCAGAGACATTGCCAAGTCGGTCACTCCGGAGAGGCTGCTGGAGAAAGCCTTCGCTATCCGCCTTTTCTCACGGAAGGAGATCCAGCTTCTGCAGATGGCCAACGAGAAGGCTCTGCAGCAGAAGGGCATCACAGTCAAACAGAAAAGGTAGGGCTTTCGCTGCAGGTAGCCTGAGTCATCTCCTGGGTTTTCCTAGGGTGATGAGCAGTCAGTCTGTCTTGGGTGACTGGTGGGTAAGCTCTACTGGTACGTGCTGTTGGGAGCTCTGCTGATGTTTCCTTCTCTTCAGAAAAAGTCAGCAGCCCCAAAACTTAAGCATTGCTGGGAGTGTAACAAAAAGTGTAACTGAAAGATTGTGATACAAGAGAAACAAAGCAGTTTCTCATCGCTTAGTAATGAAGTTGTAATTACTTACTTTTTACAGGTACATATTAGTTGCATCTCAAAAGTGTCTTTCACAAGCTGTTTGTAAACTAAAAGGCATTTTAGCAAAGCTGAAAAAAACACTGATAAATCACTTGGAAGAAAAGTACCCAAACAAATGTGAAAATTATTCCTTAAATATGAGATTGTTTGTATAAAATGTCTGTTTCATGCTGCCCAGTACTGTGAATTCAGCCCTTTCTTCAGTGTAAGTCTGCAAACAGTGTCCAGCTGGGAAGGCTTTGCTGAAATGTGCAGTTATTTTAACAGAGCAAGGAAGAACTAAGTCTTAGGTACAGGTTACTTTTAAAATTAGTTTGACTGCAAGACTCCTGAAATTCAGGAGTATAATAATCCTAGGCAGGAGTTGACCTATTTTGTGACAGGTCCCTGTACTATTAGAAATAATGATTCTGAAAGAACCATGGAAGAGAAGGGTGAGGATACCAGTCCAAATGGTGACTGCATAATCCCCATCTCTTTTCAGGAACGAGGGGAGGAAAAGCCAGCTGTAAAACTAGTAAATGAAATCCTGTTCTAATATGACAGTAAAAGCCACAATAATAAAAAGCTTAGCTGAAAAAGACCTCTCTATGTATCTATAAAAAAACAGCAATATATATTAATCTGAAGAAAATTAGTGTCAAGTCCAGGGCAAATGTATGTGCAGGTGAAATACATGTTCTGTTTCTCCTGAGGCTGCCTGTGGCTGCAGAAAACCTGTCCCACGCACTTTAGAAATCTGAGTTTAAGTGTTGAAGAGTTTTATCCACTGAAGGGAGGATGACTTCTAGAATTTTACTGGGGTCAGTAAGTGTGATATTTAGAACTTGGTATTCTAGAGGGACAGTCTTTCATTTTCTGTAAATCTTCAAAAATCAAAAGGTACCAGCCACTGATGTATTAGGGTCTTACAGCAAATTCTGTTGTGGAGTTAAGTTAGAGCAGTTGCAAACAGGTATCATTCCATGGTGTTGAAGCTACTTTGGAGATTTCAGCCTGTAAAATAACATAAACATCACCTGAACCTCCTTCGTGTGCTTAAATATATGTAAAGTTCCCTCCAGTCTTTTCCAGTCATTTAATGTTAGACTCACAGTTTGGTTTACAGTTAGCTTGTGCTTTGTTTTGCTCTTATCTTGGAAGAAGCTGCTCTGCCAGTATCAAGTATTTCAAGGCCTTCAGCCGCTGGAATGTCACATCAGGTAGAGTTCAGACCGTTGTATTTGGGACTTGCAACCAGAAGTATTAATTCTTTTGATGTGTATCTTTTTTTCCTGTCCTGAAGTTCAGGAGTAATGTCCTTTTTGAGTATATTCTTCAGCAACAGCATGGGAGCTTTCAATAAAAAAAAAAAAAAAAAAAAAAAAGAACAAAAAACTCTCAACTAACCACAAAAACCCCAGAAGCTCCTGCTGTGTTAAATGTTGTAGAGCTGTGCTTGCTCAGAACAACAGTGACGCCTTCAAAGCAAAATACACTGAATTTGCACTCAAATAATGCCAGTAGTTACTGCCTTACCAGGCAGGGTTGCTTGTCAAAGACTGTTACCCTCTGTTGGCTACTTTTGTAAACATCCTGAAACTTCTCCGTTTCCCGTCACTGCTGCTGTGAACCTGGCTCAGCTGGGATCCCAGTGTGTGCAGATGGGGGTGCTGGAGGAGGGAGATTTTCTCCAGTGCTTGATGGGATGCGAGTTAGAAACTGGAACTGTTTTAACTTGTCTTGTTGTTTGTTTTTCTTGTGCTTGGTGATTCAAATCAAACCATACTTTGTTTCTCTCCAGGCTCCTTTCATTCATTTTGTTGCAGATGTAGAAAATTACTGATCTTTTCTATCTCTTTTTTGTCTTTCTCCTTATACGTTCTCCTTCTGTCAATTCCATACCCACTGCACCCCTCCTGTTTGCAGTGTTGCATCTCCCAAAAGGTAGGTTAAAACACTTGAATCTTTGCACTTCGCTTGTATCCTCTGTCTTTGGCTGGTTATTTTTCCAAGGCTGTTGTTATTGCTAACAGGAGAAGCAGGAGCAGCAATTACAGCATCCAATTGCTGCATTAACATCTCGTGGAAACACTCTTGCAAAGTTAGTTCAAAGCACCTGCAAAGCTGTCAGAGAAGGGGTCGTGAGCCCACCCAGTCAATGCAGCGTTTCTGTACAGCAATTGGAACCCCATGTTTTCCAGAATGGAAGAGAGTAATGGTAATGGTGGGCTAGAAATCCTTTCTACACTGGAAGAAAAAGGTTTTGGTGGTTTGTTTTGTTTAGGTTTTTTTTAAAAACATCTTGACTACCATGTCTTCAGAACTGCTGGGTATGGTCCCGTGTCCAAACTTGGTAAATGCTGTTGCAATAAATGGGAGCCATACTCGACTTCTTTGATTCTTTGCAAACCTTCTGCAGTTAATTGGAAAGATGTTGGGCTGAACCCAACTTGGCACACTCCTAAAAGTGCCTTGTCTCTCTTCATACTAGGTTCTATTTATTTTTAAGTAGGTAGGGTTTTTTAGAGGCAAGGAAACTATTTTCCTGTGTCAAGGAGGTCAGAGTTACTCAGCCATATAGCATTAATGCTTAATGAAGTCATTCATCAAGTCTTGGTCTGAAAAGCAAATTCTAAAGAACAAAACCCAGTGGATTGTGATACCTGATAGGCAGAGAACTCCGAAAGCGGAAAGACTGCCCTGCAAATATTAAATCCCACAGATGTATGGGTTTAAATTAATGCTTTTGAGAATCCTCTGGGCTTGCTGCAGGTACCCTGAGTTGACTTTAGTAAGTGATGCACACTAACATTTGTACTAATTTATAAAATCGAAATCAGAATGCATTTCCTCGTGTTGTCATGTCTGAAAGAACACCTTAAGAGACTTACCAAAGCATGTTTTGTATCCTCTCCTGTGCATTGGGGATTTTACCTCTGATAAATCAGCAGGCTGTTAATTGCAGCCAAGCAAATCTTCAAAGTCCATGTATTATTTTACTGTAGTTCCAATGTTCTGAAAGCAGCAGAAAGCCTCGATTCCTGCTAGGAAGCGCACAGCTTGGGTTTGAGGGGGCTTAGATGCAGGGTGTACATTGACAGTGATCTCAACACAGGGGTAGGTTTCAGGCATTTACACCACATGTGGCTTCTGTTGCCATTTATGACTGAGAAACGAAGTATCACTTCATGCCTAAATTAAATTATAATGGATTTAAAAGGTAATGCAGAAACTAGATTTGACCCAAACCGAAGTAGAGTGGAATGGCTTTATCTTCAGGAACTTTGAGGTCTCTGAAGCACATTGTGTTAATAATACAGCTGTAAAAACAACACTAGTATGAAAATAGCAAATAAGCTGCTTTATAAAATGTTTAAATTATGATACTCTTCTAAATGGGATTTCCCCAGAGATAACAACAATCAAACATGTCTTTCTGACATCAGCAATCAGTAGAAAGTTCTCCTGCCAACCCCAATAAACCAACATGAAGAACTGAGGAAAATGCTCATGCTGGGTAAAAACTTCATGAATTTGTTCAATTCTAGTGGTAGACTTTAATGCAATACCAACCCAAATTTAGTGTTCTCTCAATCTGTGGGGGTTTTATTTGATAATTATGAAAGACCTCATTTGGTGGAGGCTAAACTTAATTTTCATCAATTAATATAGGCCAAAATGTGGTTGGTTTGGTTTTTTTCTTAGCCAACTTGTGTACTGTTCATTTTCACTCCTTTCCTACTTTGAAAAGCAACTACCCAGCTGAAGCAGATGATTTTCAGTGTCATTAGAGAAATACCATCACAAATGAGAGGATGAATACAGGCTAGATACTTGGAATTCTAGTTGCAATTTTCTGAACTCCCCCCAAAAACCCCTGTATTTTTGTGAAGCAGCACAGACCTTGATGTGGATGCAAGCTGTGTATTGACACTGGTCTCAGCACAGGCTCAGGTTTTAGTCGTGGGCACCTGCAACTCTGATTTATCACTGGGAAATAGTAGGTCTGTTTATTTTAAATCCTTCTGTTGAGCTACAGTTTAGGTTTTATGTACAGAGTGGTGACATTAAATATAAAGTGATTCACCATGATATTCAGGAGGCAGGAGCAGCATGCCTACAATAGCTTTAAATGACCCGTACAGTGGTAAATGTTTTGTAGTGAATCAGAAAGATCTGTCTGTAAAGGTGATATTCTACCTACATGGAGATGTAGGAAGACACTGGGTGCTGAAAGGGATGTGTTCCTATGAATACTGCTGAACACAGGCTTTGGGTGGAGTCTATACAGGAAAGTCCTTAAATCAGCAATTCAGAGAAAAGGTCCTGAGGTAAAAGAAAAGATACACTGAGGCTGAGAGCCTTCCAGGAACAAGTACTCAAGTTTAGTTGCCCAAACAGATCACACACGTGCGAAAGATTCACAGACCAAGCATACAAATAAATACGAGGCTTGCTTGTTTGAGGTTTAGTGAGTTTAAACCTAGTTTCATATTTGCTTCTAACTCCTAGCTTATTTATAATCATTGCTTTTCCTCCAGAAATTCACTGCAATAAACAAGCTGACTGCCCTGAATATTTTTTAATTTTTTGAATGTGAAAATCTAATTCCTGATGAACTGAAACTGAGGCTTTGTTTCTTAGCTCTGTTCCATAGCTGCAGACCAGACAGGATCAGGAGGGCTGAGACCTAAAGTAAGATTCTGAAGATGTGGGTTCAAGTCTTGGCTCATACTTTGCTTCAGTTGATCTCTCCTGTGCCTCAGTTTGCTGTGTTTAAAAAGCACAACCAGTGTCCTAGTCAGTCACACTCTTAAGTTTAAAGAAACATTAATAGTTGCAGCTTGCTTAAATAGGTGCACATAAAAATTCCTTGCTAATTAAATAATGCAATGTAGCAGTGCAAGTAGTGGTTTGATTCATGTTGCTAGAGGAAGCAGGGTTTTGTTTGGTTGGTTTTGTTTCTTTAATGGATCTAGGGAGTCACTTCACTAGAAATACTGACACTGGGCAGCTACAGTACCTTTCAGAAAGCATTTCCCCAGTGTCTCCAAGCAAGCACCACTCTGAAGTACAGTGCAAATGCTGTTTATTTCTTGGTACTACAAGCAAGAAAAATAACAAAAAATGTATAGTTTGTGTGGTTTAGGAAGTGAGAGAAACTCTTCAGGTACATTCAGACAGGAAGTATTGAGGTCGTCTTTATGTTTGATGAAACGGAGAGGAAAGAAATGTCTAATTGTCAAAAAAAAAAAAAAGCCACCAGAAATCAACAAAGAGTTGCAACCGAACCTCTGCATGCAGAGCAAATTGCCTAAAGCTTCACTTAACTAACAGCTGTCTTGTGTAAGTTCCTCTTTCACTTCCACCATGGACTTGGCTGTCACCCTTGCATTTTAAAAGTTTTTAACATCAGTCACGGATGCAGTAACACTTGTTTCATCCCCAGGCTCTGAATTTGTGTGCTTGTTTAATCTGAGAAGTGACGACTGGTTAAGATGATGATGATTAGTATTATTTTTACCTTCAAATGTTCAAAGGCCAAGAATCAGTTCTTATAATTGTATCAGGTCCCTCTGGGGGATATGAGGGCTTGCTTTCTGGTGTTGCTTCATGTTCCCAGGCTCTGTCTCTAATCATGAGCCTAGGAACTTCTTTGGTTCTTAATGAAGTGGAGGTCATTGGTAATGACATGTTTCCAAGAGGTAGAACTTGCCAAGAGCTTCAAATATTTGCCTTGGATTAAAATTGCTTACTCTGGTAATACTGATTCCTCTATGATTTCTGAGGGTTTCAGGAATTCCCTAATTGCATGATACAGGCAGGACCTCGGGGGAAAAAGTACTGCCTGCCTGTTTCTTTAGGTATTCTGTTCCATATGCTTAAATACCAGCACCAGTGAGAGTGTCTCAATCAGCAAATATAGTTTGATCTATTTAAGGTCACGGGCATCCTGGCTGGCTCACCATTATGTCCCCTGTATAGAAAGGTGCAGGCCACAACTGCTATACCAAAGAATTGCTCCAGGTGCATTAGTAAGGCCAGATCACCCCCTCTTCAGGGTTATGTTAAACTATACATTGGTTATCTTCACTAAGATAACCATGGCCTTCTAATCCCATGGGCTGGAGCTTTAAAGAATAGCTTATCTATCAGGGTCTTTTAGTCTACAGTTGTCTTTGTATGTTACTGTTCAGTAACTTGTTTTATTGTTAAATTACTGTTTCTCAGTGTTTTGTATTGTATTTCTCAGGCAGAATGTGCACTTGGCAGTTCATGCTGAGAACTTCAAGTCTGAAATCGTCAGTGTGAAAGAGATGCGAGATATCTGGTCATGGATCCCAGAGCGATTTGCACTTTGCCAACCCCTCTTGCTTTTCACCACCTTGGAACATGGTTGTAGTCTGAGCAGGTAAGAAAAACCTTCCCTGCCCTTCTCCGGTGTGGGGCAAAAAAGAGCGACTGGTGATCTGCTCACTGGGTTGACAAAAAGTCCATGCCCAGTCAGAACATGATCTGAAGAAAGTTATTAGCACTGGGATGTAAATGTGAGAAATTCCTGTTGGCTACAGTTTTGGACCAGGATACTTCGTATGCCTGAACACGACAGGCCATTTTGAACTGTCTGAGACCATGTGGAAAAGTCTGTTCAGTCCCCTGTGGGTATGAATGGTGTAACTCAGTGGCTGCTCTGCAGGCTTTTTTGATAGATAACCACATTCAAACATGGAAACTGGAGATTCCTCTACCTATGAATCTGTTGTTATTTGTAAAGCAGGATAAAACAGACACAAGTTCTTGCCCTTGACACCAAGGACTATCATCCTATAGTTCCTAATAATGACTTAGACATCTGCTGTTGAGGTACTGAGGCGGAGAGTGATCTGCTGTCCCAGCACCATGTGCCTATGAGGAAAAGCAAAAGCAAGCAAGGAGTATGCATCGTAATTATTTCCTATGAAAACCAAAAGCTCTTCAGACACAGCCATCCATCCTCAGGACACAACTTCCTTTAGGTTGTCTCAATTCAAAATGCTGTAAAACACCACTGGCATGATAGGTAATCATAGTTATTCTGCAGAGGCATTAACAACTGTGCAGAGAACTGGGTAGAGAAGAACTGCTTGATAAGATTTGTTTCCACTCAACTCTTATTTACAATGGACTGCAGAAAGCATTTGCAGGGGTGTGCTTAGTCTTCAGATGTCTCTTAGCTTTGCCATCAGTTGGAGGAGGAGGTGGTGCCTGACGTTCAGGAGGAAAGAACTGCAGTTGCTGGTAGTTGCGTGCTCATTTTTGTGTACTCTGCACTTCAGGTTCTATTCTCACAGCGAGGGCCACGAACCAACTCTCCTCCTCATCAAGACCACAGCAAAAGAGGTGAGTGAGGTGAAAGGCAACTGATGAAATGAGGTTTTAGGCAGTTACGTAATGCTGTATTGCAACAGACAACTGTTGATAATAAAATGAAGAGGCAAGGCACCTGAAATTGCTTGGGTTTCTGTTTTGTTTTTCTAACGATGAGCACCTTAAATGGTTCAGTTTGTTGACTATGGGACCATGCATTTTTGGATAAATGTTGTACACTGGGTCTTGGTCAGCTCTTCTTTCTTTTGTAAGTCGTGGGGTCATGGACTAGAGTAATTCACTGAGCCCTTGGACAGACTCTCTTAATTGCAGAATCAGAGGGAGAGGCTGGGAAATTGTATTAAGAAACTCATCATTCATAGAAGATATTTTCATTTTCTTCAGGATATGAGGAAAGTGGCAGAATTTAAATGGTTTGAGTAACACTGGACTACATAATGTGGAAACAAAATCATTGTTTGCAAAAACCAAAAGCAGATGAGAAAGCTCTGAGAACCTGAGGAGGAGAGCACACCAGTGCCTTATCTGATGCCTGGTGGTTCTCTGCTTTACCCTGTATGACAGTATTGGTCAGCATAATGTGAAAACAGAGACATTAGCTTCATCTCATGCTTGTTTAAAAAAAACCTCTGCATAAATCAAGAAGGCTTCCCAGAACCTATGGAGGAGGGCACACAGGTGCTTCCCGTGGTGAGCGTTGGTCGTCTGCACCGCTGCTCATGACTTTGAAATATTCTGTGTATAACGTGAAGCTGCAGCAGCCTGTGGGCTTATGTTTCTGCTTATGTTCCTGCAGAATGACTGCTGGTGAAACAAACCCATTTCTACTCTTACTTGTACCTACCTAACACTCTAGGCTGTTTCGTAGTTCTGTGTATGGTTTCTGGCCATCCCAGGCCTGCACTGACATGCCAGTGGCTTATAGAATGTCCATGGTATCTAAAGGGAACAGGGAAAATATTTATTTTGCTTCTTGTCCTGCAGCATGTCAAAGGTCTAGCTTTGTATGTGATGCTGGTTTTCACAGTATGGTTTCTTTCTTACCCCTCAAAAAAAAAAAAAAAGGAGAAAAGTATGGGAGGTTGGTTGGGGTTTTTTTTGCGGGGGAAGTCTATATAGTTAAATGTTAAAAAGAATTAAAAATGCTTTCTGATTTTCTGGCTGTCATGTACTTCAGGCATATCAGATAAAACAGAGTTTTGGGCCATCTCTTTGTTTATGCACATGATTTGTCTCTATGCTCCTCAGTAATTTTTTTCCTAGGAGCTCTGCTTGTAATGCTGGTGGAGGCTAAACAGTAAATGTGCCTTAGAACAATTCTGTTTAACCATATTTTCTGGGGAAAAAAGATGCAGAGTTGCTTTCATCCTATTCTTACTGCTTCATTGTTTGGTCTGTGTCCATTTGGCAGCGATGCTGTTGCTGGTAGCGAGGAATTCTTACAGTGCAAACCCAAGTCACCACAGAAAAGCTCAGCCCTCCAAGGCTATGATTTTCTTTATTGGAAACTATGAACCCCATGCTGTGTGAATAGGCTGCTGTAATATCTGAGCTAGTTCAGCGTTGCCTTAGCTAAGCTGATTTTATCCCACAGTTTGAAATGGAAAAAGCCACCAAGGCCACCATTTATGACCAGAAAATGTTCAGGCAGAACTGGTCATGCCGTAACTTGTGACATTACTGTTCTTTGGATGCCAGAATGAGTAAGTGGAAGCCAGGCTTTACAAGTTGGGAGTGATTTTGTGTTTTGGTACCAGTACCTGGGCTTACGTTGGAACGTTTCTCCTTTAAGACCTCAAGAAATGTGAAATAATTCATGAAACTCATAGGATCTGAGTGTACTCACCAGTGGATTAAAGCAGTTTAAATCTATCTTTAGATATAAGTACTTGTGCTGCCTTAATCCACCGATAGAGAGATTTTGAAAACAAAACTAAAATAAACCCTTCAGGTCTGAACTCTGCAATGTCGGTATCAGTTGGCTGAACGTGCTCTCTTCTTCCATGGAAAGCCTCCTGACCGTGCTGTTTGTGCTAGGTCTGTGGTGCCTATCTGTCCACTGACTGGAGCGAGCGCCGGCGAGGAGGAAACAAGCTGAGTTTCTTTGGAACTGGGGAGTGCTTTGTATTTAGGGTGAGTAAAATTTTATCATTGCTACCCAGCAGCAAGGCAAAACCTCTGCATAACTAGCGTAACTTTTACTTCCCTTCCACTTGAAGAGGCTGGGTTATATCCTAGTTTGTAAAGTTTCTTGAGCCCTCCCTTAATGTGGAGGAGAAAGTTTCACTTTTCAGTTTTGTGGTAACCCTTTTTCTCCTCTTGCACTCAATATTTTCTTAAAAGATGTAATAAGCTAAATCAGAATATGCTACATCATGTCTTCAATCATCTAAAAAGCAAAGGCCTAAAGAAAGAAAATAACATCTGACCTAGAAGACACTTTGATCTGATCCTTGCTGCTGGTCATGCAGGTGGCATCTCAGGGGGCTGGAACTCTCATTGCTGTGCAGAGTTCTTGCACGGCATGTGTGCACTGACTAAAGCTTTGCTCTTCTCTGCCCCTCTGCAGCTGCAGCCAGAAGTAGAACGCTACGAGTGGGTGATCATAAAACACCCAGAACTAGCCACAACTGGTTCAGAGCCAGAAAATCATGCCTCACCAGCATCCAGCACCCTCTCTTCCAGCCATGTCCCAACAGACCCCTCAGATCGCCTTTCTCCCTTCTTATCAGCTCGGCACTTCAACTTACCTTCCAAAACAGCCTCCATGTTCATGGCTGGCAGCAGTGAATGCATCATTATAGGTAAGTCAGTGTGGAAACCCCAGCATACATCCTACCAGCTGCAACATCAAGTGCTGGCTGATTTCCCACATAGCAGCAGGTGCTCTAGGCAAGCGCACGCTGGGCTGCTCCAGGATCAGCCAAGCTGGTGAGAGCTTCAGTGTATGTGCAACTGAATTAGAAATCACTGCCAACAATGTGTCACAGGTATTTCAGAGATCTTTACTGTTGAGCATGTATCCCACCAGCTCTTCTATCAGCCTTAGGTAAAATAATCACTTATATTTACCATATATTACAGTGTGGGTAGTAATAAAAAAAATACAAGCTTGGTTAGTAGATCTATAGAAGTGAATGTTGTTCACAGCTTCAGATGTAGACCAGAATTTCCACCCTTTTATTTCTTCAGATGTTTTCAGTAGATATTCTTAAAACAGTTGCCCTACAAGCAATAGGGGAATCATCCTTTTTGTTTTCCCAACACATTTCTGTCTAAATTTATTTCACTTCACTGCATTTTCTGACTGTAAGATCTGTGAATCTTGACATAGACTTGTAGATAATTAAAATGCTTTCAACTGATGTGTTTTATAATAAATTAGAAAACCAAGCCAGTGCTGTTACTTATTGATCTTGCTCTTCTCCCAGCTTTGATATTTGTCTGTTAACAGAGTTCTTTGTTTTTTCTTTACTGAAGGGAAAATATGCAGTTGTAGATTCCAAGATCCTTCAGTACTGAAAAACAAATCTTAAAGGCAGGCATTTGAGACAGGCTTCTTGTTCTTACTGACTTGCACTACTGTTTGGGGTTTTTTAATTAAAAAAAAAAATCATCCAGTTCTGATAGTGTTGTTTAAAAGCTATGCATTTGATCATCTCGGTCATGCCTGAAGACAGCAAGCAATTGTCACTTACAGCTTCCAGTTGTTCCCATGGAAAGAGCACTTGAGGAGGTTTTTTGATTGGGTATTTGGTTGGGGTTTTTTTGTTGATTCTTTTATTGTTGTTGGTTTTTTGTGGGGGGTTTTTTTGTGGTTTGTTTTTTTTTTTTAATAGCAGTTTCCCATGCTGAGAACTGCAGACACCCCCTTACACTTGTCTCTGTCTCTTTGCAGGAGGTGGTGATGGCCAGGCTCTTTACCTCGACGCAGATCTGAACCACGGAAGAACCAGCCACTGCAATACTTTCAATAATCAGCCATTGTGCTCTGAAAGCTTCCAGATCTCTGTCTTGGAGGTGTGGGGCTTCAGGGACACCATGAACGGTTGACGTGACTATCATTAATCAGCTAGTTTTTCAGTTGTCCTAGGATTTGTCCCAAGGCAAATTCTAATGCAGAAGCCAAGTTAGAACAAAGAACTGGGCTTGGTGTTTTTTCAGGAATTACTAAGTGGTGCACTTGAATGCAGGGCTTAGTTGTTTACTCTTATATTATTTAAGACAAGTCAAGGTGAAGTAATGTATCAGATTAACTCCTTAGCTTTTTACCTCTAGACATCTGGATTCAGGTCCTGTTATTAGGTAAAAATGAAACTGTAATGATTTCAAACCATCCTAAATGGATACAAGTCCATATCACAGGACTGGTTTACAGTTTGATGCAGTTCCTCAGAAGCATGGAGCTGGCTGAGGTGTGCTGTAGAGCTGTGTGCCACTGGCACCAGTATCTGGCTTGAGACAGTAATATCAGATGTCTGCTCACAGGGAACATTGATGACCTCAGAATTGACATAGAACAGTAATTCATAAAATTGTTGCCCTACTATAAGCAGACATTGTGCAAACAAAGTAGTAGACAAACCAGTACCATTTCCTAAGTTCTGAAAGCCCTTGATTCACACAAGAACCATGATTGCTACTTATCCTTCTCCTTCTACCTGAACCCTTGACACATTCCAGTTGCCTCTGTGTGAGGAGTCAGCCTCTGAGAAGGGCATCCAGAGCGGACAACAATATCTCAAAGGCTTGATTTTTGTTTACATTCCTATTCCATATCAGTATAATGACTTCAGACTGACTCTTGTTTCAGGCAGCTGAAAGCTACAGCGGATATGCTGTGCTCAGTAACCTCCCTTTCTTCTTCTTTCCTGGAAGCTGAAATGGAGCTTTAAATCCAAGAACAATTGTGCTGATACCACTACGTGTTTGGAGAATTAGACATTGCAATGCAGAAGCTTAATGGTCTCCCCATACGTAAATCGTGGGAGGTGGGAGGGAAATCTTCTGTGTAATGTTATTCTAGGAGTGGACAAGTTTCCCAGGAGAACTCCAAGGAACACTTTCTCCATATCATGAATCTTCCCAATCATGAGATTCTGAAAAAGGTAATGCTTTTGCCCAGCAGTGTTCTGGTAGAGTTTAGATGAAGAGAAGAGGCTTTTGCTCACTCCTGAGAATTCATACAGTTCTCTGCAAGCATGTGGTGCCTGGAGGCAATTGTCTAGTGTCTTTATCTAAAACTTGCAGTATCTGCTGTAGAACTTCTCCCACATGAGGTACAAGTGCATAAACATCAGTGGATAGTCCAGAGCAGGGTGCTCTCAAAGCTTCAGTGGGTAGTTCACTAGTTAGAAGATTTTCCACAAAAAGTGAAATGAGAGGAAAGAGGAATTGCTGGTGTTTTCAGCAGTTCAATCTAGAAAATTGCTTTGGAGTGTGGGCAATGTTATTACTACTTAAACTTGAAGTTAATTAAAAGGAAAAATAAAAAAAATTACAGCAATAAAGTCTCAGCTAGGCTGGACAGGGTCATGTTACTATTCAGAGCTCATGGGTGAGCCGTGTTGGCAACGCTGGCTTGTTTAGCTTGCCATCAGTGAAGAGACCTATGTCTTGGGCAAGTGTTGCCTCGTTCAAAGTAGATGAACAAACTTGGTGAAAATGTGATTTGTTTCTTAAGGTGTCATTTTGAATTTTTGTCAGAATAACTCTTTGAAATATCAGACTTCATATCCAACAGTTCGAGATGTGGTTTGCACCATTTATATTTGGAATCGGATCACTTCACCCTGTTTGAGAGCCAGCACTGGGCCTCTCTTTCTTTCCCACTTCCCACCGAGTCAGTTCTGTCCAGCTGTCTCATCATAGGTTTACCATAAGCTTAACTGAACTAGAAGGGAAGGTATAATTCAGTTTGACTTACATATTATGGTGAGGAGGAACGTGAACAGTCATATCTGGCTTTACAAGTACTGGCTGATGCTGCCCATCTATTCTTTTTTCAAAGCTAGCTGATTCACTTTGCACTTGCTGGTATCACCCCACAAGCTTCCTCAGACAAAACAAATCACTTAAAAAATGTGTCACATTTAGTAGATTCTCTTAAATGTAGGAGGGATTTCAGTTTTGTCCCTATCTCCTCTCTTGCCAGCTTCTTTGAGGAGCCCTTCTGGGGGAAAAAGAAAAAAAAAAAAAGAGCATTAATTTTCAGCTTGTTAACTTGTCAAAATTCCCTTGAGCTATGTGTTGGCAGAATCTGTGGGACTTCAGCATTACGCTGAAAACAAGTAGATTTTATCTGCAGAATCTTTCCTGCAGCTGGCAGTGGTGATGTGATTTTCTGACCCCTCACCCCTGCCAGATGCAGGTCTGTGTCAGTGAAACCGGACTACTATACTATGTCTTAAGCCATATCTAAGAAACACTGTTCTTTTCCCTGTTCTGTTCTTACTGCACAGGGATTTGGGTGTCTGAAATCAGAAATAACTCATAGTTGCTCAGAAATTCATCATAGGATATTGATGTAGAGGATGATTTAGTTTGATACAGCACCACCCTGGTACAGACATCCTGCAGGACTAGGATCTGTGGTTTACATCTGAATGAGCAAGAGGCCACAATGATCGAGTGAGAGGAATTGTGCAATGCTGTGTCATCTTCACACTCTCCTTGTGTTCAGTAAAAGTGAATGTTCCTTTTCACAAGCAATCCTCCTGTGTAATTCTCGTTATGGTTGTGAGACACCTCAGAGGAATAGCATCGTGACTTGGTTTTCTTCCCAGTGGCAAAGAGGCATTTCTTTTCACCCGTGTAGTTAATTGCTGTTGCTGATCAAGCGTATATCAAATTTCCAGGTAATTAAGCCAGCAGTTTGTTTTACATGCAGAACTCTTGAGGCAGAGACCACAGACTGGCTTTTAAGACAATGACCACAATGGGCTCCTTATCAGAAAGTTAGCTATCTGAAGTACCCCAGCTGTGAGGTGCTTGTAACTCTGAACAAGTGTCGGTGTACTTTGTAGTCCTTGTTTGTAGTCTTGCTGGCAGCAGTGATGACAAGAGTGCCAGTGCCCTTTGATGAGCTGTTCTGTTTGAAGCTGGAGAGCTGAAGGCTGGACATCAGCTACCACTGCTCTTCAGGAGCGTATTTGCTTTCCCAGTAAGCCATTTGTGCTTTGCAATGTTTTCTTGAAGGCGGAAAAGACTAGGAACTCCCGACATCAGAAACTTGAATGTATTGTAAATGGACATCTAAGCTCTTTTCAGGCCATAGGAGCTATTTCCAGCTGTCAGCCAGGCTGGACAGACTTCATCGCTGCACCCAAACTGTCATTTCTACAGATCATGCACTTTTGATGCGCTCCCTTTTCTGATGAAATGCATTAATCAGCCTCCTATTAATAGAGGCAAATTAACAAAGGGAAGGGAAAAACTCAGATTTCCTCTGTGTTGAGATAACTGAAGACAAACTGGAGGGGTGGGCAGTGCTGTTCTTTAAAGAGACAACCTTCATGCCAGTAGAGGTCTTTGCTTAGCCATGGAGGTAGCGCTTGCAGATCAATCACGTGCTATTCATATGTACATACTGGAATTGTCTGCTTTGTTCTTGGAAATCCATCCCTGGTTTTGCTGTGGAGTGAGCTCCTCTGCCCACTGACCCTACAGTCACCACAGTGGTGCGGACACCGTGGCCGGTGGGGACCAAGAGCTCATGGGAAGAGCTCGTCTCCTGGGACTGACACCCAGAGTGCAGTTGTTGGACAGATCAGAGGCTTGGGAATCTGGCTGTTAATGGGGAGATGCCTTTCTGTCAGCTCTCTGTCGAGAATTTCAGGCTGTATGTCGTTGAGGTGAGCATGTGTGTTATTTGGGGTGATGTTTTTCTCCAGGTGAGTGATGGTGTGCTGCTCAATTGGTTTTCTGCCCTATCATTGGAATTGCTGCCCTACATTTGTGGTATTTTTGTCACTGTGCAAAATCTTGGATTATATTAAAAAGTGTTTGACTGTGGAGGCTACTGACTTTGTCCTTCATTTAGTTATTTTCCTTCCTGGAGACTTCGTAGCAAATGGCATGCTGAAATGGGGAAATAAACCTTGGAGCTTGTGTTCTCTCACATGAACTCTTCACTATAGTGAAGTGATGACACAGTTCCTGATTGTTATAGATCTCACAAGGCTTCCACTGAGATCAGGTGCATACAGCCTGTAAAAAAACACTTAAGACTGGCAGATTCTGAAATGACCCTTCTCCCACTTGGCCTTCTTCCCAGCCTGGGTTTCAAATGGAGCTTACAGGTGTCTTCTGGCCACCAGCAGTTGTAGATCGGCCCAACAGTGCTGTTGAACACCAGCATCAACCACTGCAGTCCTACAGCTGCTGTAGGTCAGCGCTGCTCTCACCCTGTCGGCCTCGTGCCAGCACAGAGGTGGCTGCTGGCAGTGGGGTTTGGCCAGGGAGCCTCTAGTTTAAAACTAAGATTTTTGTTCCTCTCGAGGGCTTGGGTTTAACCTGGATCTCTTCCCCACCCATGTCCCTGATAGCAGTGCAGATGCTTCTTGCCACGATTGAAAGGGGTGTTTCTGGTTAGCAACCCTGCTTTAAACAAATATTCCTGTTGCTAAAGCCCAGCCTTTTGCCAGTGCTTGACACTGAAATGTAAGACTTGCGGGAACTACAGGAACTTGTTGGTGTAGTTGGAGGATATCAAGCTCTTTTGTGCAAAATGCCTTTGGAAACTCCCTGCAGGCAATGACCAATGAAGTTAAAAAAACCCAATCTGTTCCACATTTCCAGTGAAATTCTTGGGGTTTGAGCGAAACTCGTGGCAGATAGGAGGTAAAAAACATAACAAAACACAAAACCCAACATACCCACTTCGCAGAGAACAGGGGTGCCTCCTGTGCTCTGTCCGCAGACGTTCCCAAGAACAGAGCTGTGGTCTAAGGCGAGGGGATGGGGAACGGGGCATTGCTGAGCTTGCAGAAACAGCTCCCAGGTTATTTTCCTGCCAGCTCTGCACTGCTGTGAGGAGGAGTTGCTGCAAAGAGGGCCCGTGGCCACTAGAGGTTCCCCTTTGCCTGCTCCTCACTTTCCTTATCCCCACATTCCAGATAAATCCAGTTTTGCAAGCCAAAGATCCTAGAACTTTGGAAACGTTATCAAACTATTTCTCTTTTAAATAACATGAGAGGAGGGAAGAGAGGTCTGAATACTTCCTTTACTTGATTTCCAAAATTGACCTCAGTATTCAATACCATCAATCAGAATTTTACAACTCCCTTAAAGACCTCAAACTTGCTAACAAAGGTGCTCAGTAGCAGGAAGATGTAAGTGAGGGGTCTGGAGATGCTGGGCAATGCAGGCTGCTGGTTTTGAACCTTATGGCTGCTTTAGGTGACTGAGGACCTGAAAGGAAAATGGTAGGGCTTGATTGCATCAAGGAGCTCTTTATCATACCTGGAGGGCTTGGTGGTGGGAGAGCTATGGGGGATGTCTCAAGGGGCTGGTAGTTCACAGTGAAGCTGGAGGAACCTTAACTCCTGGCAAAGGCAAGATGTCCTGTGTCTTGCCGTGGTGCTGCACTATGAGAAGAGTGTGATGCTCACCAATTGTGCCTTTTTTTTTCCTGAATTTTATATGCACATTCTCCTGTAAATGCAACATGAGGACCTGCTTCCTCAGGAGGTGTTTTATAACAAGCTGACAGCACAAGACTGCTTCTGGCAGCAAACATATGGTTTTCCTGCCTTTTAAAGCACCTCATTGGGTGTTTCCAGACCTACCTCACTACCACTCTTCCCAAGCACCACTTTGGGTTGTAGAGCCTCTGCATGGGTGGCTGGGAGGGTGGTGTCTCGACTGCTGGGCCTTGCTTTGTGTCAGAGGCTGCTTCTGACTCTTGAAATCACACAGACAGCTGCTCAGTGGAAGTGGGTCCAGACTTTAGCTGGGTGCAGTTTGAGAGCGTTCAGCTCCTGTTTTGCTAACCTGGAGGTAACTTCTCTGGTGCAAACGTACATAAAGCACTAGGACTGTCTACGCTGTCCCCAAACCTGGATACACACCTCCCCATTGCTGACAGCTTCAGTTGGTTGTTTGCTTGGTGAGTCACTTCCCTTTTTATGGTTAAGTTGGCCTCCAAAGTTTTGGGTTGTGCCCTTCATCTGCCACTGACTGGACTTGTCCCCCTCCTGATCTCTCACAGCCGCAAGATGAAGGAAGCAGCTTTGGAAACCCATAGGGAAGAGGGCAAGTCCAGCAAGCCAGTACCTTGTCCTCCCAGCTCACGTGGTGCTGGATCCTCTGGGCCATAAATGACCAGAGTCCCCGTTTTTGACCTGTGAGTGTTGCAGACAGGGCAGCACCAGTGTTGGGTCCACCAGCTCAGCCCGGCCAGCTGGCTGCAACCAGTGCTCTCCCACTCACGCTGGCAGAGGCACAGTCCATTTCCCTTCCTCAAATGTTCCTCCTTGTGCTGCAAAATCCTGCTTCCTTAAAGCCTTCTGGGTTAATGTGAAGACCCACTTCTGCTCCCCCCCCCCAATCTCTGCTGTGCATCAGGGATCGCCTCAGACAGCCAGTCCCTTTCCAGAACCATCACACATGGGCTTCTGCATTGCTTACCTTCTGCAGGGGTCTGAGCATGCTGTGCTTTGGTAGCCTCATCTTGTTGAGGCTCTGACTTAAAGCCCAACAAACACCACAACTAGAACAAGGCTGGTTGCTCGCTAGGAGCCCTGCAAAGCAACACCTTGTCCAGGTTTGTTCAAGGGAGGTTTAGGACTGGAACTTCTGGAGTTGTCAATGTTTGCTGAGCTGGGCAGAGGTGTACATCCAAGCTGGTATTTTGTCCCTTAACCTCTTGCATGCTGCATCACAACGCTCAATGGACATGGAGGTTAGCAGAGAGAGAGGGCAGCTTCTGCCTGCTCCACCAGCACAAGGCCAGTGGCTGTGGGGGTCTCACTGAGCTGTGGTGCCCATCACGGCAGCAGGCTGGTGGTTGAGCTGGCAGAGTAAGTGCCTCTGCATCAATCCTTTCTATCATCTCAGCACTCACAGACACTTTGCCATGTGCCAGCTCTGTCTCTGCAAGTGATGTAGCCAGCTGCTCCCCTCACCTGGAGGATATTAGGTAGAGATAACCTTTGGGCATGGTGGAACAGAGGAGTCCGGGTTTCCTTGCTGCTTCCACGGCCAAAATGCTGCATGACCCTCTTTGTGGCCACCCTCACAGAAATTTAATGGGGGGAAGAGGCAGCAGAGTTTCAGAGATGTTGCATTTCTCCAGGTTTGGCCATTTCCCAGAACCAGGAAGACAGCCTCTAATGCTGCCTCACAGGGGGAAGGGCTGCAGCCAGGGTGTGACCCATGTTGGGTAACAGAGAGTCCCTCCCAGGGACAAAGCCAGGGAAGAACTGATTTCAGCAGTTCTACAGCTCACAGAAGTACTTGTTGATATTCTTTTCTTCTAAGGACCTGCCTAATTTTTACCGATTGTCATAAATTAAATGCATAAATTCATTATCTACTTGCAGATGTCCCTGCTCACTGCAGGGGGGTTGGACTAGATGACCTTCAAAGGTCCCTTCCAACCCAAACTTTTCTGTGATTCTATGAACATGCTTTCTCTTGCACTACAGGAACATCAGCCACAGCTCTTCAGTTGCAGTGTGACCTTCTGATCTCTGCTTTGGGGCAGAGAAGGGCATTTCTCAAAGTCACAGCTTCACTTGCAGCCATTCCAGAGCTTGTGCACCTGGGTTTGGTCCCCGCTTGTGAGCTGTGGACTCTGGAGGGAGCAGTTTAGCTTCAAGGACTGCAGGACTCTACTTGACCGTAACTCAGCATTTCTGAGGGTGTGGGTCTTCTTGGGACAGCTTCCTTCCCTACTGAGCAATAACATAGTCATGTACAGATTTGTGAAATTACAGAAGTGCAAACCACAGGGGGAATAACTGACTAGTAGAGGAAATTTGATTAACATGTTGGATGCATCCTTGAGAGAGGAGATAGGGGCAAGTGAGGAGGTTTCCAAGGAAGAGTCAAAGCACTTCTCTTTCCAGGACAGCTGCCTACCTTGTGGTCAGTGCTCTGACACCTTTGGAGCCACCTCTATCTCAAACTGGCAGGTTGGAGAGAATTTCTAGCCTGTATTTGGGAGGGGGGAAGTGCTACTCCTTTGGCTGGTGGGAGCAGATAGTCGCTCAAGCTTATTCCCTGGGTCAGAGCAACCTCCAGCTGGTGCCTGTCCCAACTTCCAGGCTACCCTAAAGAGCTGCTATCAAAGAGGAGGGTCCAGGGCTCCCAAAAGAAAAGAGAAGGACAGGCTCTTGGCTCATAAACCAGCATAAACAAGCTCCAAGCAGAAGCCTTTGGCCTGAATTGTATCTCATGACCTCTGCTGTGCTCCATCTCTTGCACAGCCAGAACTTGCAGGGGCCGGATCTGTGTTTCCTTGTACACATGACAAGGGCACACTCTCATGACCATCCCTACTAGCTGGTTCCTGCTCTGCCTTTATGTTGGGTTTTTTGAGGCAAAGGATATTTTTAACTTAATGTTTAATCTGCAAGCTACTAACAAGAAGAACTTGCAGAGGTTAAACAAGATTGGGACAGGGCTGCATAAGGTCCTCTTCCTTTCCAAGATCCATGTGCCTCCACCCTGGGAGGTTTTCAGAAGCACAGGGATGTGAAATCCAGCTGCTTGTGGGGGCTGGTGAAAGGCATGTGATGAACAACCACCTCCAGGGCAGAAGAGCTGAACTGCGAGCACAGGAGAGAGGGAGAATTAGAAAGTTTAGAATTTCTGGGCAATGTTTTTGCAGAAACACACCACTCTTGGCAGCACAGGAGCAGATGTGTTCAGCAGCAAGCCCCCCATGGCCCTGGGCACTGCTACAGCTACACTTCCACCCCCATCAGGTCATGCCAAGACTGTGGGGCCAGCTCTGTCCCTCCTGTCCTCAGGTGTCAGCTCAGGGTCTCTCCTCTCCCAGGGCTGTGTGACTAAGGATTGCCCAGCAGGTCCTGTTTGAAACCTGGAGTCAGCTGGTGGCCTCTGAGTAGTGAGTGACTGCCCTGGCCTCAAACAATCCCCAGTGTTTTATCTGAAGAACCTTATCTCAAGTAAACCTTCCCAGCTGCTGGTTGCTCACAGTTGCTGAAATAACCATGGAAGGGATCTGTCCTCAAAGCCCCTGGGGGGCAAAAATATCTCTGTCCCAGTCACAAATATTTCCTGCTGCCTCTCCCACGGAGGACCCTCCACCTGGATTCAGACTGTGTGGTCCCCAGCCAAGGTCCAGAGCCTTGGGCTGCTGCCCCCCATCCAGCTGCTCCAGCAGGGACCTCCTTGCCCACATCTCCCAGCGAGTGGATGGCAAAGAGCAGAGTGCCACAGGCTCTGTCGGGGCTGCTCCAGCACACAGCAACTTTTCTGCATGCGCGGAAATGGGGAGGGTTGGGCCACAAGGATGAGAAGGGCCCTGAGAAAAAAACAATAGGTTGGGTGAGCATGTCGCCCGTGCATCAGCAAATATTACTAATACATGTGTAGCCGTACAGGCATTCTTAAATAATGAGCTATTCCAGAGCTCAGGCTGCCCCGTGTGATCCTGACTGTGTCAGCTGATGGGAAAAAAATCTCTTTATGGAAGAAACGGCGTGTTCCTCAGAGAGGCCCAGGACTGTGCACCTCACCCCTCTCCTCTGTGCTCAGCCAGCTCAGAGCCAACAGCACAGAAGGGATGGGGTGAGGACAGACCAATGTCAAGGCCTGGAGAGAGGATGGTAGACAGACCAAGCTCAGCTTTGGCTCGAGATGTTTGGCTCACTGGTGATTTACCTCCCTGACCTTATCTAAGGAGCTGGGTTCTAATCACAGCCCCCTGTTTTGCAGGGAGGTATTCTCCCTTTCCCAATGCATACAGAGGGTATCCAGCCACTTTCCCACTCTGGGGACAGAAGGATTGTCAAGACAAAGGGTCCAGTGCAGGGCCAGTCTGTGGGGATGCCACGGGGACTGTGCTCATCCCTGGCTGTCCCTGGTGTCTGTTGAGGGCTAGAGGTGACAGTGTTTCCCTCTCTCAAAAGACAAAGGTGACACAAAACTGGATTTATTCCCACTGTAAATCCCCTTGGTTTTATAACCCCCTCAAATCAGTCCTGGAAAACACAATGCTTCCGTACTTGTGTTGTCATCTGGGCTTTGTGCTGTGTCTTGTCCTTACCTCTCTGCCTTTCTGAACTGTGCCAGTAGATTTCGAAACCTGACAGTAAATAAAATAGATAATACCGGCTTCTTTTAACCTGTTCCACATAGGCTGCCCTTTCAGTTCTGCACTGTACTTACCAGACATGGTAGAAAGAGGAACTGATTATTTTCATGTGTCCCCCACATATTTCCACTGAGTCTCCTCTACCTCTTCCCCTTTTCTGAGCCAATATCTCTGTGTGATCTTTTGTCATCCACACTCGCTCTTGCCATTTTCATCCACATCCGGTGAACTTTGCCATCTCAGCTGTGTCTTCTTCAAAATCCAGTGGTTAATGTAGTTATGCTTCTGACCCCAGCAATGAGCCAAATTCAAGCTTTCCCTGCGTCCCTGAGGTGCCTGCTGAACCCATAACAGATAGCCAGCCTCAAAAGCACTAAAAAGGAGAGGACTGGGCTTTGGAAACCCTGGGAACATGGTGAAGATCTGCTGCTTTGGTGGCATTGAGGTGAGCACGTCCATGCTTCAGGACCATGCTGCAGGTCCATGGTACACAGGAATTTCTCCTACCAAATACCATCTTTCTGGGGTATTTGCCCTTGAGGGCAGTACATCTCCTGCCAACAGCGGTGGGCATGGCTGGACCCTTCCTTTGGCTGAGGCTTGGAGTGCACTTGTAATACAAACATAAAGGACAGTAGGAACCTGAAGATAACCAACCCACTCCTTACTCTCCTGAAATCTTCCTCTGGGCCCTTTGGAGGTTTCCAGATTTCCTTGGGCTTTTTTGCTAGGATAGCAAAACATTCTGATGAAGACCATCTCCGACTAAGTGTGATAGAGCTTCCTCCAGAGGAGGGGTTTTTTTTATGCCATGCCCAGCATGGTCTGGGATAAGCACGGGCAGAGGAAGCCTCAGCACTGTTCCCTGCCCACCTCTGGCAGCTGGGAAAAAGGCTGTGACAGCCCCACACTGCCACAGACCATGGTCCCATCTGGACATGCCTCGTCTTTCCTCAGCTACAGCAGATAGAGATGTTCGCTGCTCCTTCCCCTTCACTGTTCATTCCCCTTTGCTGCCCAGTCCCCTTCACAAGCATGTGCAGAGCTGGCCCAGCCACCCTGCTCTGGCAAATCCCAGCCTTGGGGCTGATGCTGATGGGGAAATCTTGTACTTTTTCTTTCGTCTCCTGCAAAGCCAGTCTTCAGGAGCTGGGTATGACTCTGGCTGCAAGCACCAGCACTTTGTCTCTGGAAGTTTAGAGGAGGAGGCAACACATGAAGCCAGAGACAGGGGAGACCTTGAAAGCTTCGGCCCATCCTGTCTCAGGATGTGAATTTTGCACAACGGGGTGTTGTGATCATTTCCTGCAGCCCAAGAGGAATAGAAACTCTTCCCTTTCACCATCAGGGCCTGTGCTGCATCACTGTGGTCTTCTTCGTTCCCGATGAGATGCTCGTTCCTGATGAGGTGCCTTTGCTTTTGGAAAACAGGCACTGGGCTCCACAGCCCATTTGTCAGCACAGCCAGGCAGGTACCCCGTGGCCACTCATCCTGGTGCAGGGCTCTGGGCAGCTCAGATAAGCAGATGTGTTCTTCACCCCCACGATTAACCAACTGTCCTCTGGCTGCTGGCGCAGCGTTGGGTGTTGTAGGACATGAACTGCCTGCAAGAGAGATGTGAAACCCAGGAAACAGAAAAATGACTCTTAAAATAAAAAGGCTTTTGTGCTCTGCCGGCAGCAGCTCTGGAGCCAGCTGGGCTCAGCACGCAGTTCCCATTCCCCAGCAAACCCGGCAAGGAAATAACGAAAGCAAAGGAAAACACGTTCCTTCTCCCTTTCAGTTTGTCTTTGCTAAAACAAAGCGATAACCGAGTGCTGTTTAATCTGGGTCGCCCACATTTCAGTTTGGGTGCTCCCAGGCAGCAAGGAGGCAGCTGGGAAAGCTGCTGGCAGAGCCGGCTGCTGCATCCTTCACCCGACAGCTGGGTGGGGAGGCGAGACTGCGGGGATGTCGTGTCCCATCGTGAGATAACGGAGACTGCCAGGGAGCAGAGCGTGGTACCCATGGAGCCCAGCCAGGCAGAGTGAGAGCAGGGTGCTGCCATCATCCACACCCAGAAACACATCTGCAGGAAAACTAGTCGCCCCAACTCATGCACAGAACAGTTGTTGGGGACACTCTAACCCTGTTGTGGAAAATTTTTTCACCTAGTCAAAAATATTCTTTTCTTTATGTGTCTGTCAAGCCCAGCAGAGATGTGTGTGCAGGAGGCGGGTAGGAGGCAGGAGTACACCACATCCAATGACCCCCAGAGGAAAGGAGCTTTGGGGACTCCCAGCCAGCTGCTACCGAGCTGCCACCAGCACCAACACCAGCTCAATCTCATCTCTAGTTGTTGAGGGTTCCATAGGCATGAGAAGCCCAGAGCAAAGGCTGGCATGCATGGCATGGCATGGCATGGCATGGCATGGCATGACAATGCATGGCACAGCAATGCATGGCACAGCACAGCATGGCACAGCATGGCACAGCAGCTGACCAGAGGCAATATTCTGGAGGTGCTGCTCCATCAGAGTGCAGGAGTTGAAGCCAGAGGATCCAAACACAGAGCAGTCATGCAGGAATACCTGAAAAGTGCCCGAGGGATTGAATTTCATTTGCTAACTGGCAGTGGAGTGCTCCGATGAGAGCTGAGCTAGGCAGGGAGGGAAAGGATGGGAGGCTCCTGCCCTGGCACAGCTTGGAGTAGAAAGACAGCAATTTTCTTTGCCACCTCGCTGCATGGCAGCAGCAGCTCTGCAGTAAGGCAGTGGCTCCTGCCAGCCAGCCAAGGTTTTATTTCCCTCTCCGCCTGCCAGCTCTGCAGGCTGAGGGAGAGCTGGCAGCACGGAGGAGGAGCAGGTTTGTGGAGGGGGGGCAGAGCCATGGCATTGTCCCAGCCCAGTGACAAAGGGTGGATTTGGGGCAGCCTGGCACATGGCTCCAAAGCAGCACCCATCAGGCAGCAGAAAGCCTCTGCCCTCGCCTTTCCTGGTAGAAACCAGCCCACATTTTCTCCCCAAAACTGAGTGTGGTGTGAAGCAATGACCCGAAATCAGGCTTCTTTTCCTCAGTGCCCTGTGGCCACCCATTCTCAGCATCTGCCAGCGGCTTGATCCCCAAAAACTGGTGGCTGCATAGACAGAGTGTGGAACCCTGGGCTTTGACTTGCCCTGCCGTATCCTGCCCCCAGTGTGCTCCTCATCCTCAGCGCCTGCTGTCCCTTGGGCAGCTGCCTGCAAAGCATCTGGGTCACCAGCTCCCAGCTCCAGCAGGGAAACATCGGCAGGTGAGTCCCACCTGCATCCTGGGCTGGCTCCTGGCTCTCCCACATGGGATGGTGTCACCCTCGCTGCAGGGAATGTAACAGACACCACTTGCTTCCATGAGTGTCCAGCAGGAAATTCCTTCAGTTTGGAGGCTCTGGTGCTGGACCAACCCGTGCTTTGGGTTCACATGGCTCTGGGTGTCTCCATGTAGGAGCACAGCCACACATGTGGCTCCCTGCCACTGAGCATCCCTCCCACTGCCTTCATTGGAGCCAACTTCTGCCAGGTCTGGCATCGAGGACAAGCTCTATGAACATAAACAAGTGTGGTGCTTTACATGCTGAGCTGCTGGTCACTGTTGATTGAAGAGGTGTCACCATCAGCTTCCAACCTGTGGGTGAGTAGTACTCTGCTGCCCCATCTCATCAAGTAGCATCTCTCCAAAACTGTCAATCCAGGACATGCCAGCTGCTCCAGTCCCCCATTTGCAGACCAGCTTCCCAAAAAAACCAGGCATGGGGTTGCAGCAGGGAGTTTTGCCATGCTGGCTCTCAGTACTTGTCTTCAAAAGCTCCAAGATGCAGCACAAGTGCAGGCTTGGCACTGGGAAAACGACGTCAGCTCCTTCTAGCAATGCAAAGCAAGTGATCATAGAATCATAGAATCATCAAGGTTGGAAAAGACCTTTAAGATCATCAAGTCTAACCATTAACCCTGCTCTAGCAAGTCCACCACTAAGCTGTGTCCCCAAGCACCACATCTAGGATCAAGGACCCAATTCTGCTACAACACTGCAGGTGCATCCAGCACTGCAAAGAGAGGGTTGCTGAAAGGTGTGAGGGGTACCTGGGGTATCCTACACAGAGCACCCAAGAAATTCCTGCAATTTTGATGTGTCCACTTGACAGTAAAATTAGCCAGTCATATCGTGTTGGAGAGAATCGCCCGACCAAGCAACAGAAGCGGCTCCGTGTGACTTTCACAAGTAACTATGGTAACCCAGAGCAAATAAATGCTATTTTCAAACCACAGGCAGAACATCCTCATAGGAAGCCCCGGCTGATCCCCACTCCAACATGGGTGCTGAGGTCCAGTCATGGATGCCCTGCAGAGGGAAAGATGAAGAAGACCAGCATAGCACGTGCTCCTGAAGAAGACCAGGAGCTCCTCCTTTTCGCCTCCTGGCATGTCAGGAAAAGGATGGGGGGGGGAAACAATGCAGCTTTTCTCTGCACTGTCCCCAGGAGCTGAAAAAAATGCAGAAACAAGGGTGATTTCTCAATTGTGTTCCCTGGCAAACATGGTATGGAGAAGAGAAAGATCAAAAGTTTTTTATATGGCAGCAAAGTCCTGGACAGAGAGATGAGAAGAGAACAAGATTGAGTTAGATTAGGTTAGGTTAGGTTAGGTTAGGTTAGGTTAGGTTAGGTTAGGTTAGGTTAGAATAGAATAGAATAGAATAGAATAGAATAGAATAGAATAGAATAGAATAGAATAGAATAGAATAGAATAGAA
>WUAM01000264.1:3912858-3935034 GCA_024336885.1 Actenoides hombroni
GCCCCCTTCCACCACCTCCCCAGCTTCATCCGGGCTACCGGGGCGCGGCGGAGGGGGTCTGCGCGGGTGACGTCACCGCGGAGCGTGCCGCTGCCGGCGGAGCCCCCGCTCCCACGTGACTGCGGCGGCGCTGCCGCCCGGACCGGCCCCACGGGGGGGGGGATTGGGGGGAGGGGAGGGTTGTGCCTCCCGCGCCCGCCCTGCGGAGCCGGGCCCCTGTCAGACAGGCGTCTGGGCTGGGGCAGAAACTCGCTGTCACCGCCGGCCCCATTGCCGGCCCCGCTAACGTGCGCTTTACCGGGTGCCGCGGGGGCATCTCCCGCCCCCCGCCGCGCCTGGTTTCCCCGGGTGCAGGGGTATGTCGGCCTCGGCGGGCCGTCCCGGTAGGGAGGCCTGGCCTGTCTCTCTAGGATTGGGTGCAGCATTTCTGCTGTAAATAGGGCACAGTTGCTTTTTAAAACATCCCTCAGGTAATGCAAGACAGATTTTTAATGGGATTGAAACCTTAACTATGCGGACATTTCGGGAGGGAAGTCAGCTTTAAAGATTTTAATGACACGAAGAGGAACTGATAGACTCCTGACCTTCCCTTCAAAATGGGAGATGCATGAAATGCTGGAAAAGGGAAGCTCTTCTCTAGCGGCCATTCTTCTGCATCTTAAGTCACTGGGGTTCAGTGCCGAGTAAATTGGGTCATTCTGCAGTAACACTCTCCCTACTGAAGAACATTTATGTAGGGACCCATCCATGTGATTTTACTCTAGAAAGACCATCATTTGCTCTGTTGTCTTGCTTAGTCGGAGTAAACCTGCAGAAGATGACTGCTGTTCTGCCTGGGCACACTCCATTTCCTGATAGGGAACTGTTCTGCTTGGGATGTAACATGGAGAAGACCAGCATTTTTTCTCTCTAAATGCTAGTGTTAGAGTATCTCAGAACACAAGAACTAGGGATCAGTCTGGTTTCCCCTTCTGAAGACTTAGCTGGTGTCTCCACATGCATGAACATCCTGACTTGTCTTCATCTGCAGTCTAATTTGGCTTCCAGTTGGAGTTGGAACACTCAAGTATTGAATTGGCTTTAGCTCAGGTCTCATAGCTGGCCATGAGCTTGGAGTCTTATGTTAAAGTAGCCTCTGAGATGGTGATTGGGTCTGCAAGGCAGATTGGTGGAAGCTGCTCTTGATTGCTTTGTGTGGTAGGTTAAGTGTGTGTATATAGCTAAGTACATGGTGGATTAGAACTAGTATTTGAGAGGAGGCTGTCTGTACTGGGATTGGCACCATTGACCGGTTTCTCACCAGCTGTGTTCATGGATTTAATGTGGGCACAAAGAAGCCTAACTGGCTGTGTTGAGTCTTGCTCAGCTTGTACTCGTCGGAGGCAAATGTCCTGTGCTGAGGGCAATTAGTGGCCTGCTGCCTCAGAGTTAAAACACTGTACTGGTGCTGGATAGGTGAGGCCTGGCCTGAAAACAGTAGGGCTGGAATTTTGTATGTAGGAGCCAATGCTGGGACCACTGACCTACCTGCCTCTTGGATAATGAAGATAATGGTTGAGTAAACTAAGCCCTAGCTACTTGTTGGAAAAAAGTCAGCAGATCACTGCCTTTTGCAAAACAGTGGTGATTAAGGTCCTAAATACTGAGCTTTCTTCCCAAGGAAAGAGTCATTGGATTCCTCTTGCAAAATTGCACACAGAAGCAGAAGATGACAGTTGTATAGCCTTTTAGACACTAGCTCTGTGCTATGCAGGCTTGCTTCAGTGGAAACTCAGCATTTTAATAGGAATTCCAAGTGTTGCTTGGCATGTCTGAACTAGGAAGTGAGGTGTGCCCTGGAAGCTGTGAGTGATAGCCTGGTACTGTGGGATTGCAAGCTAAAGGGGAAGGTTTGTGGTAGGTAATTCTAAGTGAGTGCTTAAGCTGTATTGACTGAAGGTTTGGTAACTGTCATGTTGCTGCTGGTACTGGAGTGGTCCTTGATATAGAATCTGTGTCAAATGGTCCTAATACCAGTAGGTCTGAGCCAGGAAGTTAGTCTCTTGCTTGGGCCTAAGTGCACCCGATGGGTTCAGTCACTGCAACAACAGGTCAGAGATGCTGCGAATGCAAAGTAATTTAATCTACGAACATCACTGAACTGCTTGTTCAGTAAAGCAGCTTGGCTTTTGAAGGCAATATGGCAGAGGCATTAATACAGGATCAACTCGAACTTGCGGTGTCGTGTAGCTTTCCAAATAGGGATATAACACATGTTCTTAATGTTAATTAAACATTGATTGTTAAAACTGGCCTGATTTAGATGTAAGGAGCTAAGTCTATAGACAAGCAGTGTAAAGCAAACTAAAATTGTCCTGGATAAGAGTTAATTAGTGCAGTGATCATGTCTGACTCATGCTGTATCTAAAGATCAGATTCTCGTGGAGCTTGTAGTTCTGAGATCTGTTTCTAGTAAACATAATCAAGTTCTATACTGTCCAGGCTAGTTTGATGTGAAAACAAGTGACTTTATGCAGTGCTGTTTGGTGTTTGAACATTAACTGCTGATGGTAAATAGATAGCAGGACTTGTTCTGGTCAGCTAGTACTGATGGGAACTAGAAAGACTAAAGCAGACTGCTGTGACCTTGGCTGTCTTGGAGCCTGCTTATTCGTTTGAAGATTACAATTTTTCCTGATGGGTAAAGTTCCTTTATTTCCTGTGTGCACAACATGTGGCTGGCTCAGTGTCAGGTGCTGTTGAGTGATCGAGTCATTGTGGCTTTTCCATGCGACTTCAGCACACCAGAATGGAAAAGCACGGTACTGGATAAAGCTGTCTGATTCTGTGCTTGCTGATGCTCTGTGTAGAAAAGCAGCATGTCCTAGGTGCACTTCACGAGGAGGTAAGAAATTTTACTTAATAAAAATAAGGAAGGAGTTTTTTTAGACCTGTGCTCTGGGTGGACATTGTGGGCCTTCAGTACTGCTTCACTATCAAGCATCTGGAAGGCTGCTAATGAAGAGAACTCTAGCCAGCAGTGTTAAGATTAGTCCTATGTCTTAGTGTTGTTGCAAAGCTAGTGAAATAGTATTTATTTTAAAGTAGGGCTGCAAATACTGCAGCAGTTGACTAGTTAGTAAGGGACCTCCATGATGAAATCGTTGGCTCAGAACATCTAGCTTCATGCAGCTGACAGCACTGTGCAGTCTGATTCTAGAAGGCGTGACTATAAACAGCTTCCAGCCTTGAAGGCAAATTACACCTGTGCTTCCTGAAATACTGTCTCTTGAGTGGTGAGGAGGTGGAAGAGAGGAGAGCTGCTTGCTGCTCAGGAAGGAGCTGTAGCCCTCATCTTGAGAGGAGCTTGCAGACTCCTTAGCTGGAGCTTGCAGTAAAGCTGAAATGGCAGAACAGAGTGCAGCTCAACATAGTTTTCTGTTTGAAGTCATTAAAGAGTACTTCAAAGGTGTCATGCTATGGGCAGGAAAACTCAGTGGGTCAGATGTTTAAGCTACCAGCCTGTCTACAGGAGAGAGACTGGCTTAAGCATTTATCCTTAACAGCAGGTAAATTAGTGGACTATTAAGACCAAAGTGTGGTAACAGAAGTGAACTGTGGCAGCATTTCTGCAGCTCAGTTCAGTTAAGGGAAGACATCTCAACAAGGGCATCATTTCCACACAGTAAATGCTAGTCTTAGTCATCTGAAAAACAGGTTGAGCATCAGGGTGAGCCATTGGCTCTACGAAACATCTCAAGCAGATATGCTGCTGCTTGTACTGTGGCTGCTTGGTGTACCTGATGGGATCCCTGTCTTGCCCTGAAGCCGCTTCATAGACTACGGTCTGAAGATACTTCCCCCCAAATGGGAATGTTGAAAGCAGCACTGGAGATGAATGCCAGCTGCCTCAGGACCTTGCAATCAACTTCCTTTTTTCCTGTGTCCTAAAACTAGCCTCTTACATCCATCTAGAACCCAACTCAGTTTGAGCAGTGGTTGCAAGCTGAAAAACTCTCCAGCCTCATGGAGCTGTTGGTGATGCTTGAAACAGTGGTTTCATGGGAGTGTGTGCTTCCACCTGCTTGCTGCTCTCACCATGAGTAAGGCATAACTGGATGAACTTGCTTCCTTCAGACTGTGAATCTCGAGAGCACAAGGCTTCAAGTCAGACTAGTCTAGGCACAGGAGTGTCTGCTGGATGTGGTCAGATGACCTTGGCTTTCCCATGCTTCAGAAATAAGGCAGCAGAGTTGGAGGCTTGCTGGTGAGTGTTGTAAGCTGCTGTTAGACCAACCAGATGAAAAAGACTCCTGCTGACTGATAGAACAAACTACTCTGCCAGTCAGTAGCTGCAGAACAGTAGTCCACTCAGTCTGAAAGGGTCATTTTTGATGGCCTCTAAGGTTGAGGGGCATGGTTTAGCAGTGGACATGTAGAGTTAGGTTAATGGTTGAGACTCAATCTGGAAGGTCTTTTCCAACCCAGATGACTCTATGATGGTTTCAGGGAAGCTTTTATGATGATAAAGCATAAATAACAAGTGACTGGACTTTGCTGCTTGCAGAAGAGCCTCTACTCTGGTACAAAGTGTTGGCCTTAGCATACTTTAAAAAAAAATTGTGCACTCTGTCAGATGATCCAGAGTACCAATCACAGCAGTCCCAGTGCTTGGATGGTTGACTGGTAACTTTTTGTCCTTTAGGCTGTTGCTATTGCAGCAGCTTCGTGAGGAGCTGATAGATTTAAGTTCTCAAATTTACGGAGCAAGAGTAAATGGCCTGCCAGTCCTGCAGGTTGTTTCTGTAATGCTGTAAGCTGGCAGTCCTGGGCTTGTTTGAGAATCCCCACACCCTCTCATAACATTTGGGAAGAACAAAAGTATGCTGTCTGTCCCTAATTCTGTAACAGGTGACTCACTAAAGATTTTCAAAGTCTACAACCTCCTGCAGGGCAGTTTATCTGTTTACCCCTCCAGTTATCACTGGGGGATGAGCTATAGCCAGTTTTCAGTTGGCATGGTCTGAATTTGCATAGGAGGCTCCAGATCTAGTTCCAGTGTCTCCTCTGTGGAGATGCAGTTGGACATAACAGCAGGGTTTTTCCAGGGCAGCCATGGAGTATCAGTTACAGTAACCCGAGGTAGAGCTGTGTTTGTGTTCAGTGTAGTGGTGTGGGAGGGGCCTTAGAATGCCAGTGGGAAGAAGGATGTTTCTTGGGAAACGACCACATTTCTGGCATGGTAAAGCCAGGACTGTGCTTGACCTGAATACCCCCTCTAACACTTCTCCAGCCATTTAACAACCTGCTCAAGGGTGACCAGGCATTGAGGTGAGTTGATGCCTGCTGTTTTGTTCAAGGGAAGCCTACCTACTGCAGAGGGCAGCCCATTTGATAATGGATTAATTATGATGGGCTCCAGATTAAGTGCTCATCCAGAACGGTCTTTCAGACTTGCTGTGATAGTAACCCATGGTATGTTCATTAAAAGTCTGATCTGTGTTACTAGCTCGGTTCCTAGTGCAGGGAAATCCTGCCTGTTAGTGCTCTGGAAATTCTCCATGGTGGGGGACAGGAGGGATCGCTGGTTCTGCATGGACCAAATGCTGATGGAGCATGTGGGTGGTTCTGAGCCTCTGTTCTTTAGCTGAGTGTATTGAAACTGCATCTGTGCAAATGGTTTCCTAGCTTGAAGGCCCCTGGTGATATGGGGCACTGTCCACAGGCACATATCTGTCTGCAGAGCTTTGCAGAACTGGTGTAAGGCTTTTGGTAACAGCCTCTTTCCTATGTTGAGGGAGTGCCCAATGAGGTGACTACCTGTTAACTTAGCTGCAAGATTAATGTGCTTGATGTGTGACCTGACTGAGCACTGCATAGCTGCAAATGGTTGGTACTAGCACTTGAGATAAGCCACAAGCTGCTCAAATACTGTCAGTCAATATCAGAGGCAGAGCTTTACTGAAAGTGCTGGCAGTGGCAAGGCTACAACTACTCTTCAGTCCTCGCAGAAGTTATAGCCTATATGGCAGGTTACTTTCTAGTTCACACTTCACCATGGAGCTGCACAGCTGTATGACCTCCACTTCTGATTCAGAGAAAGTAACAACTATGGGACAGGACCAGGCACCATCTCCACACCCCTGTGCAGGTGCATTTTGCCCCCAGGAGCAGTCTTAAATCAGCTCTGGCTTGAGTTCAAGGAGTCACTCTTCAGATGCATTTCAAAATCAAGCTAGCTTTACATCAGGCTTACTGGGAGTAGGTGGTCTTGAATGTTGTGTAAAGCAATTTCTCTGTATTACACCACCATTGAACTTATAAATGGCACAGTTCCTGGTTAAGGGTGAGAATGGCTTTCTTCTGTGATAAGGCTGGGTAGGCCAAGTGCTGCTTCTGTGGCTGCCAGGTAAATGTTTTGATAGCTCTATATTTACATGCTTCAAAGGTAGTGCTGCAGCTTAATTTGTCTGTTAGAGGTGAAGGGGCTGTATGATCTGAAGCAAATTCAGGGAGTCTTCTTGTGTTAGTACTGCTGCCCTTGTTCTGTTTTCCCCATAAGTTTCTTCAAGTTCTACTGTCATGGTTTAGGGTCAGGGTGGCCCCTTAGACCTATAACAGATGCTCTGTTAACCCCCCTCCCTCCCTGAATGGGAAGAGAAAGGGAAAAAGGGGGAGAGAGAGAGACTTAGCAATTAGAAAAGGAAACTACAACAGCTTTAATGACAATTATAATTCTAAAAATGGAATATATACAAGACCAGTATCAAACCCAACACACCCCACCCCCCTGCAATGGTAATTACATCACTGGCACCACTGATGCTGTGGAGCAGGCACTGCAAGAATCCCAGCCTGGGCCCAGCAGCAGACAGGAGCTGTGTTCAGGAGCTGGATTCCGGTACCGGATTCAGGGACACAAATTGGGGTCGAAGGCAGAATGGACAGGGTCCTCCTCAGATGCTCAAAGGAAGAAACTAGAAGAGGACCCAAGCTGAGCAAAATGGCAAAGAGGTAGCCCTGAGACCCTCCTGATCCCTCAGCTTTATACTGAATGTGATGTCTGTGGGATGGAATATCTCCTTGGTCAGTTTAGGGTCACCTGTCCTGTCCAGTCCACCCTGCAGGTGTGGCCTTTTATTTTCTGCGCCCCACCAATGTGGTACACAAGATCCAGCTTGGTCTGCACACCAACCCTTGGTACTAACTCTAAACATGGGGTGTTACCACTGTTAGAAGCAGATACAGCCTGTGAAAACATGCTGCTGACTTCAGAAAGTGCGGGTAGAAGATTTGAGCTGGGAAGTAAAATCACTGAACAGAATCAGTTCTGTTCTCACTCAAACCAGGACACCTACTTAGAAGATTTTTGAAAAGCATGTCCTTGCAACTCATTGGGGTAATTAAATGCAGCATATGAAGCATATGTGCTTTGATCATTCATGGCTACCAAGAGGTGCAAGTCAGTATGTGCAGGAAGGTTGACCTAAGTACCAAAAAGCTCGTAATGGAATAACTGTGCTGTTGAGATTGCTTTGTTATGGTGGGAAGTGGATAATCCTCTTTGCCACCTGGTCTGGAATATTGGGGTGTTTCAAAGATGCAAGGAGAACTACTCAGGCTGGTGAAGAGCAGTAAGACAAGCTGCCTTATAAGGTGCTGGAGGGGACTGCAGTGTGAGCCTGTTGGTCAGGATGCTGGTAAGGACCTGACTGGGAGCAGATGTGCCAAGCTCTGAAGCTGTATGTGTGGCACATGTGACTGCCCACCAGTGGGAGCATAATAGATCTTCAGTGCCAGCTGAAACTGCCAGGTGAAAATGAGCTGCCAGAGTATATCCAGACTTCATTTCTTAATGTCTAGACCGAGTTCCAGGCATAAGCTCTTGCCTCTTCCTTAAAATTCAGATGTAACAACGGGAGACTGACAAAGTCGTGCTGATCTGCCTCTCCCTGAAAGCTTAAGTAGGTTGGCTTTCTGTAAGTGGCTTTACAAAATCAGCCTCTGTAGTCAGCACTGCAGTAACTGCAACCCCTTCCAGTAACTTCAGACTTTGAGGAAGTCATGACTGATCTGATTTTAAATGGTGAACTTCCCTCATGAACCTCTGTTAGAAGAGGTTTGTAAAAGATTGCGGATGAGAAGTGGTTTCTGCTAAATGTTGTAGCCAGCCTAGAAGTTTAGATAGCCTGAGTCTTGATTCCACTTCAGTCCTTAGAAAATGCTTTAGCCAACAGAAAACGTTCCTAATTCAAATGAGTGATTTCTTTCTAGGTGTCCTAGGGCCTAGACCCTTAAACAGTGCCATCACTGGTATTGCTAGCTAAGGCTTTGTGCTAGCTTCCAGGGTCAGCTTATATTTGCAGGTAAAATCTGTCTTCTGCTCTTGGCTCAGGCTTCTGGCTAAGCTGGATTCTGGTTCTGAGTCACCCTGAACAGCTCTTTACGTCTGGCTCAGTGACAGTCAAGGTTCACGAGTTTCATTAATAGAGAATGAATGTGTAGTTGATAATGATTCCCTGAAGGTTTTTTCCACTAAAACTGAACTTCTTTCTGATAGTGAGTCTTGTGTTAGTGCAGCAGTGCTGCCTTTATTAACCTTCTGAAGCTTCTTCCTGCAAAGCCAGGAGGATTACTGCTCAGTTCTTGACTGCCCAAAGATAGGCTTCATATAAATGTCCAGTGAAGACCAGGAAACCACGTATTCTAAATCCTTTGAATACTTCCTAGCAGCTCTTGTGGGCAAGGAGCACCAACTAGCACTTGGGTGCTGGTGTAAGGCAGCTGCAGATCTGTGTGGAACAAGCAGTTCTCCCTGTGGAAACCTCAGCTATTAAGTGGGTAGAGAACTTAAATAGTCTCTGAACAGTACAGAGACTTGAAAATCCCCATGTTTTTAACACTCAGGTAGCCTTTTAGAGCAGGCAAGAGCATTTTCACACTAAACAGGACTCTTACCTTTGAGTGTCAGCCTGATGGTGTCTGAAAAGGAGATTACCTCCCCTTCTACATACCTTGCAGTGCTGCTTCAGGGACTAGGTCTGGATGGCTGCTGACTTGCATCTCATCTTCTGTGTGATGGTGAGTACAGTCCAGAGCTGAGTTCCCTGAGTACTCCAGAGCAAAGGTGGAGGGAAGGGGGTCTTTCCAAGTACTTTAGAATCAAAGAATGAGGTTTTTTGGGGAGCTTTTGTAAGACTAACACAGTTTTCCAGGCAGAAGCCCGTGTTCTCCTTTGAAAGCCACACCTTGGATTCCTGTGTTGGTCTTTGCATGCTCAAGTGTTTACACAGGTGGTCAGAAACCTTAGGGGTAAAGGGACTGTGGTCTGCCATAACCTATAAGCCATACTCTACTTTGTGGTTCTAGTAGCTCAATTAACAAATGCTTGGACCTCAATCCTTCACAGGTGAGGTTATTGACAAGTGAAGGTGTCCTTTCTCCAAGGAATGGAGGGTAGCAATAACCTTAGTGTGTTGCTGTCTCATGATTTGTCTGAAGCTGCAATGACATGTTTAACCCCAGGCAAAAGCAGAAGAATTTTGGTTTTGTGGAAGAGGCCCCATGAAGGTGACTTGTTAAACATTGGGTGCATCTGTGAACTCGGCCTGAGTGGTTCAAGGTTCAGTGACTATAAAACCTGGCTTTCAGATGGGTTACATCCTGCTGTGGTAGAAAGACCTGCTTTGCTGTGTTGCCCCTGCAGCTCAGCTGAGTAGAGTCTCTCAGTGTAGGCTTCAGGAGGGTACAAACTCTGAAGTAACAAGTTAAGATTTGGAGCTTGGGTTTTGGTTTTAAACAGGGAATGAAGGTCTAAGGCGTGTACCTGGCTGTGAAGCTTGCTTAGAGAGGGCATTCTCTTATCAGTGCTGTTCAAACAGCACCTTTTTATTGACCTGGCTTTGGTCTAGGACTCAAATAGGTCACTTCCTCATCCCTTAGGGGAGTATCTCTGCCTGACAAACCAAGTAGTCAAGTGACTTAGTTTTGCACAGTTCTTCCTTGTGCTGACTCGGCTGATCTAATACTGCAGCTTAGTGAAGGAGATGGCATATGGGGATGTTTCTAATGCATCTTTTCTCTTCCAGCCTTGGGAGCTGCATATGGAACAGCAAAGAGTGGCACGGGTATTGCAGCCATGTCTGTCATGAGGCCTGAGCTCATCATGAAGTCAATCATCCCTGTTGTCATGGCAGGCATTATAGCTATCTATGGCCTCGTAGTGGCAGTCCTCATTGCCAATGCCCTCTCCCCTTCTATCACGCTATTCAAGTAAGTTGCTGCATCTGTCAGTTTTATTTGTCATGTCCCTGCTGCTGCTGCATGGGTGGGGTTTGCCCCAGATGCCAGGGAGCATCATCAGTGCTAAATGCTCCTGACCTGGGCACAGCAGTATGGACAGCATAGCAGCTGTGCTGCCTGGATGGCTGAGCCATGTGCTGCCTGATCAGTTCGCTCTGTTATCCAACAGATCAGACATCCCACAGCCAGAGATCATGTAGTGCTTTATGGCTTGAAAGGAGCAGTGTACTGGCTGTACTGGGATGGGAGGCTAAGCTTGTTTTGTGGTGCCAGGTTCTAGACCTGGAAGACACAGGTCTTTCCAACACTGTCTAAATAGTTCCTGTTGCCTGGGAGATGCAAGTGAATAATTAATATTGCTGCTCTACATGCTGGTAAATCAATCCTCAGGCTATACATCAGGCCTCTACACCAGCTACAGTCTGAAACTTAATCTACTCTTGGCTTTTGAAAATAGTTGAAGTGACTTGACTGAGACCTGTCAGAATAAAACAGTGCTGCTGAGGTCTGACAGTAGGTGTCTATCACTGTACAAGCTGTAGCTGGTGAGCAGTGCAGTTGGCCTGATGAGCCCTGATCTAAGAAACAGAAGGTACTAAGTTACACTTGCTGCTTTGCAGTGATGAGGTGGCCAGGTCCTGATAGGGACTGCTCCTCAGGTACCCCTGCCTGGAAAACCAGACAATTTCTGTCCAGCTCATGCAGTACAAGAGCCCTAATCATTTCCTGGAGCTGCTGTAGCTGTATCATAAGGTTGCTGAAGGTTTGAGACAAGCAGCTGCTAACAGGTGGTAATGAAAGTGCTGGCTGAAGCACAGCTCCTGCAGCTGACTGAAGTGGCCACAGACAAGCTGGGTGGCCACATCAACTTGTGGGCCCAGTAGCTTAGTGTATGAGCCATACCCAAGGACCAGCTAAAGGTCTTGTGGAGCTGCCCATTTTTTTCCAGTATCAGAGCTTGCAGTCTCAGGAAGCATCTACTTTGTGCTTACTTAAAGAGTATGGAAGCCCTTTCTGCAGGAAAGAAGATCCCTCGAAATGTTTAAACGAGATTTCTTACTTGCTTTGTGAAGAGGAAAAAAGCCTAGATTGAAGTTTAAGGGTTGGGTGTCTGCTTGCCACTAACTCTTTTCATCTCTGTCCTACAGGAGCTTTCTTCAGCTGGGTGCTGGCTTGAGCGTGGGCCTCAGTGGTCTGGCTGCTGGCTTTGCCATCGGCATTGTGGGCGACGCAGGCGTACGGGGAACAGCACAGCAGCCCAGGTTATTTGTGGGCATGATCCTGATTTTGATCTTCGCTGAAGTCTTGGGTCTCTACGGCCTCATTGTTGCCCTTATCCTCTCCACAAAGTAAACGTCACGGTATGATGTAAAGAGATGTAACAAATCCACATTTAAAAAGCTCCAGAATGAAAATGGTCTCTCCAATGTGTACAGTTGTCCCAATTTGGTAGTTGATCCTTGTAAATGCGCAATGTATGTTAGTGACTTGTCTGTCCTGTGTGTACTTCAATATTAAATTGGATGGGCTGCTCCAAGCCTGCTGCATGGCTTGGGGTGGCCTGTGTGCAATTTTCCACCCATTGCTGTTAGTATTTTATGTATAAATATGAACTAGAAATGTAATTTTTTCTCTTCACTGGATGTTTATTTATAAAAGACTTGACATGTTCATACATCTATGGAGCAAGGATTTTCAATTTCCCATGCTATATATATTAATCTTATATATAGGTAGATTACACTGTGGGGTCAATTGTAAGTGCAGAGAATTCCTTGGATGTAACTTTGATTCTAAAGATTGCTGTAGTGTCCTGGTATTGGAGTATGAGAATTTTGTGTTTTATTACAGCAATTGTCCGAAACACTCCCGTGTTTCAGTAGTAACTGCGTATGCTCCGGCATCAGAGTCGTGCACCCAGTGTTGGGTTACAAACTTATACCATGTTTCCAAATAAAACTTCCTCACTACATTGCTGTAATGAGTCCTCTGCCTCTGATTTCGTGCTTTTGCTGCTCCTTTAGGAAGAAGAGGGGATCCTTCAGGGGGAGGCAGGTTCTTGAGGTGATGGAGTGCCATGCAGCAGGGATAGCTCTCACCCTGCTGAAGCATTCCATTTTTCTTCTGGGCGAGTAGTGATGCTCTTTCCACTGCTGCCCACAGGCAGTACTCCCAGGGTGAGCAGGACTGAGGCTGTTGCAGTGCTGTGCTCAACCCTGATTAAGCTCTGGCACCTGTAGTGGGCTGTGGCCTGGGCAGGCAGGGTCAGGGAGCAAAGGTGCTGCTTCAGTGGCAGACCAGGAAGAGGAGCTGCCCAAGACCCTTTAGGCAGCTCATCTCTGGGATGTCTCTGCAGAAACTTGGCTGGTTGGAAAGCTGCCCTGTTAGCAGCAGTTGCATTGAGTGCCTGAACAATAGTCTCATCAACAAAATGGAGTTGTTTAACAACTTGTGTTTTTAACTTGTAAATCGAGAGCATTTGAGATGAGAAGTTCTGCTTTTGCAGCTAGCAAATGCAAAAGCAACTTTATCTCGTCCTGAGGGTTTGTGAATGTTGCAGTGTGACACTGAAGCTTGTGTGGGGAAACATAGTGGACCTGTACAAATGTAGAGCTTGTTCTGAATTGTCTGTGAGAATTACAAAACTTTAAACTTAGTTGTATAGCTCGGAGAACAAGATTTACCTTGTTCAAGCCAAACTGTTAATACTACACAGATACATTGTGCTGGTTATGCCTCTGATAAAATGGATCTGAGGAATGTGGAGTGATCTGTCAACCTCTTCTGCCAGCCTGGTTGGGAATGGAGGTGTGATGGTCTGTGTATTTCACACATGTATGCCTGTGCATGAAGAGCTATGGCCAGCACACGAGGAATTCACTGAAGCTGTCTGGAACAGGAACATTCAACAGCCCAGGCCTAGTAGCACCTTACACACAGTCTGGGTAGCTGGTCTCCATTCTGGGGACCATTCAAGAGACTTCAGCTATGAGCTAATCATTCTGCTAGTATGGATTTTGTGAAGGTGTATTGTTGCTTGTTGGTAATTAATAAATTAATTGGTTTATTCTGTTTGCTGTAAAGCTGATCTGATTCATCTAACAGGCTGTTGGCTTTGGGGTGGGCTGTACTAGTGTGTTTGTGTTTTAGAAGAGCTTTTTTGCATGGCAGGCTGAGTGAGCAGTGGTGGTGCTTGGGCTGTACAGAGGTGTCACCCGATTTAAGGAAAACCTAGATGCCTGCTGAAGCATTACCAGGGGTAAGGGAAATTCCTGATCTGGATTGTGTTGGTTATTCTTTCCTTCAGCAAAAGTAGATGACTCAACTTTGCTTTACCCAGGAGTCACAAACAGTTACAGAAGCTATAGCATCATTCTATCTCAGCACTTACTGCAGTATCTTCCCAGTTATTCTGTGTGGAGTCTGATAGAGCTTGTAGCTGGGAGGGGGTGAGTCACGAATCCAGGCTCTCTGGAAAGTGTGCCATGCACATTTTGCAGTTCTGGTGACAAGGAATTGTATTTTGCTTGTGCAGCAGGACAAGAGAAGGTCCTAGCTGGGACTGCAAAATAATTGGAAGATCTGGTTTTACCTTCTTTAAGGAAACCTGCTGCCAGCCTTGTTTTTGCCAATTTACAGGGATATGAGCAAACGGCATTAAAAAGAGCCACTAAATGGTGGTGGTCACACTCATTTCTAAGAGAAATAAGCAACTTAAAGCAGCAGTCTATAGGAACTCTTTTAAGATTCCATTGTAGCTTGGTGACTGCCTTAGAGAAGGCAGTTCCTAGGCTCAGGATGGTGATGGATACTTACGGAAGCGAATGCAGGCAAAATCCCATCAACAGCATTTTGGTTCCTGCCTTGGAACATGAAGCCTCATTTGTTAATGTATAAACCCCTGCAGGTCAGGAGAACGGAGTATAGAACAGAAGCTAGGGCTGGCGTGCATAGGTGGAGGAATGCTTTGTGCTGCGTACCTGCAAATACACCGGGAGTAAAATTCACAGTCTGAGCACGATGCCTTGGGCAAGCATTTTCTGTGAGTGATGCCCTAGATCTTCACTGATGGCTCTCAGGTGAAAACTTGCATTTCAGGTCCTTCACTGATGCTTTACATCAGCACATTTCTCAAGCGATTCAGGGCATTAAGAAAACTGAGGGACCTTTTGGTCCCTTTGGTTTGGAAGAGGGCAACAGGCAGCCTCAGGGTGTGAAATGAAGGACTCGGTGCCCAATTAAAAGAGGTGGCATCTGCTGGCACATAAGTAGCCCTCTGTACTGTGGCAGGCTGTGTGCCGGGGAGTGCGTGCTGCAGAGTGAGTCAGCCCTGCAGAGGGGGCAGCGAGCGGGGTGGCTCTGCAGCAGCAGCAGCAGCAGAGGGGAAAGGGCCATTAGCAGTCAGGTCAGGCTGCAGAAGGTTAAGGGAAGCCTGCTGCCCGATGCTGCCTGCGTAGGCAACGCCTTCAGAGAGATTGCTGACCTTTCTTTTTTTCTAGCTTTTTCATATGGGCTTTTTTGCCTTTTATTTTTTTAAAGGCTCCAGATTCTTTTTTTTTTTTTTTTTAACTGCTGTGCTGGAGAAGCATTTTTAAGTAGTAGGATTTTATCTCATTGCTCAGGGATTGTCTTTCCTTGGCAGACCTGGTTTACAGAGAAGTGTAGTAACCTGGAAAAGTAAATAAGGTCTGGGGAAATAAAAACCTCATTAAGAGAAACTGACCCCAGAAACTAAGGTTCTGTTTTCAACTACAGGGTAACAGCAGCTCTGATGAAAATAGCTTTCTCAGTAAACCTTAATTCCTTCACAGTCTAACCATGGCAATATTGATTTTACAGCTTTTTGCTGTTTCCATCCAGACTTACTGTACAGGCCATTACTGCTCTCAGGTGAGAATTGCCTCTGGCACACAGGACTTGCCACCTGTGCTCTTAGCATATTTCTTTCTGCTCCACAGGTATTAAGCATTTTTTTTCTCTTAACATAATGGAATTAAACCTAGGGTAAGTCTTCCCAGTGCCACTTATCCTGGAGTGGAAGTTTTCTGTTGCAGGGTCGAAGGATTGTGCTCCAAAAAGCTTCTCCATTTTTATTCCTCTGACTCACCAGTGAATGCTGTTCCTTTCTTTGCAAGCCATGCTTCATTTAGCTCCAGAGACAGTCACGGCTTTCCAACTCCCATCACAGAGTTTCTCTCTATCTAGTTCTTGTATCATGATGCCAAAGCACATAGGAAAAAATCCTCCCCCAACCTTACCACATGCAAGTCCCAAAGCTTTCCTAGTGGCCAAACTGGAGGGGCCTGAGTGCCTCCCACCAAGGTTTCTACAGACCATTGACAGTTCTCACTGGCCTCTGAGAGCAGGAGCTGGGTAGCTGGAGGGCAGGACAAAGTTTCTGGAGAATCTGTGGCTGGTGTTTGCCATCTTCCTTTTGCTAAGGGACAAGATGCGCTTACCATAGGGCATCTATAGCCCTTCTGTATTTACCAAGGGGATACTGGTGACCGTTGCAGTCCTGCACTGGTTTTGGGCACTTTGAACTGTCCTGTCCTTGTTATTACATCTGCTTTCCTCCTTTGCCTTTGTGAAGGGGTGACCTCAAGTGGCAGAGAGTGATAACGACCACCTACACCTGATAGGTCTCCCTCCCTGAGGCAGGCTGAGGACAAATCTTCAGAGATCTTGTCTCTTCCCAAGATTGACAGCTTACGGGTGTGAACAGCCTCCCTGGCTCATGTGCATTAGGACAATTGCTTAGACCTCTTTGGGAATGTACATGAAAAATTTGAAGCCAAGGCTGTGTCTCTAGAAGCACTTTGTTTGGCAGCAGTGCTGGCCCAAGCCCTTCCTCCGGACATACAGACCTTTCAGAGCTGTAGCACACCCCCCCCTGCTTCTCCTGACTTTTCATGCTGCCAGGCAGTGAATCTAATTTGGGAATTGAGCCAGGTTAAAAATAACTCAATGTGAAGAAAAAAAAGTTTGTTAAAAAAAAATGCAAGTGAAACTACAGCTTGTGACTCCTTCAGCCTCTTACCACAGCGGTAGAAAGAACACACAGTTGTTAGTCTGCAATGACTGATGGTGCAGGACAGAGTTAATTTAGTGCTGAGAAATAAAAGGAGAACATCCAAAGGGATAAGACTCAAGCAGGACAGATACATGACATGAAGTAGGGCTGGGTGTCAGACCTACAGCAACAATGAGGCAAATCTTCATCCCTTTCATCTTGACACAGGCTGTTCTGTTCCCAGCAGTGCAGAGGGAGGTCCGGGCTGTTTTCCAGCGTTCTGACTCAGTGGTTCTCTTTGGGGCTTGCAGCCTGGCAAACTGTTAGATCTCTGTTGCTGGAGGGTTGGTGAAGCTCTCCCAGTGGGGTGGACTCTGTGGCAGGATCTTTTACAGGGGAAGTTTCTACCTGTAAGCAATTGGCGTTTGCAGTTCCCTGGATGTGTCTTCCACTGCCGAGGAAAGTTGCTGTCCCAGGTCCATGGGCTGGTACATTCATGTGACAGTGCCCTGGTTTGGCCACAGGCGGTTCAGGTGCTGCACGTGCCTTTGGACGTCTGAATTCAGCTTGGCAGCTTGGAGTGGTACTTCTATGCAGAGTCATTTGCTCATGTAAGCAGGAAGCAGGTCTGAGATCCGCTTTTAGGATTCATTTTCTAACCTCCTGGTTCTGGAGTTTCCTCAACTCCCCCTGTACTGCAGTCACAAAGCATTCCCACTGATACGCTGCTGGGTGCCCCAGACAGGGATAATTTCAGCCACGATGGGGAAAAACCTCCCTGGAGTCATTCTCAGACTCAAATTCCCAAAACAACGCTGCACAAGGTTTTCCTGGTCCCAACTAGCATAGTTCTCAGCTATCCATTTCAGGCTCCTTTACTGTTGACAGTAAGAGGCAGTTGGTAGAGTGGACAAGCACTGACATCATGGAATGATAAGTACAGCATGAAACTTCTTTAAAATTCAATTCCTGGACAGATGGGGACGTTACGTTCATGCACAATTACATTCCCCACCATTATCTTTTCTCGGTGTGATTCATCAGCAGAGCTCACATCAGCACCCTGCAGACACAGTCCTTGATGAGACACTTGACTCTGCAGTACCATGGGACACCAAGTGGGATGAACACACAAGTGAATGGTGGGTGGGCTGCTGCAGCAGCACGCAGCAGTCCCTGTGGAGCAGAGAAGACTTGAGGAGAAATGGAGGCACCCGTGTGCAGATGTTCAGGAGGCTGCTGAGGATGCTGGCTTTGATTTGAACAGTGCCTTTAGTGTCTTGGAGGTTGGATAACTATATCTGTATCCATAACCAGTGCCTGCACAGGAGTGGCACCATTGCTCACCAAGGGCTGGAAGAAGCCAGGTAGTAGTGGACTTGCGACGGTAACGGTGGCTTGAGCTTACGCTAGTCTGTCCAGGGGCTGAGCAAAGGTTCCCGAGAGATGATGCTGTGAACGCGGGTGCTGAGGATCTCCAGTTTGGAGTCGGTGAACACAGCGGAAAAAGATTCTGCCCCAACCATTTCTGATGAGAGCGTAGGGCAGGAGATGTGCGCGGGATGGCGGGAAGGTGGCCATGATGAGCAGCTGTTGGCAGCTGCCCGGCCAGCACTGCAGCTCTTCCCCGCTCCTCCACAGCCTCCCTGAGCTACCGCCTCGGAGTTCCCTGGGTAAGACGGGTCCCGCTGTGACCCCACCGGGGTCAGACCTTTCCAAGAGCCTTTTGCCGACGCCAGCACGTGCTGCTGCCAGCCCCTGCGAGGCTCCCACTGCTGCTCTCTTCTGTTGGTGCCTGCTGCAACTAAACCAGGTACAGAGTAAATCCCCCGGGGCACGGAGGGAGGGCAGCTGTGGAAGGGAGCTCCTTCACCGCCAAGTTCTTCTTCCCCGGCTCCCGAAGCGGGGCGGTGGCGGCGGCTCCCGGCAGCCGGCCCGGCCCTGCGGACCCGACGACCTCCCCAAGATGGCGGCGCCCTTCCCATGATGGCGCCTCCTCGGGGGGAAGGGGGAACGCTCACGTGAGGCAGGGCGGGTGGGGATCCCGGCGCGTCAGCTGGCCGGGGTCACGTGACTGGGCACCGGCCGCTCTGCGGCGTAAAGCGCCCCGGCCCGGCCCCGCCCCCGCCTGTCCCGCTCGCGGCCGCTGCCCCGCGGAGCGGGGGGGGCTGCACCGGGCCCGGCCCTGAGAGGGTCCCGCGGCGGGGCCTGGCCGCACGGGCCCGCGGGGCCTTGTCCTCACAGCGTGGGCCCGGAGCCCTGGGGAGGGGCGGGGGCCTACCGGCCGCCCGCCCCCGGGGCGGTGCTTCGGCCCCTCCGCCCCTTACCGGCTCCCCGTTCCCGCGGTAGCCGCTCGCAACCGGAGCCGCGGCCTCGGCCCGCCCCGCAACACCCGATCCCCGCCTTGTCACTCCTGACCCCAGTCACCGGGGGGCCCCGCCGGCTCCCGCAGCCCCGCGATGCCGTCCAACAAATCCGTCTCGGACGCGCCCATCGTCCAGTTCACCAACTGCCGCATCCTGAGAAGCCACCAGCTCCAGAGGTGAGAGGGTGCCGGGGTTGCTGGGCGGGGCCCGGGGGGTGCCGGGGCCCACGGCCGGGCTGTAGAGCGGACTTGGAACCTGCAGCGCCCGAGGGACTGTCCCCAGGTCCCCCCGGACATCACCTGTCGGCTGCCGCACCCGCTCTCCCGCTGTCCCCTCAGTCTGATTTGTGACCGAGACAAGGCGTGCGTGTTGTCCAGCCCCCTCCGCTCCCCTCGGCTTCCGCTTTGCCTCCTCTGCCTGCCCCCGGGTGCCTTGGCCGTTTGACGGGCAGCCCATGAAAATCCCATTCTCGTGAGTTTTTTACAGCCAGAGGCCAAACAGAGAGACTGCCACTCGTGTCACTGCTGACAGAGCAGCTTTGTCCTAGTAGACAGCAGAGAGCCAATGGTGGGGGTTGCTGGTGGGGTCTGCTCTGTCCAAGGCCACCTCTGTCACTGGGGCCATGGCCACGTCCTCCCATGTGCTCCAACACAATTGGCACAGGACCTTGGTGTGTGTGTAACTGTCCCTTCAGGGAGGACCTGTGGGTGCGAGAGGGGAAGATCCTCAACCCAGAGAAACTCTTTTTTGATGAGAAGGGCTCTGCTGACATCCAGCTGGACTGCAAGGACAGCATCATCGCTCCAGGCTTCATCGATGTCCAGATCAATGGTATGGCAAAAACAAGTGTGCTCGCAGAGGGCTGAGGGTTTTGTTCATCCCAGGCCTTCAAACCCTGCTGTGTGAATACTGCCCATGACCAAGCGTGTTTCAGCTGCTCAAGGGAGATGTGAGTCAATGAACTAACGATAACCAGCCCCTAATTGTTGCTGTCACATAACTGACCCTCTTCATCTCGGTGGTGTTTTCAGCTCAGCTTTCCTCTTCATTTTTATCAACATTTAACCCTCCCCTGCACTGGCAGGATGCCCACCCTTCCCTTCCCAGGATGTGGGGGGGATGGAGCAAGGCTTTATCAAGGCAACCAACCTGCAATAGCTCTTTCCTAAAGGCCAAGAGGGACTTGTTCTATGGTAGCTTATGTTGGAAATCAGATCCTGTCTTCAGTGGGGAATACTCAGATTTTGTCCCGCATCAAAATAAAAAGTTGGTGCTCACAAAACACTGGGATGCTGTGGTGAAAAGCACTTCAGGAGGACAACGTTGGTTGGATTTGTACTCGCAGACCCTCACAAATGTAGGACAAGAGAAGTGCTGATGGAGCCCTTGGCTTCTGGTCAGCGTCATACAAATGGAACAGCTCACTCCGGTCAGGCCAAATGTTTCTTTGGCATTTTTGGGTGCAGAAACTGCAGTTTAGTCTCTGTTTTGTGTATGGTGCAGGAGGCTTTGGGGTGGACTTCTCCCTAGCTACAGATGACTTCAAATCAGGAATTGACCTGGTCAGTCAGAAGATCCTCTCCCATGGAGTGACCTCCTTTTGTCCCACGCTGGTGACATCTCCTCCATCTGTGTACCACCAGGTAAGTGACTTCCTCCCTCTCTCATCCGCAGGGTGATAAAGGACTGAGGTTGGTACTGAGAGGTGAGATGGCCAAGGCTGGGTCTGCAGAGACCAAGGTAGAGAAGCTGTGGGCATGAGGAGCTGGACCCTACCCATGGATTTCTTGCCCTTAACCCTTAGACCACTGAGACAGCAATGTCTTCCAGGCCAGCTTTGCACAGCGGGGCTGGCAGCTGCCTTTTTCTTTGTGAGCTGTGCTTGGCTGATGGTCCCAAGTGGTCCAGCTACAAAGCTCTCTGCAGACACAAGGTTAGGGTTAGTTTTGGCAGGTTGGGTTGCTGTGTCTGGGGTGGCATGTATGACAAATTCCTTTTTGTAGGTTCTCCCTCAGATCAGTATAAGAGATGGTGGAGCCCACGGAGCAGGTATCCTGGGTGAGTGGTTTTGCCCCTTGCTGTCCTCTCCAGTGCTACTTTAGGTAGGCAGTTATCGTGTTTCTTGTTAAAGGGAAAGAAGCTACTGCAAGGACAGCACAAATGGGTGCTGGAGCTCTCTCAGTAGGAGGGATGCACAGATGGGCACAGACCTGCTTTCTTCATCAACCTGTTCCAGGCCTTTGCCATGGTCTCTGCTACCATATACACACCACTCCAGCCCTTTTGGGCCCCACAGGGTAATGACAGTGGGGTGGCTTGGCTTGGCCAGTTGCCAGCACTGCATCTTTCATCGTGCTGTGCTCAGAGTTACCTGAGCCATGTGTTTTGCTGCAGGAGAATGTCCAGAGCTTGACTGGAGCAGGATAGACAGCAGGTTTCTTGGTCCTTGGTGGGGAGAGGAAGGGTCATGGCTTTGTGTTCTTCTGTGGGCAGGGGCCCATCTGGAAGGACCTTTCATCAGCAAGGAGAAGAAAGGGGCACACCCAGAGCGCTGCCTCCACACCTTTGAGGCAGGTGCCTTCCAGGACCTGCTTGCCACCTATGGGTCCCTGGACTGTGTCCGGATAGTCACCCTGGCCCCAGAGATGAAGAGGAGCAGTGAGGTGATCCGGGAGCTCACGAAGCAGGGCATCTGCGTCTCGCTCGGTAAGGGCTGATGTGGAGGAGGTTTGGGGAGGCTCTGTCTCCCTGTGCCACACGGGCCGGGCAGCTCCTCTCGTGGGGCTGTAGCATCTCTAATGGTGAATCGGAGCAACAGGACAGGGCAGGATTTTCTTTTGCCTGGCCTATATGGAGGTGACAGACCCATCACAAAATGGGCACCTTGCTTGATGCTGCAAATCTGTCACCCTTTGTACAGTGAGGCCCCAACCTCACACTGACTGAAGAGCCCCTGCCATTTAACAGCAGGTAGCAGTTGGTGCTGTTCAAACACAGGAAAGAGTAGTAATCTTGCTTGAATAAAGATGTAATTGAGGGTTGATGATGTGGAAAGGTTCAAATTCTGAAGTTCAACTGCTTTAGGCCTCTTTGAAAGGTGAAATCATTTTCCAAAGGTTATTGTTGAATTTTGATAACCGTTGTACAAGACCTCTGCCTTCAGTGTCTTGATGGCAACAGACTTAAAACTGGCTACATTCTTCTTGTCCTCTGTTTCATAAACTCTTCTTTGGCTCAGAACATTGAAGAAGAAGGAAAAAAAAAAAAAAGAGTGTGAGGGAAGGAGTTATTCAGGGTGAAATGAAACCCTAAGTGAGAAGGGCATTCGTACAGCAGAGCATCTCTTATCTCACAGACACATGAAGTGAAGAACTGCAGAAAGGCCAGATTTACCCACTGAGCGTTAGAGCCAATGTCCATGTTGGGGAAAACAGATTTCTTTTTTTTTTTTTTTTTTTTTTTTTTTTTTTTTTTTTTTTTTTTTTTTTTTTTTTTTTTGTTTTTTTTTTTTTTTTT
>WUAM01000264.1:3935134-3978622 GCA_024336885.1 Actenoides hombroni
AGCCAGAATACCCCCCTGCGCGTCAGAGCCCCCGTCCCTGTTGGGGAAAAAAGATTTTTTTTTTTTTTTTTTTTTTTTTTTTTTTTTTTTTTTTTTTTTTTTTTTTTGTTCCTGGATAATTTTATCCCCATGTTCTTGTTTGACAGTCCCCACTGTCTCTAATTCCTTGACACCTCTCTATACAGCCTTTAAATAGCTGAGGCCAGCAGAAAGGCCTGTCCTCAGACCTCTAACCCAGCCTGAGGCAACTCTGAGCAAGGCAGCATTTGTGATGGTTGTGATGTGAACAGTGTTCAGGTGAAACACCTGCTGCCAGAGTCCCCCACAGTCATGGCCAGACACCTCTGTGCCAACACTGGCATCTCAGACCTTAGCCCAGCTTGGGGCATCAGAGTCAAGTCCTAGTGATGGAGCATTTGCACTCCTGTAGAGAAAGAAATAGAGAGCAGAGCAGAAAATTAATGGGTTGGTCTTTGTTCCCAGGTCACTCAGTGGCTAACCTCTCCCAGGCAGAGGAGGCTGTGCAGCACGGTGCTACCTTCATCACTCACCTCTTCAATGCCATGTTGCCAGTGAGTAGCTGAGGGCACTTGCCCTGCACAGGTGTTGCTTTTGGTCCTTTCTTTCCTGCTCCCCACAGATGCATATTCCCCCCAGCTTGTTTCATACCAGGCCTTGCAATGAGGTTTCAGCCCTGAACCGCTGGCTTCACATTTCTACTGCCTGATCTAAAAGAGAGTTAAGGTTGTATTAGACTCTTGAAATTCAAGGAAATGCCCAGATTGGTCTGGTAAAGGACAGGGCATCCATCTGGCAGTCACAGTTTGATAGAGATGGCAGCCACATCCCCTGATAGGAAGGGTCTCAGCCCATGAGTCCTGGTGATGCTCCACAGCTTGTCCTCTCTCCCCTCGGACAGTTCCATCATCGTGACCCTGGGATCGTGGGGCTGCTGACAAGTGACAAGATTCCTGCTGGGCGGAGGGTCTTCTATGGCATGATCTCTGATGGCATCCACACCAACCCTGCTGCCCTGCGAATCGCTCACCGAGCTCACCCCAAAGGTGAGCCATGCCAGCTCCACGCAGTATCACCAGCTGTCCCGAGCACTGTGCCATCTCCCACAAAACACTGGCACAAGGGCCATGGTGTGCTGCCCTTGCTGCTTGAAAGAGGCCACAGCCATGTGTGCTGATCCACCAGCCCTCTCGCTTTTGGCCGGACGTGGCTAGTGTGGCACAGTGCTCAGAGCTGCAGGGAGATCAGCCACAAAGCTCACACAGCCTCTTTCCTTGTGTTCCTCAGGCCTGGTGCTGGTGACAGATGCGATTGCTGGCATGGGGCTGGCACCAGGTCGGCACACACTGGGTCAGCAGGTGGTGGAGATTGATGGGCTGAACACCTACATTGCAGGTAAGTGCCTCTTGCTAAAGAGCTGAGGACAGCACTGCCACTCGTGCCTGTTCCTGGAGAGCATACTTTGCAGTGCCTGTCGGTGTCAGGTGGTGCTTCTGCCACCCTCTTGGGCTTTAGTGCCTGATGGTTCTGCTTGGCCATGTGCAAAAATGAGGCACATCATAAAGAGGGGAAGTGCTCCATCTTTGTGGAGTGAAGAGGAATCTCTCAATCTGTAGCTGTCTGCAACACCTTTGAATGCCTTCCAGCCCAGTGTCATGGATGCCAGAGGTTCCAGCAGGGTCTGAAAGGACAGAGAAATCCTATGGATACTTATTGTCCCTTGTCTTTACTATAACACTACCACTTCTTGCTATCTAGGTTCCCTGAGCTGCAAGCAATTGGACACTGGGAAAGTATTTCAGAGAAGGATTGTTTCCTTCTCAGTTCCCTCCCTATGGCCCTGGCAGCAGGTGCCTGCACTGTGAACTGGTTGTGCCCAGTCCAGCTGGTCTTACAGTGGAGTTGTTGGGTGACATCCCAGTACCTCTCCCTGAGCTGCTAGTGTGGACCCTCTTGCCTTGTTCTGGCACTTGGCAGCAATGGCTGCAGGCCCTTCAAGTCACTCCTCAAAGAACCCAGGATTTCTGCCCCTTCTGGTCACATCAGGCTTTCCCACCACCCCGCATTTTCTAGCTATGAGTTGTGGGACCTGCTCAGTGCCATCCTGTTCCTCTCCCAGGCACAAAGACCTTGAGTGGTAGTGTGGCAACCATGGACACGTGTGTGCGACACTTCCAAGAAGCCACAGGTAAGTGACCTTCATCCACAAGCTGTTGCTCCCTACACTGACACAAGAGGAGGTCTCGCTCTTGCCAGCTGTGTCTGCTGCACCAGGGAACATTCCCTCTTGCCTGAGACAGGATGAGAAGGGTAGAAGGGCTGGCAGCAGCGGCACTGACTTCAGATGAGCACCTTTTTGAGGGGAGATTTCATAGCACTAAAGAAAGGTGAACTCTCCTGCTCCTTTCTCGTGAAGGTGAATGATTTTCCCTTCCCCATACCCTAGGTGCTCAGTTTTCTTCCCGCTTTCTTCTGTAGGGTTATTTCCCCTCTCCAGCTCCATCTGGCTGTGGCAAGGGTGTTCCAGCTCAAGTCAATTGCCTTGGCCAGCAGGGTTTGGACTGCTCTGGCATCTGGGCTGTTTGCTGCCCTAACGTCTCCCCCCTGCTTCTCTGTCCAAGGGTGCTCGGTAGAGACGGCGTTGGAGGCAGCGTCTCTGCATCCCGCTCAGCTCCTGGGCATTGAACACAAAAAAGGGACACTCAATTATGACTCCGATGCAGGTACTGGTCTGGAGACAGCAGGTACTGGTCTGGGGACAATGGTACAAGGGCTCCCGGGTGTTGGAGCAAAGCAGGGGTTGCTGTGAACACAGCTTCATCTGCTTCAGGGGGAGCTGCAGACAGACTGACTCCCAGCTGCCTGGGATTTGCTCTGAGCTTTTGCTCCAGTGTTTTTTCCCTTGGATGCTGGCACTGGTGAGCCCTTTGGAGAGACCCCCCACATCTCAGCCAAGCATGGAGCACAGCCACCATCCTGCTCCTGTTTCTGGGGTGGGAAGAAGCTCTTTGCCACTGTGCCCAGACAGCTTTTTCCAGCCAGCTCCAGCTGCTCAGTTTCCTTTCTCTCTTGCCCAATGCAGATTTCCTGATGCTGAATGACAGTCTGTACGTGCAAGCCACCTACATCGCAGGCAAGGAAGTCTGGAGACAGGATGCGTTGGGCATGTGACACTGGGCGGTCCTGGTGTCCTCCAAGGCTCCCTGGCACTGTGGTTAGCAGCTCTGGGAACCACTCCACTTCTCTCTTTTTTCTTTTTCTTTTTTTTTTTTTTTTTTAATTTTATTAATCCCTTTCTCCAACTCCCTTAAAGGAGCCTCATACCAAAGAGCTGCATTTTCCAGCACAACTGCTGCTTCCAGTTACAGCCATGCCTGCAAACAAATCTGTTGGTGCTCAGTTGGTGGAGCAGGGAAAGCAGGCAGATCTGTGCTGAGAGGAATTGTCAGTCACTGGAGTGACCTGAAGGACTGCACAGCTGTCCTGCACCAGTTCTCAGAGAGAGGTGCTCCCCTCACTGTCTCACAGCAGTGTGGAGCTGTCCCGGCCTTTGCACAGTTTTATGCACACACTGTCTTGCTGTGCCTGAGGCAGGATCAAGCCATTTCCATTACTCTGCCTGCTGTTTGCCTCACTCCCAGGCAGCCATGGCTGCTTAGACATCAGCTGCCACCAGCTCAGCTCGCAGCTCTTCATGTTAAAAGGTTCCTGTTGTGTCAGCAGAAGTTGAGGATCATGTTCTCGTCCCCCTGGCAGTCCTTCTGTCACGTGTCCTTGGAGCAAGGCTGTCACAGCTCACCAAACTCAGTGCCATCGTGGGGCTGTGGATCCACGCGGGCTGAATCCTCAGGGCAGAGATCCAATCCAGGAAATCCGAGGCATTGCTGATCCTTTGTGCCTTTTCCCTGCACGGCCATTGAGTCCACAGCACATGGTTTTGGCTGGAGACATGGACAGCATCCTGCCACAGAAAGCAATGTTCCTCTTAACCCCTTTTTCTGGCTAGATGGGTTCAGCAGGCTCTGTGCCTACCTGTACCTCATGGAGCCTTTGCATCGTCTGATGGGTTTGCGCATTCCTCAGGCCACAGACAGGAAGCCTTTGCTTTAGAGGATGCATCCAGACTGGTGGTGATGGGCACACGAGCCCTCGGTCCAGCTCAGGGACTGAGGGAGAGAAGAAGTTTAGCTGGATTCTGGCCTTTCAGGACAGTTGCTGATAGTTCATTATTCCTGTGCTCAATATTATCTTTTCCAGTACTTGACTGTCAGCTCTTTTCCTGACACTCGGACACTTCTGTGCCAAGACTGATGCTGATTTCAAACCTACTGCAGTTAGAAAAACCTTGCAATAAGTCTTGGACAACCTCTGATAAGCTTCAAACCAATCACATGGTGAGGGGAGGGCTTAGACAAGGGCTAAGTCTTAGCAAGGGTGGAGGTTGTAAGGCAAGGCAGAAGTCTGGTGGGGATTGGCAGAAGCTTGCGGATTTTTCCAGTACCTTTTTTATAACCTTTAACAGCAACATTTGGTAGTGCTTTCCTAGCACTTGAGAGCCCCACTGGAATAACTGGCAGCCTTGGAGAATTTCTAACATCAACTGCCAATGTCAGCAGAAACTATAACCTCCAGGTTTTGAAGCATTTGAAAAAGACATCAAATACTGTGCTGTGACATGTGATGGTGCCACAGCATTACACATCTCAGCGGGAGCACTTTCGACTGCTGTTGAAAAAAATCCAAGGGGAAAAAAAAGCATATATGGAACAAGTTGTCTAAGGTTGGGTTTTTTTTATTTACAAAATTAAATGATCGAAAGGAAATCTAAAATGGAAGTGGAATTAGTCAATACCTGTACATATGTTTTACCCTTTTTTTATCTGCTGAACTTACACTGTTGGGCTGTTATGGGCTTAAGTTGTGCCAGGGAAGGTTTAGGTTGGATATTAGGAAATTTTTTTTTACTGAGAGAGTGGTGAGGCATTGGAACAGGCTGCCCAGGGAGGCGGTGGAATCGCCATCCCTGGAGGTGTTTAAAATATGTGTAGATGTGGTACTTCAGGACATGGTTTAGTGGTCTTGATAATATTTAGTAGACAGTTGGACTTGATGATCTTGAAGGTTGTTTCCAACCTCAATGAGTCTATGATTCTATGCCCTATGATGGTGGCAGAGCATGGACTGGGCCAAGAAACAAATGCAGCGGCAGTACCATGGACCTCAGGCCTCCACATCTGGATGGGCACAGCACTGATGTGTGTGCTCCTGAAGGTGCCATAGGACTTGGCCCCATGGAGAGGGGCTGCAGTGGGACAGCCAGCATCCCAGCAGTGCCCAGGTGGCCTGGTAACTCCTGGTAGGGTTCAGGGGAGGTGAGTTTATGGGGGCAAAAGTTTAGGTTGGACATTAGGGAAAATTTTTTCACCAAAAGGGTCGTTAAGCAGTGGAACAGGCTGCCCAGGGTAGTGGTTTCAAAGCCGTGGAGATGTGGTGCTGAGGGACATGGCTTAGTGGTGCCCTGGCAGTGCTGGGGGAACGGTTGGACTCTATGCATAGTCCAACGAAACGACTCTGTGATTCTTCTATGAACTAAAGGAGCCTCGGATCCGCCTTCTGCCCAGACGACCCCAAGCTCGTCTCGCTCGGCTCCGGAAGAAAGCTTCGTGCCTCGGCAGCCCGGCCTCCGCCCGGCCGTCCCCGCGCAAGCCCCGGCCAGAGCCGGCCCTGGAGTGCCGGGCAGGCTGCCGGGGCAGGACGGCGCCGGTGGTGTCCCCCCGCCAGCCCCCGCGTCTGCCCCAGGCCGAGCGGAGGGGCCGCCCCGATGGCGGTCTGGGAGGAGCTCCTCGCCCAGGGCCGGCAGAGGGGCCTTCCCCCGCCCCTCCCCGTTTTCCCTTCAGCGCGGCAGGCGGAACGGAGGCGCGGGGCCCGCTGGGCGGCCGGAGGAGCGGCGACCGGACCGCGGCGGGGGGAGGCCTTTAAGCGGTGCACAGCAGCCGGGCCCCTCCCGCCCCGCCAGCACCCACCGGGCCTCGACGGCTACCTCAGGCACGGCCCCGCGGCCGCCCCTCGGCCGGGCGCTCCTGGGCCCCGGGCTGCAGTCGCTGGGGCCCGCTGGGTTCGGAGCCGGGCCCGGGCCCGGGCCCACACGCGGGCTCCGTGACCGGAGGTGGGAGGGGCAGAGGGGCTCGGCTTCCTCCCCACGGCAGCGCGGAGCCTGCCCAGCATGGAGCGGGTAAGAGCTTTGCTCGGCCCCTCTCTGCCTCTCGCTTCTGCCTTGAGGCGCCCTCTCCTCCACCGGCCCCTGGCCGAGCCCATTCTCCCCGGCAGACCCTTCGCCGAACCCAGCAGTGCCCCCGGCTCCCGGGAGTCTTCTTTAAAAGATTTCACCAGCGCTTGTGCCTACTTTTCCCAACTCCTGCTCGCTTGTTATTCTGCTCGGGCAAGATTTTTTTGCATTTCCTAGTGCGTTGTGATGACTGTCTTGCTTACAGGCTGACTTCTGAGCCTAACTTTCCACCTGCTTGGCAGGAGGCAGACAGGGTAAAAATACAGCAAAGGTGGTCTTAAGGCCTTGTGTTTAACACAAAGATATACTCCGTGTGGTGCCAGAGCTGTGCTGGAGTGATGTTTCCTGCTGTAGAGATATACTATGTCCTAGAATAAGGTTTGGGAGAAATGAAAAATCTGGGCCTTAATAAGGGAATATGGGAAAAAAGGAAAAAAAAAACCAACCTAAAACCAAAACAGTATGTGGGAAGTCCTGGTTTGCCAGGAGTCGGTGGTTTACTGCTAGTTAGAGTTTATTTTCTCTAATTTTTGTAATGAAGAGGGCTCGTTTGGTGCCCTCCAAATAGAGGATATTGCAGGGCATGTGTCCCACCCTGTGCTGTTGATTTATTGTATAAATTGAGCTGTTACACAACACACTTCAAGCATAAAACCAGAAAGGGGGTTTATGACCCACTAGTTTGATCACCCATAAGAGGGAAGGTGACTTCAGAAAACTCAGGTTTGGAGTTAATTTTGCAGATGGGAGATTTGTGCTGCTTTTAAACATTGTACCTTCCCCCATCCCATGTCTAAGGCTCCCCAGGGCATGTTCCAAGATGAGTTGGAGTGGTGCATTGTGCAGCTGGAGGCAAATCTTCACCTCAACCCGACCCCAAAACAAGGTATGTTGCCTCTGTCACAGTTCACAGCCCACAGCCATATTTCAACCTCGGTTCTGATTTAGCAGACCTGGACATTTTTCCATTTGTGTTATATGGGATTTGTTTTAAGTGCAAAACAACTTAATACATTGAACTTTAAGAACTATCTGTGTAGAAGCAGCTTTATCTTTCATTCCTGCGACATTTGTTCTCCCTGTTTTCTGTCTCGTGTTCTCATTTACCCATCTAACAGCTTGTTCTTTGGTTCTGCTAGAGCTCTGCTTTTGTTTTCCACTCCTAAGGCAATACTGTGCCAGTGCATCTGCCCCTTAAATGCCAGTAGGTTTATTTTTGTGAAGCTTCTTCCTCAGTGTTCTTGTTCCAAGGAGAAATTACATGAAAGATAAAATCCTATAAAATATTTTTCAGAAGGTCGCAGTTTGATCTAGTCAGTCCAATTTGCATATATATGAAGAATTATGTCCTGCTCCTACTGATGTCTACAGGAGGGATGTGACTATCTTTATAAGATGGCTCGAAGAGCGTTTGCGGATGCACCTGAGGATATAGCAGCAACACATGCCCACACACCACGCTTGAGCACTAGGCCACTTTGTTAGACCCATATCTTGTGCTCGGTACCAGTGTCCAGCAGCACTGGAGGGGACAAGGCAATGACTTGGCCAGAAAATGGCCCATTTGCACACTACCTGACCCGGGAGGGCAGAGCAGGACTGCTGGTGGTAACCAGGCTCTGCCCAGAAACCAGATCACCAGAGGAGTCTGTGGTGATGAGGCAGATCCAAGCTCTAGACGGGAACTCAGGGTCTGGATCAATGAGGTACCAGTGCTATGCATGAGATCCTCAGCTTAAATTAACTGTCAAGTGAGGGAGGGGAGAGGTTCCTTTGAAGCTTTTTCGACCTCTTTCTTCATAATTCTTGTTCGTGAGCAGGCCTCGAACACAGCCCGCTAAATGCCTTGGAAGCAGGGGGAACAGTGTGCTCAGGACTCTGACACCCAGGTGCTGTGAGGATACATCCCACTTCTGTGGGTGTCTGCAGCCCCCCTGCAGCATTTCTGCCTCACACTTGGGTGCTGTTCCTCTGTTCCTAGTGTAGGACTCTCAGTGTTGGACCTGCAGCATCCCCCTCATTTGAAGAGCCCCAGAGGAGGGTACTGCAGCCAAGAGAGGTCAATGTGAGCCCATTCCAAAACACTAGGCTAGCACATCAAGCTTTTTTTATGGCTTGAAATGTGTAAGACAGACACGAGGAGATTGTGTGTATCCGGAGTTCCCGAAGTAAGGTCTTTGGGCACTGCTGTCTCAGAAGAACAACTATGCTTTTTAGAGAATTTTCTCTGACACAAAGAATTGGCATTACTGTTGTGGTCAGTCCAGTTTGTATGAGAGTCAAGCAAGTGTCCTGCTTTTCAGGGTGTAATCACTATTCAGACTTTTTCACCTTTTCCGGAGAAGAGACACTGAGTGAGGCTGTTGGATTTGTCAGCTGCTCTGGGGGAAGGGTTGTCAAGCTTCTGTGCTATTAGTAGTGCACTTACTGCAGTGTAAGATTCTCACTGTATATAACAAGCAATTAAGATTTTAATTTTTTTAATTGTTGTTTTCCTCCTTTAAGAACATTTCACTGTATTTCGGCTTCTAGAAGCACTTGGAGCTTCCTTTCAATTGAATGCCAGTCATGGATTAGTCAGAAAATGTATTCAGAGGAGACCCAGTCGTCAGCATCCCCCAGTGAGGTTTGTAAGTTCCACCATAACCTGTGTCTTGTCTCTCTTGGTCTTTTTGTGGAGTACAGCAGAGGAGACACAGCGCATTCTCCAGGTCCTGCGCTCCTGTGAGACTCCTTTTGTGAAGAAGCAGCAAGTGATGAATGATGTGTTTGGGGATTATCGCCTCAAGATGGCTGAGGATCAAAAGAGCAGGGAGAAAGCAGGTGAGCTTGAACTGTCCCTTCAGGGGATGGTGATGTTTGGTTCTTCTCTGTACAATTCTTACACTGCAGCTTGTGACTGGATCACCTCTGTGGCAGTGCCTTACAGAGGGATTTGCAGCAGCAGTGGCATCCCCATAGCAGGAACGTGGTGTGTTGATAGAAACGTTATTTCTCATCTTTTTCTAGACATGAAACCTGGTGATGTGGAAGTACAGCAAAGCAATGAGCAGGCTTCAGATGGCATGGTAGGTGGGAAACAATCTGACCAAATCTCTGAGGCAAAGTCTAAGTGGTTTATGTCATCTGACAACAGCTTCCAATTTGATTTTACGCTTTCCGAGATCGACCCAGGAGCAACTGCCATGCCTTTGGAAGCAGTCCCGGCTGTCAGTGGTGCTGAGCAGATGCCAACCAATGTAAGAGCCACCAAGCAGGAGAACTGGAATGGAGCCTTGACTTCTGATGCCTCTGGACAGGAACCCAAGTCTGCTTCCAGCTTTGGTGCCCCAGATGAAGACCGTCCTCTGGTACAGTTAGTTCCAGCAAGCCAACATGCAGAGTGTCCAGCAGATGATGAAGTGCTGGGTAATTCACTGCCTGCTGAACCAGCAGGTATGCCACAGATTTCAGCCTCACAGAGGAATGAATTGACTCAAAATACAGGTATGGCACCCAAAGAGGATAGAAGCCATGTAAAGTTAAAGATCCTCCAACCAGAGACTGCTCCTGGACATGAGACAGTGACAGAGAAATCAACAGCGCATGAAGCTGCCCAGAAGAAGAAAAAAAAGAAGAAGAAAAACCCATCCATGAGTAAAAAGGAGATAGATGAAACTGAAATCAACAGGAAGGCAAAGGCAGAACCTAACAGATGTCAAAATAAAGATACTTCCCACCAGGATGAGGCCTCTCAGGTATGTAAATATTGATGGGATCCCATAATTTATAAACACTTGAGCAAAAGAGAAACTGTATCTCTTTGCATAGTTCAACACTTAGTGTACTGGCTTGAGATGAAAGCCAAAAGACCAGGATTGCTGTTTATTTCTTACAGCAGCTGTTTTCTTCCCTGTGAGGTGGTTGAGGAACCAAACTAGTGGAAAGGAAGTTAATCATAGAATCATTAAGGTTGGAAATGACCTTCAAGATGATAAAGTCCAACTGTCAACCCAGCACTACTATGACCATTAAGCCATGTCCTGAAGTACCACATCTACACGGTTTTTGAACACCTCTAGGGATGGTGACTCCACCACCTCCCTGGGCATCCTGTTCCAATGCCTCACCACTCTTACAGTAAAGAAATTTTTTCTAATATCCAATCTAAACCTCCCTCGGTGCAACTTCAGCCTGTTTGCTCTTGTCCTATCACTATTTACCTGGGAGAAGAGACCAACACCCACTTCACTACAACCTCCTTAATGGCCCTTCACTGTCTGCTTCAGACCTGTGCTGAAACCTTTCGTGTTTAGGTTTGTGCAGCGAACCCTAGGAATCTGGGTGCCACGTTTTCTTAAAAAACCCCAACAAACAGCATTTAAATACAGAGGTAACTGTCTTCAGGCAGTACCAAGCTGGTACCTGTGCGTACTGAACTGGGCACTGTCCTGATTTGCACCTTGCCAGGTAGGATGAGTTGCTCACATAATGCCAGTAGCAAAGCTGAGGTGCAGTGCTGCTACCTGGTGTAGCCAAGGCTGTGGTAGGGTCTGGTGCAAAGCTCAAGGGTGCTTCTGAGAAGGCTCCTGTTGTAAGGCAGGGCCCAGAAATCGACTGAAGTTGCAAGTTACATGTAAATACACCCTTAAGACACACCCTGAGGTTTTCTCATGTTTTGCTATGGTTCAGGTCTTCATTGTATTTTTCTTTCCAGTACTGGTGTAGTTGTTAACAAACAACACTAGCTGAGCAATACTGATATGCAGCATTACAAAAAATTTGTTTTGTTAATATTCTACATGTAAGTTCTGAGTGTTCACCTGCCTCTTGAAGCAGTCCATCCAAAGAGATGCTTCACCAACAACCCTACCAATAAATGCTGCTGAGTGCCAGACAGATGGAAATGTTTGAAGGTGATGTAGAGCCCTTCCAGTCTGTTGGAAGGAGACTACTGTAAGGAGGAGCAGCCAGCACGAGGGCTGTTGTGTATACCTGTATAAACAGTTAAGAATTGTTCATCCCCAGTGTGCAACTCTGTTCCCCTCTACCTTCCACTGCTCAGACAGTAGGCTTTGCCTGATGGGACTTGGCTTCCATCTTCATGGGCTTCAGCTTCCTTCTCCTCCTGTGTTGCTGGTTGAGCAAGTACATAGGAACTGAGACACCATGACTTGGATTCTGATTTTGTCCACTGTTTGCTTTTTGATTTCAGGCATGTTTGGGGATCAGGGTAAAAGCTTATCACTCCCATCTATAAGTTGTTTTCCGCAGCCAAATGCTAACTCCATCAAATAGAGGCAGTGAGTTGCACTAAATATTTATCCAGTGCTTTAAGTTTATCCAGTAAAAAATGCTATAGGGAGAATGTCATGAAGTGTATAAAGTGATCACCAGAACATGAAATTTGGAATAGTCCTGAGTTGATGCAGATAGCTTTTGTCCTGTGTAGCAACTGCTGCCATAATTTTTGGATGATTTATTTCCTCATGCTCACTCTGCTCCATGTTGCATAGCAGTCAGATGACCAGCTATGGAAAGAGGTGTGCTGGTGTGTGGAACAGCTGGAACTTGGCCTGAAGACACAGAAAGCCACTCCGAAGCAGGGTACGCATTCAAGTAACTGAGCGAGCTCCCTTGTGGGAAGGGTTGGGAGGCATGTAAGGGCAGGGCCAGTGGGGAGTCTAGAACTGTGTGTTGTTTCTTCTTTGGGCTGCTTCAGCTGAGGAGGCCATCCGTGCCATCAAGACACTGCGCAGTGACAAGGCTCCACTGGTGAAGAAGCGTCAGCTCATGAGAGCCATGTTTGGAGACTACAGGAAGAAGATGGAGGAGGAGTTGTGCAAAGAGCTGAAGCTCATGGAAGCAGGTACGAAAACTTTGCATGGTGTGGGAAGAGAAGAAAGAGCTTTGCTCCTGCCCTCTGGATTGCTTTGCAGAGTGAGATCTCATTATATGAGACGATTAAATGTCTCTTACTGCTCTTTTCTCCCCTTCTTAAGCTCTGAAGTCGGCCAGGATTGTGGAAGTGAAGAGAAGCGTTTGCAACAAGAGATGTCGGTTCATCCGGAAGTGTTCAAGAGCTTGCAGGAAAAGCCAGAGTTCATCAGAATCCCCTTCAGAGTCACCCAGGACACTTAACACAGGTTTATTCAAATTCACAAGCTCCCAAGAAGAGTTTCGCTTTAATTTCTTTTAGGAAAGTCACTTAGACTAAAACTGTGGCTAAAAACTGTGCCAAATCTCCTGTAAACTTAAGAATGGTGGAAAGATGCTATGCAGTTGAAAATGTTACACAGGAATCTCTGTGTATTTCCTGAAAAAAGGATCCTCTTTTAGAGTGTCTTATCTAGAGGTTTAAAACAGATCCACCTACTGCACATATGACCCCAAGACTCAGTCTACATAGTCCTTCTCCTGTAGAAAGGCACCTCTGCAAAAGATCAGTGCAGAGTTTGTAAGGACCTGTTTTTCTTCCCATAGAATTGACATTAACCTAAAAATCTGTCATCAATACTGGGAGATTTTCCCATTCTATTGCTTTTAAGTACAGCAGACCTTTTATAGCAGATGAGGCAGCAATACATACAGAGGGGAGCGCATTGTAATGAAGATCCAGTGCCTGTGAAGATTCAGCAGTGTAAGTATAATGGATCATTGAATGCTTCCACTTCATATCAGTCTGTGTGAATGCAGCTTCTGGTATCCAGACAGCACAGGGCAGTGTGTTTCACCACTGCCATCTAGAGAGCATGAGTTCAGGATCTCCGAGGAAAACGAGCAAGAATTATCCTTACTCATGTCTCTTTAATTGACAGAGACTTAGAAAAGAACTGCAAACACTGAATCAGTTTAGCCTAGGAATGTAAGGACAGCTGTTTCCAGCCAGGGAAAGATGTTTGTTGCCTGGATAGCTAGGAAGGATGTACAATCAGTTCTTAAAAAAAGTGTTTACTTCATAAGTAGACCAGTTACAACCACCAGTGACTCAAAGGATAAATCATCTGCATGCCAAACCTTGGGTGGCAGTGAAATGAACTGTGAGAGCCCAAAGACTCTCTTGCATTTGATTTGCATTACATTTTTGCTTTCTGAATGGTTGAATGTGTGCCTCCAGCATTTCGGTACCGCTTCAGCCACTGACCCCATCTCCTGTCTTCATGCAGAAAATCTTCCCCACTAAGTGTAAAAGCTGAAGGAGCAGAAGGCCTTTAAAAGGAAACACGGTATTGGGTGTCCTCAGGGTGCAGTCCTTTCCTTCCTTTTTATAGCCCAGTCATCCTCTATGAGAAAAAAAGAAATGGGAGTGTAGGCAGATTCCAGAGCAGCTGAGAGGTGGTGAAAGACATTTACTGGGGAAAACTTCCAAAAAAATTATGTTGGCTATAAAAAGTTACTTTATTACGAAGCTCTGATGCAGTCAGCTGCATGTGTGAGGGTGGGTTTTTGTCGTTGTTTAAATGTTTCCAAGAATGCCTGTCTAGGCATAAGGAGAAACAGAACCTGGGTAACATACCTGATGAGGAGAAATATGCAGAGAAGACTAATCTTCTGTAAATCAGGATCACTGCTGTTACTGTGGCTGTGTGGAACAACATTAAACAGCATTTTTTTGCTTTTCCAGATTTTATATGAAACATACCAAAGCTGTGTTGTTGACAAACTTTTTGTGTCTTCCTGCTGTTTACTAAGATTAAAGAGTATCTTGTACATGACCTTGGAACTACAGCTGTTTTCTTTCCTAGCTGGTTATGCAGCTTATGTCTGGAAAATAGTTACTTTTTTTCCTTGTCATCTTTCAGGTAAAGCTTGAGTTGCTACAACATAAAATTCTGTGCAGTGGAAGGCTGCAGGAGTATTCTGGGAAGCACCCTTCCATAACTGCCTCGTGCTTATGCTAGTCATTAGGCATTCACAATTAGAATGAAGATACGAGTGAGGTGGATGTTTGGTGTAACCTAATCCAGCAGGTTTATCTCCAAAGAGGTCAGAGAAAAACGCATTCTAGTATTTGTTTTTTCAGAGGTTTTCACATAATACTGACCTGCAAAGCCAGCCCATATTCCTTTCACAGTGCTTCATTATTGGAGGACTTGGAGATGTTCATCGATGTGATACTTCATAGCCCTGAGTGTCATGCTTGACCCGTGCCCTTGAGTGCGAGACCAGAGTTGGCTGGGTCAGTTCCACCAGTCGGCTGGCTGAGCTTGGACAAGGCATTTTGCCTCTCTGTGTCCACTCCCTGTTTGCACAGTCAAGGTGATGCCTCCTGCATTTTTGACAGACATGCCCAAGTTACTTCATTAAAGATTTTGTGCTGAAGAGGCAACTCTGGGGTATTTTGCATCAGAAATTAGAGCAGTCTGTGTTTCACTTTGCAATGTTTGAAGGATCTCTGTTGCATTAGCATTCATTTGAAAGGAAATGAGCAATGTCATTAGCAGTTAGGAAATGCTGTCTCTGCTCTTCCAGTCCATTCCCCTTTATAGGAGCCACAGTCCAGTCTTAATGACTTTTTTTTTAAAAATTGTTTTCCCCTTTTTAGCACTTCTTTCTTTAGGATTTCAATGCTGTTTAGGTTTCAGTGACATCTCTTTGTTACAGTAGTGTCAGGTTTGGGTCAGGGCTTTGCTCTACTACTTCCTGAACTACATGTGGCTGGAGGTATGGTCCATACCCTAAGGCATTAATGTTGCACAGCAGTGAGGGAGAGAGATGTTCTCACTTGCTTCAAGTCCTCTGTTGCAGTGTTCTTGCATTAATGAAATGTAGCTCAGTTTTGGTAGAAAACTGAGCTCAGTTCTGACCTGCCAGTCTCCTTCTGCAACCTCTCCTCAGCTTCATGCTGTGCATATGAGATTGGTGGAAAAGGAGTGACTGGATTCGTGGTACTGTATCTCTGGTAACTGCCCACCTAAATGTAGTGCAGCAGTGCCAGGCCCAGGCTTGTAGGCAGCAAACTGCTTACAAGATCTTCCAGCACGGTTGAGCTGAAGAATGAGTTAAAGACAAGGCAAAAAAGGAGTGCAAAGTACAACGGTGCCTCTAGAGCAAAACTTGCTTAAAGGCATTGGTCTTGAAGAACTAAAAGGTGAGAATCAACTTCTAAAGTGAGTAACAGGATGAAGGAATGCTGTAACCTTTTCCCAGGCCTTTCACTGTAGCAAAGCAGAGAAAAGGTCTCACTTTTGGAAACAAAGAGTTTATAGTTTTTCCTGTGGCAGGGTGAGGCCAAGAACCTTTCTGCACAGAGACAGCAGAAATCTGAGTGTGATCTCTGCCCCTTTTAGGCTTGGCACCCTCATCTGTAAAAAGATCCCCCTAGTAAAGGTTAGGAAATGCAATCCCCTTCCAGACAGACCCTGCCTCCAGCAGGCAGAGAGCAGGCAATGGCCAGCTTCCCCCCTCCCAGACTGGCCCTGTGCTGGTGGCTGCTTGGCCCTGCTTATGTTTTAGCTGTTAACCTGGAGGCCAGGCACTAACTGGTAAGTTCTTCCAATCCCTTCCCTTGGGCTTGGGCAGTGGAAATGCATTCATTGGTCCTTGGGCTGCCCATCTTCTGCTTTGTGTAATCAGGGAGCAGAGTCACTGAGGAACAGCCTACAAAGGGAACCTTCCAGCTTCAGCTGGAATTACCTCCTGAGTCCGAGCAGCACTTCTGCGAGGACTCCCTCTCCCAAGACCAGCAAAGACAGAAGCCAACCAACTGGTCCTAGTGAACAGGTAACTCAGGTGACTAATATTCCCTTCTGCCTGCTGAAATATTTTTTTAAGAGTGCTGAGGGTAGACTGCAGACTCAGCATCTAATGACCTCTAAAGGATAAAATATTCTATTGCCTTCCTTTGGGGAGGAAAATGCCCATCCTAACTTACCTTTCCTTTGGTTTTAGAAAGAGGAAAATCTTGCCACTTCAAGCAAGACAGCAGTTCGAGCACTGTAACAGAAGGAAAGTTTTTTGAAGAGTAATCAGCATTGAACCTGCAGTTCCTTAACAGAAAAAGAGGAGAGATGCTGCTATTTTAAGATCCCATGGAGCAGTGACAGATGATCCCATATCTTTCCACTGAAGTTATTTTACTCTAAGGACAAACTTGGTTCATTTCCTTTGCTTAGATTTTTTTGATGCTCACTGTTTGTGCTGCTTTCCTGCTTAGAACTGCAGGAAGGTTCATAAGCCCCAGTACTTTAGAAAACTGAACTTTGACATCAGCTACCACAGGGTAGCTTTGATTACTGGCAACACTCCTTCCTGTGGATGCTGACAGCTGGGAAGTGCTGACCACCTCCTGTATTGGGCCCATCTGTCTTCTTCCCTTTGAGTACATCAACAGGCACTTCTAGCTCCTTGCTATCTCACCACCAAGATGGAAGAAGTCTGGGTTGTGTATCTCTGCCTGATCTTGCTTATCTTTGTGCTTTTTCTAATGAAGCATAACCCGCATGTGGAAGAGGCCAAGAAGGAGAGGGAAAGCAGAAGCCCCCCACCACCCTCTTCTGTTTTCCCCAGTAATGTCGGCAAAAAACTGGAGCACACCCAGGAAGAACTGGAGAACTATCTGGACAGGCTAACCCATGTCTTGTTTGACACAGAAGCCAGGAAAAGGGATGGCCACCATGATCAGAAGTCCCACCATCACAGAAGTGCCAATGTTATGCCTGAAGCTAAGGAGCACTCGGGAAAGGAGGCCACACACTCTCAGTATCTGTCAAGCCACACAAGGGTTCAGGTATGAGGCTTACAAAGACTTTCAAACTCAGACTTAGAGCTCCTGGCTGAGGTAGCAAATCCTGTTGAAATGCATGGTCCATGAACTTGGCTGGGGAAGAGGTGGGGGGGGAGTCTCGCTGTTTTGAAGTATAATACATCCTTATTTTTTCACTGTATATTTCAACATTAAGCAATTGTTCAGAGACAGCTCCATGTGACGTGAGGTGAGCGTACGTGATTTGTGTAAGGTGTCAATGTTGGCATCAGCATCTATGCACGTGGGTGTATCTATATGTAAATTATTCCTTCCTATATTCATAGAAATAGGAATCATTTCTTACTTCAAGAAATTATTGTGCAGCTCTTCAGCTGTTACAAATCTCCAGCTTTCCCCACATACAGCAGTGCTTTGCTAGTTTTCCCAGCTGAGGATCTGACCCGGTAGGGTACAGGAGCTCTGCAGACACCAGTCCAGTGATGAATGTGGGATATTGAGCTGTGGGAAATACGTAATTTTTCTGCTGTGCACAACGATCCCACACAGTGTAATCTGTACACATGAAAGTCACTACTGGCAACCTGCAAAATTCTCTTTGCCTTGGCCAAGGCCCTTTTTTAGGGGAGGGAACAAGACACATGCCTTTATATTTTTATCGTTATCCTCATTGCAATACATCAGATTTTGCCCTTGAGATGACAGAGTTTCATGGCAGCTATGCAAGGCTGTGTTACCTTATGCTAGCAGCTGTTTATATTCTTCATTCTTGAGGCACGTATCTTGCAGTGCCAGTGCCCTGCTCTGTCACTGAGCACGTTCTAGGTCCAGGTGGGAGCTCCAGTACAAAGCCTTCACCTTAGAGTGGGGAACAAGACCTTGATGTCAACAATTGCATCCTGCCAAAGAATCAAGAGACTTATTTCTTGGTGATGAAGGTGCTGCAGTAAACAGCCTTTGCAGTGAGCCAGAACTTTGTAACTTCTGAAGTCTTCAGGAGCTGCCTGAACTATCTGTGGGAATCCATAAATTCAGTTGAAGGCAGAGGAACAAACACACAAAATGTGACAATGTTATTCAGAGGATGTGGGCAGAAAAAGTAATTCAAGTGTTTATTTACTTACTGGCATTTTTCATTTACTGAACAAGGTACTATTTTATTAGATCTATTACAGATCAAGAAGTGATCTTTTTTTTCTTAATGGAAATGGATCATGTTGCAAAATAACAGTATTAGCTTATTTTTCTACTATGGTTAAAAATGACTGTTTGCAGAATACAAATTGAGGAGAAAAGGTGCTGTGGTCACTGTTTTCGTACAGTTTTTGCAGACTTGATGCAGCAGATGATGCCCCTTGGGATGGTTGAAAACTTCAATATAAGCTCCTTTGATCTATGGAATGAACAGTAATCAGGCAAAAGCAAAGTAGCCCAAATAATCTTTAGTTGTTCCTCGTTTTGGGAGCAGTGAGGAAGAAGTCACCACCTAAACAAACCTAAAAAAAGCACTTGGTCAGTAAGTTGAAGTGAAATGGGAAACTGCAGCTTTGCTTGGAAGAGCATTGGTGCCAAAACTGGTGGCAGGGGCAGGGTGTTCACTGCTTCGGCAAAGGCTTAGTGTTGGGATAAGTTGTAGGAGCTGTATGTGAGTGTGGTTACCTGGGTGCACAGCATGATGGAGATGCAGTCGGCTCAGAACGTGATTCAGGTTCCGTCTGCGAGCCTGAGGACGTGTGTCTGTGTGCAAAGGCTTTCAGGTCTCTCCCAGGTCAAGGGAAGACATTGATGCTTTTGTTCAGAGAGATGCTACCATTCCCTTCCTTCTAAGAATTTTGTTTCTCTTTCATTGTGAATGTAGGTTATTGGGACACACTAGGTTAGGATCTCTGGAAAATGAAATCCTCAGCACTGTCTAGCAGAGGTAGGATGGCTTGCAATGAATGCTTCTTCAGTAAGTGTGCCAGTCCTCTCAACCAGCCACATCCAGGATCTCTACTTCCTTTTTCTGCTCGGTTCTGAAAGAGCCTGCAGCTCTGCAGGCACTACTGTGGAGAGAGGAGGGATCTAAAACCTGTTATGGATGAAGAAAGAGAAACCACTGCCAAGCTGGAGCCCTGGGCAAGGATGTTCAGGAGCAATATCTGTGAAAATTCAGAGTAATGTTAACTAGTTTTGGCAAGAAGCAATACTAGTTGCAGGTTTCTCAGGGAGCATTAGACTTATTAAATGGACTTTGACCACAGTTGGCCAGCTATCAATGTAGACACCTTCAGTTAGCCTGTTTTCCACTGGAGGAAGCTGTTTTGTCTTGCAAACAGGTGTTCAGAGGGAGCTAGGGTATTTTTTTTTGTCATCCATTGCACTCATCTAAGCCCCTGCCCAGTAGGGTAGAATCCATATTTTATTATGATTGTCTATTTGTTACTACACATTAAATTAGTAAATGATCTAAAAATAATTTCTAGATTTCCCCTTATTTTCTCCTGACTCCTCATTCTCACCAGAACTGAGCAGTCCACTCAGTAACAACCAAAGAAGGAGCAGAGGAATGGATACAGAAGTGCAGGAGGGTAAGACAGGTAAAGGCAGTAGGTGTGACAGAGCACTAAGCAGATTATTTGGAAAAATCTACTCAGAGGGTTTCCTGCTTCATTAAACTTAATCAGAGCAGGTTTATTTTCAGGTTACTTTCAGAAGCAGTGAAAAATGAATGGTGGCAGATGGCAGAGAGGTGTGGGCCTCCTACATGCTGGAAAAATAGATTTCCAGCCAGTCTGCGGTACCTGTCACGGGTGGTGGAGCACATGTGCCTGTTAGGACAAGGCAGAAGTTGGAAGTCTCCAACGTAGCCATGGATTTAGCAAACCCTCAGTGCCAGCTTCGTGTCACGCAGTGGGAGAAAAGCCAGTGCGGTGCCCTGGGTGATGGTGAGTTGAGAGCTGATTCTAAGGGTGCTTGGCTGAGTACTGGTGCATGGCCCATGACAGCAAGAATCCCAGTTCAGAAGAAGCGTGTCAGAGATGTCTGTTCGCAGTGGCTGGCTGAGATACCCACTGGGTGAATTCATGGTACCTGGCCCAACTCTGATGGACTTGGGTATGTGTATGCCCTGTTTGTCAAAACCAGTGCGTCTGCTGGAAGTGCTTCCCACAGTCAGTAATGTCCAGTGCTGTCCTTAACCTGAATATCTTTGAGTCATACCCATGGAAACTCTTGTGATGCCATGTCAGTGCTGTTATTCTCGGGAGCATGGCACAAACAGGCAGAGCTGCAAGGAAAAACAGTGATTATTCATCCACACAAGGCTGACTCCTTTAATGTAGTCCTGAGCTCCTCACTTCTCCAGGTCTGGCAAGAGTGGCAAGCTTTCTGCAGTGCATTTCTGGTGGATTTGAGGTGGTTTTGATGCAAAAGGCTCTACTCCTTCACTCCATCATCTGATTCAGTTCGCCACCTCAATCATCACAAGCCCCAAAAACTACAGACGTAACTAATGCAGTCCTGTGATTAAATGTCTTTGTGGCTTCCATGCTGTGGTGATAGAAACCTTAAATGACATTACTTGAGATAATACCCTCAGAACGTTTTTCTGTAATCCTCTCAAGACCTGTCATCATGCTGCTCTTTGGGTTTGCGTTGGAGCCGTCATCTTTCAAGCACAGAGGTTTGTAGGCAGAGGGTATCTGTCCTTACACCTGTGGAGCTTAGGTGCCTGAAAGCTTCTCTGCTACATCATTTGTTCTCAGGAGAGATAATCTGTCTGCCATGCTTGTGTTTCAGGGTGCCCCAGTCCACAGGGTGGGTGAACTTGGAAGGGGTGTCTGGAGATCAGTTAGTCCAGCCCCTCTGCTCAAAGCACAGTCAGCTAGAGCAGACTGCCCAGGACTACATCCAGTCAGGTTTTAATATCACTGTCTGGATACTTGAATGTTCTCTAAAACACAGTAGAATTTGAGCATTTGTGCAGGAAAAACAAAATATGATTTCTTTTTGAAGTCTCTGCTTCTACCCAGGTCCTCCATTTCTGTATTGCTTCTAGATGTTTCCCAATCTCTTAACTCTCTAGCACACACTATAACCTCAGATAAGTAATATAGGCAAATATCAGGATGTGTATCTGAAAATTGAAGTTTCTTCTTGGTGCTTCAGCCCCGACTTTTAATCAGGTATATTCCAAGCAGCACATGAAACACGGTGAAATTTTAAGTTTCTCTTTTTATGTGAGGAGACAGATCTGCCCAGCTTTTCCTTGATGGAAAGGAAGTCTAGAATGTTCCAGTGAGATGATCAGAAGTTCAATATGTTTGAAGCCTATCATCAGTAACAAGAACTTATTTACAGGTACAGAATTTCCTTCTCCTTGAATCACTTTCCTTATCTGAGCAGCTGGTGACAGTTAAGTAACAGCTTTATTTGTAGTCTAGAAGATTAGGATTTTTTGGCTTGCAAGATTTAACTTCCAGTTGGTTGAGTGGTTAATTGTGGCATAGTCTTTGTGTGAGCCACAAGCTCTGTAAGAATCCAGCACGCCCCAGCAGTTTGTAATGTGAGCCTGGCTGCCTAACTGTAGACATGTGTGTGGATCCACCCATACATTAGGAGAGAAAGATTGATACAGACTGAAGAGGAGCAAGAGGAGAGGAGAAGAACGTGAATTTAATCATTTGTGTTTTGTCAGTGTGTAGGAGTTTTTTGTCCAGGATTTGGTAGAAGAACATTCAGAGAATAAATGAGTCAATATTGCCATCCTGTACACATTCCCATTTTTAGGCTTGTTGAATTGTTGTAGTGGGTGTAAGATTCAGGTTAAAGCAGACAAAAGGAAGGATATAAGGTGAGAAATTAGTAGGAGTATTAGAATGGCAAAGGATTAATATTAACAGTCCTCCATGGACCTTTGCTTTCAAAAGATTGTTCAAGCTTGACGTTTCCAAGACAGCTTTCAAGGGCATGGTGCAAATAAATTTCAGCCTTTGGCTCGTTCATAAGCTGACTCTGTTGCATATGTTGCATACTTGGTATCACCATCGTGCTTTGTGATGACGCATTTTTAATCACGTGGCACTTAATCTTAGAGCTGGGCGAGTCAAGATGAAGAAAGAGAGAGGGCCTTATTTGGGGGAAGAGTAATGAAGAAGAGTTCGTTGGAAGAGTTTTTCCAGCTTCCAGTGTTTCCTCTCTTGGCTGTTTGAATTAGAGCTGGTGAGAGCAGGTACCACATCTCCTGCAGCTGAGCTGATACTGAGCTTTAGTCTAAAGTTCAGGCACCTGCTTATTGCAGCCATTGTCACTACCCATTTACTCGTTCACAGCTATGGTTAGGAAGGTCGTAGCATCTGTGTCATGTCTGCCATGTCACATCTGGGGATCATTTCAGTGCTTCTGCCTTTGACTCTGGCTATTAAACACCACTTTGTAGTGGGTTTTACAGACCTCCAAAATGCACAGTCAAGGTAAGAGCAGTAGAATAAAATGAACATAAACAAGCAAGCAACCTCTTAATACATGCAAAATCAGCATGGTTTCATCCTCACAGCTAGCTATGCCTACCAGTGCTGCCCCACTGTTTCTCCTGTCAGTTTGTCCTCCAAGCTCTGCTCTACAGTGGCACTCTTCAGCCTTTGATATATGTGAATCTGTTTAAATGAGAGGAATTTTTGATCACTATGTTCTCTGTACTCTGCTCAAAGCGTTACCAGGTCTGGAGCTGTATCACTGCCAACCTCTTAAGGTGAGCAGAAGTGACCTCAGGAATATTCACACTATCTAACTGCAGATATTTAACTTAGGTGCCCTGAGAGGGAGGTGTGATTTGGAGCATTAAAGGTAGGCACAAAAATAAAATGCCTAAAATAACTTCATTAAGTGGTGTTATTAACCATATACCACTCCCCTTCCCTTAGCTTGCCCCTAGCCTGAACCACTCCGACGAGCCACGACATTGCCACTGAAAAAGTGGAGTGTTGGGAGTGCAGACTTGCAGCTTAGGAATGACAAATTCTTCAATGTTGCCATGCCTGTGAGTACCTTTAAGAGGCTGAGCCTAGACCTTTGTCTTGTCTAACTCAAGACATATGTGGGAGGAGAATTCCTCTGCCCAAACTTAGGGACCTAAAAGTTAGATGTCTAAACCCTGAGCTCCTTCTGTAATCAAGGGAAAGAAACAAACCTTCTCAGAGGCTGACTCATTTTGTGCATCACCGTCTCCGTTTAGATGGATTGCCCAAGCTGGGCAGTGAATCCACTTCCTCTCCATGGCACAGTGTAGTGTGTTTGAGAGATCTGAGCTGGTGGTGCAGCTCAGTTGGAACAATGCTCACGCAAGTTAGCTCAGCTTTTCCCTTAGCAATTATTTTGAATTGCTAGATTTTAGATTGCTCCACAACTTGCAGGTCAATGCTTTAGAATTCTTTTTGATCATTTCCTAGGCTCCACAGACTCTTGTGAAAGGGGCAAAAATGCTCAATGTTGACCTGCATAATTTGTATGACCCACAGGCTAATAAAGGAATAGGAGTCTTCCCATTAAGTTCAGGGTCTTGGAGACAGGCTCATGTTCTGAAAAGAATTCATTCCATATGATCCCAGTTAAACAAAGTAAGAAAGAGATTAACATATGTATACATTAGCCCCTTAAAACAAAATGCCTATTACTTGGTCAGGGTAGTTCTTGTGGTTATTCTGAGGCTTCAAAGCAGTAGAGTAGTTGATCTTCAATGTCTTATGCTGAGTTTTTGCTGTAAACTGACAATTGTACAAAGAGAAACCTGGTAAGCAAAGTTACAAGAGCTAATGTCCTTGTCACTGCTTCCAGAAGGAAATACTGGAGTTTTGTTGGTTCTTCTCTGTACGTGAACACATGTTTACATTATCATAATATGATGAACTATTGCAGCTTGATGAATTCCTCTTTGTCAGTGAGCTTTCTGCAGTGCCAATCCAGAGTATGTTAGCTGAAATTACCCTGATGTGACCTTCATTAAACTGTTTTAACATATTTGCTTCATGCTGTTCAGGCAGACCCTTAGCTCTGAAGGAACCTTTCTCAAAGCCAATCATGCCTGAAAACACTCGAGCAGGTGCCTGAATATTTCAGGAAAATGTATGTAGCTAGTAGGTGGTCTTCAAGTGGATGCTTTAAATACCCACCTCTCTGCAGTGATTTAACACTCTTGCATCAATTTTCCAGTAGCTTCTGTGCCATCTTTTTTTATCCAGTCCAGTTGTTAGTAAACATGTGGGTTTATCTCAGTTTGGTACCTTAGCACAAGCTGTGGAGTGAGCTGTTGCCATCCATGCCGTGCCTGTTTTGTAGACAGACAGAGGATTTTGCTCTCTGACACTACTGATCTTTGTGCTTTTAAGCAAACATCAAATTTCAACTTAGTTTCAGAAAGCATGAGTCTAAATTTCAAACTGGGGAAAGCCTGTAAAACCTGAAGGACAGAGAAGGAGAGATGGAAATGACTGTGTACTTGCTCTCCTGCAAAAATGTGGGTTAGCCAACAACATTGCTGAGCATCAGATTTAAAGCAGAGCAGCACTGACAGAACACACAGTTCCACTGTGAATTTCTGCCAAAGAATGACCGAAGAAAACAAAAAGTATTAATTGCTTTGTAAAGGATTAAATGCATTCATAGAAGCTGGGGCCGTGACAGGCTCTTAAACACTTTTGTCCCTGAATCCCTGAAACCACAAGGACAGCTAACTGTCCTGCATGTCCTTAGTTTAAAAAAGCATAAAACACGCCAAAAAATTGTTACCTTGTATATGTCACATCTTGGATTTGCACTGAAAAAGACTTTTCAGTGTCAGCTTAGAAATGGGGACAGTTGCAAAGTGGACTATTTGATAGGCTGAATGGAGGCAGGACATAGCAGGTGTGCTGAGTATTTAGCCTTTGGAGTCCTGCCCAAAAGGGAAGAGTTTCCTGAGTCCTAGCAAACATGTAAGGTGAACTCACAGATAAACTGAGAGCCATTTGTTTCATCTTGCCTCACTCCTGGCAAAACAGGTTGCAGGATCTTCTGGCCACCAGAAGGGAATCCAGCATGGTTGCTAGCTATCCAAATCTCAGTCATGAGCAATGATACCAGCGTTTAGAGTGACAGATGTACTGCTGATCATATATCTGTCTTCGGGTGTGAGACAGCTGAAGGGCTTTGTGAAAAATGCTGGTGCATTACAGAGGTGCTCTGAAAGAACACACAGGCCTGCAGCAAGATGTGGAGCCAAGATGGGTTAAACCCTTTGAGGAGCCATTATAAGCATCAAGGTAATGTCCTAGACGTGACTTCCTCCTTTCAGCGTGCCAAAGGTACAGCTTTCTTGAGACTGATGAGGTGGGACTGACCTTTCAGGATCTGGGAGTTGATGATACAGTAATAATGTTTTAGATTTGCTCTTTTTAGATTCCTGGCCGTTGGTAAGTAGAAGTGTTACAGTCAGGGCTTAGCAGTTCTGGGTTCTGTTCCCAACTTCTCCACTTCAGCTTGGGTAGGTCTTATTGTAGGCTTTATTTTGCAGAGTGCTTGGAGGCAGCCCTCAAAATCAAGTACGCAATCATACTATTATTTTGTTCTCACTTCAGGTAAGCACTGAAGGGCCATTTGGTCACTCGCAAGCATATGTACACAGGTTGCTCGTGGGCTTTGAATGCATGGGAGGTAGGTTGGGAAGTATGTTGTGCTCCTGGGAGACAACCTTGACCTGCCTTCTGAAAATGAAGCAAATTTCCCCATGTGTAAGAAAGCCTTAAGGAAAGGGTAGAATGGGGCTGCAAGAGGGGAAAGAATAAAGACTCATCTATGCCTTTTAGCTTTTCAAAGAACAAATGAGGAAGGTGAATGACCAGGACTTAATGAAAGCTTGTGTGCAGAGGCAAAGATGAGAGTTGCCAATTAATATGCAGAGGTAGTTGAAGGTATGTTGAGGGAGTCAAAGGTGACTAGGACAGAAAGGAAATGGCATAAATTCTTCCTAAGAAAACACAGAGGTTGCCTATGGCGCATCAAGTTGATGAAGGTGATGTAGACATCCAAGAGATGGTGCCTTTGCAGAGGCATCAAGATGAAACATCAATGTAAATATAATAGGTGAAAAATCAAAAGACTCCTGATTTGGCTTAGAAGTGATGAGAAGCAATTCAAGAGTAGAGAAGGTGATTGCTGGCACTGGAGCTTCCAGCAGGAACTGGAAGAAAATAATTTAAGACAATGTGAGTGTAGAAAGGGCTGTGGAGGACTGTGAGGAATAGAATTGAGTAGTAAACTGGAAAAGCAGATGAACAAGAGTGTGCTTGAGGAAGAATGAGAGGGGAGGTATTCTGGGACAGCAAGCCAGATAGGACCACAGTCTTTGGAACAGAGTTTACAGACTAGCCTACTATCAACAATGGTTTCATCAGGGATAGAAGAGAGGAGTCACAAGATGAATTTGAGGAGTAATGGGACAACAGGGATGAAAGGAGGAGGTCAGGAGTGGCCAGTTGAACTTCCCCAAGATTGAAGGTTATCACTGTAAAGGGCAACTTGTCAGGGAGCTGTTAAGTCCAGAGAACTTGCCAGATGGGAGAGCAGGGCAAGCCCAGAGTAGTGAGTGACAGGGGAACAGTGAGAAGTGACCAGGAAGAAACTCAGTGAGGAGGATCACAAAAAAAAAAGTGGTGAAAGATTCTGTAGGTTTTAATGAAACTCCACAGCAGAGTTGCAGGAGCTGTCACAGGGGTGCTTTTAGCCCACTGCAAGTGTGGTAATCTGGGTGTTAGCTTAAAACACTCTCAGGGTGTTCCAAGTCACTTTTGCTTTCCAATCAGGGTACGCCTTGGTAGAACATTTAGATGCAAGAAGTTTATCTCTTGTAGTAAAGAAGGATGGAGCAAAACAACCACTTGCACTTGGCCGTGCCCATTTGCAGTGGTACTCCCATGGGTGCCACTTCTTGGCAGATGCCCTTTTGGATTTAGGAAGCATAAATTCATGAGAGCTGGGGTAGCTGTAGGTACATAACACCTCATTTGTTCCACCCTACCAAGTGTGAGGGTAGTGCTAATCCCACGGGTCCTGCTGTGGTTCTCCTGTAAACTGCTTGCCCCCGGCCAAGCTGGCTGAGTTCAACACCAACAGCCTGGAACACCCTCTGCTCCACTCCTCCTGACTGCTCTTCTTCAACTTCTGGTCTCAAGCAGTGGGCTTCCCTAGTGAATAGCATTCCAGGAAAAGGTCTTGCTTGGAAAACCTGCCTGTTGTTTGAAAGCTGGCTTTGTCGGAGCACGCTCACACGCTGCTGCTGCCTCCCCTCCCCAGATGGCCTTCATGGGGTGCATGGCCCCTGAGCAGGAGCCAGGCATCTTGGGCTCCTGCTCCTGAAGGCAGGTTTCTGCAGTCTATGGCCTGACCCGGACAGTGTTGAGTTACAGTCAGGCCCCCGCAGGAATGCAGGACCGTGCCAGTGTGACCTGTTGAGATCTCCCAACTGAGAGCAGGGGCCATTGGCAGTCTCTAAACCGGAGAGGTCAAGTTAATGTCACAGCGCACCTTTGCCAGAAGGAAGGCTTCTCAGAGTGTGGTCTGGGGAGATAATTGGATGTGTTTTCCCCATCTGTTCTGTATTTTTCCATTCCTTTCTTTGGTTGTTCGCTCTCACCGATCAGCCCCAACCTGCTGGAAGAACAGGTTTCGGATGCTGGAGGGAAGCAGCGAAGCCCAGATGAGTAAACCTTTCCATTGGCCACCTCTGGAGGGCAGGCAGTGCTCAGCAGAGAGCCCGCCTAGCAGATCTGCAGTAAGTCCTGCCTTCAGGGAGGTCTGCACAGTGAACAGGAGCTTTCTCAGCTCAAAGATCAGATCGTGTTCAGCTGCCGTTCCACTAAGAAACACAAACCCTTGTGCCAACTCACATACAAGGAAACCTAATAAGCCCCAACTGTGCTTGGAGACAAAAGCAGCAGATTAACAGGAGCTCCTCTAAGTTCAGAGAGGTTCATTTCTCAGGCTGTAGAAGGAGTGACCCTGAAGGGCACCTGCTCACAGGAAAGCCCTGGCCACAAGATGACTTGTAATGCAACCCCCCCGTTGGCAGCATTAGCACCCAACAGCTGGACCTGGAGCCCATTCAGTATAATCTATAGGTTAGGAAAGCAATCTAAAACAACCTTAGCATTAAATACTAGTGTGAGAGCTTAGAAGTCACTCATGTCCCTGGGTTCTGGTTCGTAGCTCTGGTACATGGTGGTGTTGACAAGACTTCAGGACACTGTGCAGTCAGTGCTACCTGCAGTCACTGAGAATGAGCAAAGCAAAGGGAGCTGGCTGGCTCCAGCCAGCAAACGGTTGGATTTGATGATCTCAAAGGTCATTTCCAACCTTAATAATTCTATGATTCTATGACTCGCAAACTGACTCCCAGCTGCTTGTGTCTCTCTTGCTCCAACACAGCTCTCCTCCTTAGACAGTACTCACAAGTTTATGGCATGAGCAATATGAATACAGAAGATGCAAATCATGGTGGAAAGTCCAGAAGAGCTTTTGCAATTGATTAAAATATGATTTCTGCAGTGATTTCAGTTACTTCCTAACTGAGGCATGAGACTTTCTGAGCTGGCTTCTGTGGTGAGGAGGGGAAGGACAGTGAACACACCAAACTCATGGGAGAGGAGGCACTGTGAGAAGCTACTGAAAGCAAAAGGCACAAGAGATGATGGCAGCGTGTACTTGACACATGCACAGGACTAAAAGTGATAGCTTGCACTTGAATTAAATCAAATTAGAGATTTGTTACTTTCTCCTTAAGTTAGTTTACAAAATGGGGGTCTTTATTCTGATTTTTTTTTTTAATTTCTTAATTTTTGTCTCTCTAAATCTTTTTTTTTTCTTAATATTTTAAATCGGGTGCCACTTCAGGGACTTTGTGGTGTGATTTCCTTTATTATCCCATTTAATAAAGCACCAAATACTCCAGTACCTATGGGATCAGTGTAGTCAGTGTTTCCACTGGTAAACTCTGTGAACCCCTGAGGAAATTCGTAACATCTTTTCACCCCATCTCCTTTCCTAATTAATCTTTTTTCTGTATACATTATGGCTGCTGAGTTGAATAGTTTAGAAAACGACATCTGATGTTCTGAGGCATTTGCATTCATTATTCAGCTGGAATTAGGAACACCTCAGCTGGCATTCCAGGTCCGAGTGAGCAGATTCCTGGATCCATTCTTTTGGCACAGGAGGGTGAGACCCAGCTCCTGAAGACCTGAACATATCTGTGGGCAGCTCTGGAGGGTGCAGCTGCAGGGGGACAGCCTGCTTTTAACTGGGCTTGCAGTGCCACTGCATTAGGGTTTAAAGCTTTTGCATATGCAAATCTCTAATATTTGCTACTCTAAACTTATCCCTTGTAGTAGCTTTAACTATGTGTTTGCAGGTCTGGGGGCAGCATTGTTCTTCATTATTTCTCCGTGTCCGTGTCAGTCACGTTAGCAGTGTTTTTCAGAAGGATGAACAATGGTGCTTCTTGCTCTTTTTCCCGGTGCTAATTTGCACAGTTACTGAATGTTGCTTCTTTAAGGAAAAAAAAAACGAGCAACCAACCCTGAGGAGAAGGACTTAGCTCTTGAGGTGGTTGCACAGTAGCATAACTGAAGGACTTGCACTGCATGGGATGAACACCACCTTGCTGGGTGGAGCTGAAGACAGCAGGTGCTGGTGTTGAGAGCAGGAGGGCATCTGTTCTGTGTTCAGGAAAGTCCCAGCATTTCCTATTCCCCTTTCAGAGCAGAAGGGCAGGTCAAGGGGGCACCCACCTGAGGTTATTATTCTTTTGTTTGTTTGTTTTGTTTTGTTTCTGAACAGGAGAAAACCACACCTCCTGGAAGCACTGAGAATATTGTGGAAGAGATTGGTGAGTTGGGCCAAACTGAGATCATGGCCAGAGAAATCTCCTTCTCCTGTGCAGGCATTTGCTTTTGCCACTTCTACCGGGAGTGGCGGACAAAACAGTCCTGGCTTTGCCATCTCGCACATGAATATCTGTACACCCAACTACATGTTCAGGCACCTTCTTAGTTAGCACCCCGACTCCTGCTGTGAGCACCATGTGTTACCTGCCAGGCAAGTGGGCATTTCCCTGTGGCTAGTTTTTGAAGGAAGGCAAAGCTACAGGGAAATGAAGCCCAGAGCTCTTTTCAGGCATCGTTTTCATGAGGGTGCTGCCCAGAGACCATTCTCCTGAACACTGTGGCTATGCCTACAGAGCCCTGAAAATGGAGTCAGAAAGCAGAAGACGGTCTCACTGGCCTAGCAGATATCTTGGGGAAGCATGGCTCTGTAGCTGGCATGCTCAGCCACGTGGTACCCTGCGTGCTCTGGAAGATGCTCTCTGGCCATGCCTGAGGTCACACACAAAAAGTAAAGAGTGTGATCCTTGCCCTGACCCACCATCACCTAAGGCAGCAGATGGGAGCAAGGATGTGAATACTCTCAGTCTTGCCTTCCCTCCTGTCGGTCTTCTCCAGGCCAGCCGGCTCCTGGGGCTCCCACTCCATAGCTTCCCCGTGCCTGGCTCCACCCAGCTGGGGAGCACAGTGCTGAAACCCTGCCCTACGCTTTTCCCTCTCAGCCTGATTTGCAACTATGTCACTGAATTAAAAATAAAATTCTATATTCTCCCCTTACAAACTGACCCTTCCTTCACCTGGAAGTGGCAAGCCCAGAAGTTGAGTTGTTCCTGGAGAGAACTGGTTAAAGAAATGAGGGTTTGCCAGGATGAGAGTGGAGACAGGTTTGTGCCCATCCCAGCCCTTCCACAGTCAGTGGGTTTCAAAACTGCCCTCCACAAAACATCACTGGCAATTACTCTTGATGGCAGCTTTTGGAAACTTTTATTGCTTCTATCCATAATCACAGCAAGTGGTTTTGACCAAAAAAAGAATTAATTAAATCCATGCTTTGTTTTACAAGAAATCTGTTAGCAAAATTTGATTCGACCAGCTCTCCAGCCATTTAGTATTGTGTGTGTTGAAGGGAAGGAAGCTCTCCTAATTTTAGTTTCCTCTGTTTTATCACACGCAGGTAAAGCTGCTTTGCCCACTTCCTTATTCTACAGTCCCTGTAGATTTATGTTTGGAACCACTGCTTATTTTTGTACCTCCTGAGTATGCTAAATGCTCACGCATATTTAACATAAGAAGTATGTATAGCACTTCACAATGGACCGTGTGACACAAAAAGCACAAGGCCAGACCTTCAGCTACACCAGCTGCCAAGGAAAAGACCAAACAGCTCTGAGCTGATGGTGATTCTCCAAGTGGGGAGTGATTTCTGGTTTGGCCGTTCAGTTTTGCAGTTTTCTGAGCTGTCTGAACCTGTGTGAGAAATGCAGCAGGTTATGTGCGTCCTAGGAAAGCAGGATGGACGGCTTCAGGTATCGATAAAGCACACGCTGCCTTAACGTGGTGTAAGGCCAGCCTTGTTGGCTAGCATGAGGGAGAGGCAGGCCAGGAGAACGTCCATGAAGTCATTTGGAGGCCATTGTTTCTGTGAGTACACAAGGGCTGTGTTTGTGCTGGAAGCCAGTGACTGCCTTGTACTGGTTGTGTGAGGCCAAGTATTACCCCAAGTTAAGAGGTCCCTTGTGAATCTTGGAGAATGCAGAGGCAATGGTCTCCTGTACTGTGCAGCATTTGTGATCTTCAAGAGGTCAATGTGCTGGGTTTCCAAACGCACCACCCAAAAAAAGGCACCAAATTCAGTAAGTTCATTCAAGCTTGAGACAATAAAGGCATCTTCAGCTCAGGAGAAAAGGTCTGTGGTACAGGTTTTCTGGACCATTATATGAGGTCCAGCACTCAGGAGTGCCATAGCTAACCTTCCATGGTGCTCAGCACCCACCAGCAGCTATTACCAGGCAGTCTGCTGCAGGGCTTGCTGACAACTGAAAGGAGCTTATCAACAGAGGTGTATCTTTCTCTGTCCTGCTTCCAGAGCAAGCGGTTCAGGAGACGGTAGACACAAATCTGTATATGAGAAGAAGACAGCACCCGACTGCTTCCAGGAGATATCATGAGGGTTACCGGTAAAGACAGTTCTCCATGGGCATCTTGTTTTGGCTGTGGCTCTCCTTGCCTCCTCCTTCCTTTCTTTTCCTGCTCTTGTGAACTCTGTTTCTGCTAAGCTCAGCCATGTTCTTATTGGGTTGGGGTGAGAGGACAACTATTGGCAGCTCCTCGTGGTGTTTGTAGCTCGCCATGGGACATGTGTGGTGATCTTGGGGCAGGTGTGGGCTGGAGATGGGTGAAGTTGTGAAGATGGGTGATGCAGAGGAACACAAGAAGGTTCTGGGATACTTTCCCCTGTTAATGTGGGGCAGGATCTCTGGCCATGAGTGAGGAGAAGATCTGAGGAAGGCATTTTCTTCCTTGCCATGGGCCAGTGAAGAGATTGTCTCCTGAGTGGTCTGAATTGGCTGACATGTCAGCAAAGGGCCTACTTGGCTTCCATCATTCACCTCAGGTGTGTGAGTGTCTGGGAGATGGGACAGTGTCTTGTCTTGGGAATGTCCATGGAAATGGAAAGGCCTTTCCCTGTGTGTTGTCTCTGGGTGGCAGCTGAGCTCCCGATGGAGCCCAGAGTGTGACCAGCATCCTGATGAGCTGCACTGGCCATTGTGCCAAGTAAGACCCTGGAGGCAACACTGCAGCTTGGTCTTGTGTTGTCTGAGCTGTCCTCAGTGGCCATGCTGGGACACTGGGGGCTGCACCTTTGAGGCAAAGAGGAAAGGCTTTATCTCTCTTACTAAGCTCCTTCAGCACTGGCTCAGAGACCTCAAAATGAGCCGTGCTGACAGATTGGAGCTGAGCAGCCGTGTTACAGTGGGCTCAGTCCTGCTCCAAAGTTTACTATGATCTAAGTGACAGGAAAAGGAGAAATGGCACCTATGGAAACTCAGTGTGGGCTCCTCCTGGCAGGCAGCTGGCTGTCCAGCTTCTAGCCACTTCAGGGTGAAAAGGAAAGGGTGTATGTCTCTCTTTTCTACGTTGTTCGGCCACTAAAAAGCACCTGCTTGGGATTTTATTTCTTTTCCATTTCAGCAGTCGATGCTGAGAGAGGTCATTTAAACCACAGCTCAGTGGAGCTGGGTTTCACACCTCGTGGTAGTGCTCTTTGTCTGGTATAACACACAGCATATAGATGAACATATGCATATACAGGTACGTGTGTACATACTTATCTAGAACATCTCCTGCCCATTTCCACTTTCTTTGGCACTTGTTAAACATTTCTGCTGGTTTCACAAAATTAACTATGGGGAAGATAGTTTGTGTATGCACAGATAGTTTATGTATGCAGGCTTATTATCCCTGCAGGGATATTTGTGATGCATTAGCTGTTTATATGAGGTCATATAGAGCATATATTGTGTGTGGACCTTTGCTTTGGGTCTGTGATGTAGGTCCTGCAATTTCCAGCTGAGTGTGGTCCCTGAGCATCAGGTCATGTTCGGAGCTGAAACAACCTTCCTGAGACATGCAAAACACCTGCTGGTCTGTACTTAGAGCCCTTTCCTCGGCAGCTGCCTCAGTGCAGAGCCACTCCAGAAGAAGCTGGGGAGTGAGGAGCAGGGGTGTTCATGCCTCATAGGTGTGGGATCCTGGTTAATCATGCCAGGCACCAGCCACCACATCATGGGGAATGTGGCTTGGTAGACCTGCTCCCCCAGAATGTTCCTGCTGGCAAAGCTATATCCTGGTCGAAGGGCTGAGTCTCAACAGGGAGCAAGTGTCCAGGATGAGGCAGATGTTCAGGCAACTTCCCCTTTTTTGCCTTGAACACATAGTAGAGAAGGGAAGTAAATTCAGAGTCAATTTCCCAGGAGCTGATGAGCAGGTAAGAAGATGTCCTTTTCTGTCAGGTTTGCATGTAGCTGAAAGCAAGAACTTCTCATGCTTCCTGGCATCAAGGGTTACATGCATGTTTTGACCCCCTTTGAAGTATGTGCAAACATTTGAGCACTCACTGGACAAACAGTCTCAGCTTTTCATAGCTGGGATGCTCCTCAAGAGTGGGCACTGGGCCCCTGCATGTTGGAAGAGCCTTTGACAACCTGATCGGCTGCGGCTGCTGGTTTGCTCATCTGTATTCTGTCACAGCTCATTCTGGTGTAAAGTCCAGCTTGGGGCACTGAAGTCACTTGGGCCTTGCACCACTGCAAAGATGAGCACTTGGGCTGGAGCCATAAGTATGCAAAGAGCTCTGCAACTGGGTTGACCAAAAGCTGCTCCGCTATCCCTAGTGACCTTGGTTTGAACTGCTGCATCCTCGGCCCATGAGCAGGTCCCACCTCCAAGCACTGGACTGGGGACTGCTGCTCTATCCTGGTGAAAGTGTCTTTCCCTCCAAGAGTGATGCCACTGTTTAGTTTCTCCTCTTGCTTCAAGATGCAACTGTTATCCCCACCCTGACTGCCTGCATGTCTCGGTTTTGTTCTTTTCTTGTAGGCCTGAAAGAGATGTTCAGCCTGAGACCGATACTACTTAGAGCAGTAGCTGGTAAGTGTCCCACCATGACTCGCTGCTTGTTTTCTATAAGCTCCACCAGGCTAAAGGGGTGAGGTGGCCATAGGTTGGGACAGCTGTCCTGTCTATCTACCATGTCCATGGATCGAGAACTGCAGAGCACAAGGGCTGGGCTGATGTCCTGAACCTCAGGTTGTGCTTTATATTGCACCAGAAGTCCTGGTGGACTTTAAGTCCCATTGGATGCCTCTTCCTTCCTGGTTTGTCCCTGTCTGGCCGCTGCCAGAGATGAAGACTGAGGTTAAACCCAGCTGCCTGCCTTGCCCCACCACCACAGGGTTCCTGCCTCAGCCTCATGTTTATGTGATTTCCATGGTATGTTCACCAGTTTGAGACTCTCTTGGCACTGCCAAGACACAGTTTGGCCCCCTGTAAGAAGTGCAAAGCTGGCAGAGCTGTTGCTGGTCTCAGGACTTTCCAGAGCTACTTGAACCAGCAAGCAAGAAATGACCCTTGCCACCATTATCATCATCTCTCTTGAAGTGAAGCTGGCCCTGTGTAGACACCTGCCTTCCTACCAGGCCATGGCCTGTCAGTGCTTACTCCTTCTCCTTCTCCTTCTCCCAGTCTCTATCTACATTCTGCTCCTGCAATCTTCAACCAAGTCTCACTCCCTTTTCCTTTCTGTTCCCTGACAGCTCCAGCTTCCACAGTGTGTGGCAGCAGCTTGCAGAACTAGTGTCATCGCAGCCTTCCCGGAGGAGACCTGGAGTCAACCAAGGGGTTTGGTGGGGTGGGATGGGATTTGGGCATCTTTAGGGACATACCAGCATGAGGGGAACACTTGACTTTGCAGTTCTGTTGCAGCTAAGGCAAAAAGCTTTCCCCACGTTGAGGCCAGGTCAGGTACATTTGCTGTTTCTTGAGAATAAACATCCTGTCTTGTTTGTACAGCTGCAGTCTTCATCTAACCAGACATTTACTGTCTGAAGACAGACTGCTCCACAGCAGCTCTTCCCTGCTCCTCCTCAGCAGCTGTAGCTTCCCACCCAGCTGGTGGCCCTGGTCACCACTATGCAGCTCTGAGAGAAAAGGCAGTGCCTGAAAAGATAAGGCAGTACCTCAAGAAACACCAAACATTCTGGCCTGGCCAGTATCTTTAAGCACATCAGTGCAATTGTTGCCTGTTTCAGGCCATGCAGACCCCAAAGCTATCCCATGACCTGTGGACTGCTGGCATTTATAGCTGATGGCTTCCTGGCTTGACCCTTCTGGGTGAGGGGAGACAGGGTTTGTATAAACACTGGTGGAACCAGAGGGCTGGACATGCTTCCTACTATCAGACTCCAGCCCAAAGCTGTCACCTGCAGCTTTGGTTCGTGTCTGTGGCCTGAGAGCAAAGCCAGAGCACGCTGGGGCTGAGCACTGGTGCACATCCTTCTTTAGAGCTTTTTCCCCCTCTTCTATGGCTTTCCAAAGCCCCCTTCCACATGGCAGCACTTGGAAGTCAGAGGAGTTTACTGGTGACAGTGGGAAGCAGTGGGCAGAGGCTCTGTGGGAAAAGAGCCAATACGGCAGCTCTGAGCTGCTGATCCATCCCACCTAAGCTGCTAAAGCCCATTCAGTGGCTTTTCCAGTCCCATTTTTTTTTTGCAAGGTAAAGGCTCTCTCCAAAGCATTCTCACTTCCTCAGCCTGGATCTGCAGTGAGTATTTGATGTCCTCAGGGTCTTTGCCTTTGTGCCATGACCCGACAGAGGAGTGGGGAGAAACTTCCAGAAGGCTGGTATGGTCACGCTTCTCCAGGATAGACTTGGAGGCAACCTCTGTTTTGACCCCTAGATCTCCTTGACTTCTAGGCTGATTTATGAGTCCTATGGAGAGTCTTAACCATTAGCAAAGATGGGTGAGAGTTGAGAACCTGCCCTCCAACCACTCACGTCCAGGCTGGGACGCTCTGCCAGGGCTCTTACCCCTGCTGGACTGGCAGGAAGGTACACAAAGGAGCATTTTCTAACTGCTCCACACCCACTGCCCTTTCACTGGGACATGTGCCAGTGACCCCCATGGGAAGCACAGCACCAGTGAATGGAGTCTGCCAAGAAAAGAAAACCAAAACAACTTGCATCAGATCTCTCAATTTGTGACCATTATAGGCAGCAATTGGGGAAGGAAGAAAGTTGAAGTGGGTAAATAGGAAGGATTTCCTCATGATATAATCTAGAATGGATGCAGGTGAGCAGCATAAAGAGGCTGAAAATAGCCTGCGGGCGGAAAATAACCACTCGTCCTCAAGAGGTGTGGGGATGGAGCTCTTGGAGCAGGGGTGGGTTCAGCAGGAAGGACAGGTGAGGGCCACATTCTCACATGCAGCAGCAGATGCTCCTTGAGGGACAGGATTCCCCCAGAACGAGACTAATTGGCTTGGGAGCATCCCCTGGGTCCCATGGGACAGGATCGGTTACATGTTTTTATTCACTGGTATACTTTCATCCCAGTGGCTGTCAGAGTCACCCCAGTTTGGGGCCGTCCTTCCAGGCAGGATGCTGGTGGTGTTCAAAGCCACCTGCCAACCCTTTGCAGAAGAAGGGGGTGGGGAGGCTGCAGCTTGCCTGACTCTGCCCCTGCAGTCTCCCCAGGCCCTGACATCTGACCCTAGGGGTGAGGAGCATCTCACATCTTGGCCCCGTGATGAGTACATCATCCCTCACCCAGCAGTAAGTGGCTGGTGTCTTCAGCCTGCAAGGGACAGGTCAGCGGCTCCGAAAGCACTTTGTTACAAACAGTGAGAAGGTCTCCAGGTTCAGGAGGGCAGTGCACGTTAGACTTGCTTTGCAGCAGCAGCCTCGAGAGCAGTGCTTAGTTGAGCAGTAACCCTGCAATGTAGAGTAGCAATGAAACCGGAAAGGTCCTGTTAACCGCAGGGCAGGGACTCAGAGATGTCTGTCGGACCGCACCGGCTGCTCCAGCCCTACCACCTTGGGGGCTGGTGCCTGCGCGGACACGTGCCAGTGACTGCTGCGGGTGCCAGCTGGGGCACAGGCCGGGATCCCCCCGGCAGCGCGGGCACAGCGCGGGCACAGGCAGAGCCTGGCAGGCAGCACAGCGGGGTTTGGCGCAGCCCAGCTGGGCGAGGCTGGCGGGAGCGCTGGGTGCCTGTGTCTGGGCGCCTGCAGCACAGTCGGCCTGTTCTTGTACCAACTGTTCGGAGAGAAAGCAATAAACTCTGAGCTCTCTGTGCCTGAGTTAGGCAGCGAGCTGAGCCTCATTGCGTTTGTCTTCTCTTTGACTCCCCATACCCTGGCCCTACTCCATGGCAGCTTGGCCACGGCCACCCAACCAGTCCCTCTGGACCCCACTGCTACCATGGAGGTACATCAGCCTCCCTTGAGCTCCTCTTGACCAGACAAGGGGGTTTGCAGCATTCTGCCCCTCTCTACTTGAGCAGCTCTGCACCAGCAGCAGCCTGCACTGGGGAGAGCCCTTGCTGCTGGGAACCACAGCCAGGAGGACATCCTGCCCAGAAACAGGGGTTAGAGGAGAGACAAATACCCAGCTCATGCCCTCGTATGGTCCTGCCCATATTCTGGCCAGACAGTGGGCAGGAGCAATGTCAGACTCCAGATCTGATGAGAATTTGGGGTGAAGGGGGTGACCTAGGTGGAATCTGCTCAGTAAAAGGTTATTTCATACACAAGTATAATAGATCCCTCATGATGCAACGGCTGATGCTAGGCTTTGGGTAGCATCCTTTGTGTGTGGAATGGTGGGCTCACCTCATGGGTTTGAGCATCCCATGCAGCTCTACATATGGTGGTAGCACCCAACACAGATCCCACCCACTTGCTGGTGGGGTGAGGGGCAGGCAAAATGAAGACATCCCACTCTGTTCCTGAACCATGGTGTATATGGGTTTTTACTGAACAAGGCTCTGCAGAGGGAGAGCATGAAAAGTCTCTGTGCTTGAGCATCGTGATACTGACTCTTGTGAGAGGAAGCCTCACATTTCCTTTGAGAACTGCTGCCCTGCAGTGTCTTAGCTGCATCTTCTACTTGCAGACAGCCTGCTTGCACTGCTGAAGTCCACGGGCCACCAGCCAGCTCCAGTGCCAGACTGAATGGGCAGCATAGGAGAAGCAAGGCCCCAACTTTCCATTGTCCTGCCTCTTGTGCCAGGCAGGCCCTTTCAGTCAACAGGGCTGAAAACAGGAGGCACCAGTGACCTTCTCTGACAGATGCCCCACATAATCCTCAGGCAGCTGCCACAGCCTCTGAGAGGTGGTCCTTCTCCACAGCTGCATCCTGCCAGCAGTGTGGCACTGCTGGAGCACGTTGGCGTGGCCTGAGGTCAGATGAGCTCCATCTTGAACTGGCTGAAGTTCGGCACAGTGGGTGAGGGCTCCGTCATACCGCTGAAGGGGACACAGGGCTGGTTTGCTGGCACGGCTCCATGGCTGACGGTGGAGCTGAGCTGCTGCAGCGTCATCAGCACCTCCTGCTGCAGCCGCTGCTGGTGCTCCTGCTGGCGCTCCAGGCGGCACTGCCTCTCCAGCACCGCATGCAGCGCCTGGCTCAGCTTCTGGATCTCCGTCTGCACGGCATCCAGCTTTTCGGCAATGGCGTGGGAGCTGGGAGCGGGGGGAAGCGCTGGCCCGCCCCAAGTAAGATTTTGATTCCCAGGACTCACAGTCTGTATGCTGGCGTCTTTGACCTGGAGCAGTGGGAGGCAGGAGAGAAGGGAAGGTGAAACGTTACCAGCTGCTGCTTTGATGGCATTTGATAGGAGAAAGATTAGTCTGCTCTTAGCTACAAGGCATGAGAGGAAGCCATCACCTTCTTGTGGACCTCTAGACCTCACAACACTCTGATCCCCACCCAGGCCCTGTGACGCTGCTCTGCAGGAACTCTGCATTGCCCTGCATGCTGTCAGCACATGCTCAGCCACCCAGCAGTGGGTGCTTCTAGATGGCAACCAGGCTGCCCGTGCTGATGCCAGGCCTGTATTTGGTCTTTGCAGGGACAGAAATAGCATATCCTGGGTTTTTCTTTCCAGCCCCTCCATTTCTTGTATGGGACTCTGAAGCAAAGAGCTGTTCTGCTCTCCAAGAGGGGTCACATGCTGGTTTTGAATGCCAGGGGAGCCTCTCTCCTGGAAAGGGTGTTGAACAGCTTATGTTTTCTCAAGCAGCTGGCAAGGGCTCTTGACAAACACCTGAGTGGGCTGGAGAAGGTGTTTGCTGTGTCTAAGCAGAGACAGGGCTGTGGATGAAGGCTCAGCCTGACTCATGGCTGTGCTTCGTACCCAGGATGCCACGGCAAGAAAGGCAAGTGCCAGCATCCTCCCATCCTCTGTGGGACAAGAGCACTGCTTCTCAGTGCTGCCTCCAGAGGTCAGACCCTGCTCTGAAGGGGTAAACCTTGAACAATGGGCAGCCCCACAGCCACATTGCCCTGCTAGCAGCCTACCCAGGGCTGGTCCTGGGACAGCTGGGTCACTTGCATTTGCCCCATGGCTCACCACAGCTGCCAGCAGAGCTGGGCTTGGCCATGGGGCTGGCCAGCCAGCTGCATCCTCACCATGGCGGGCAGGATGGCTGCAAGGACAAAGACCTGCTGGGACAATACATACATGGCCCTAGCCTGGGGATCTCATGGAGTGGCAAGGCAAGGGTGTATGCGTTAGGGTTTACAGCAGTTGGACGTGTCCCAGAGGGCAGCCACCCTGGCCTGCCACAGCCCTTCATCTCCTGCTGTGGCACCAAGCCACTCAGCTGCTGCCGGCCTCATGGTGGTTTGGGGAATCCCCTGAGCTGGTACTGAAACCAAGTCTTAAAGAGGGGTCTGTGAGCTGCAGGGTGGAGGTCAATGCTGGCAGAAACTGGCATCACTATGGTGAGCATCACCCAAGGGCAGCAGTGAGGGCTGGCTACAGACTGCACACCCCATGGCCCCAGAGGATAAAGGGGCTTTCTGGACCCAGTCACCACATGCCAGAGTCAAGCATTGCTCAAGAGTGCAGCCAGCAGAAGTCAGAGGGGCATTTCAGGAGCCTTTCATCCCCAGCAGCCTGCCTCATCTGCATGGTTTAGATGCAGCCAGGCGCTGTGTGAGGCTGTACTGTTGGGCAGCACTGCACCAGCTCCCGGCCAGAGCAGATGAGCTTTCCCATCCTGCCATGCTGCCTGGCATCCTACCTTCTTCTGCAGGAGGATAGCCCTGTCCACAATCTTCTTCTTCACCATCAGGGCCGGGTTCCTGGTGGGGGGTGTGACCAGCCGCCCTCGGCTGGGCAGGAGCTGCAGGGAGGTGGCTGGGACCCCCAGGGAGGGGCAGCTCCCTGGAGCCGAGGGGGTGCCCGTGGAGCCATTATCGCCTGCAAGGACAGTGAGAGAAACACCTTGAAAGGAGGAGGCCCTTGGGGGCTCCCCTGTGGGGGACAGGGTGCCCTTTTGCTGGCCCAGCACTACCAGGTGGTAGCCACGGTGGTGACCCTCTATGGGTGGGGAGCCAGGCCTTACCGTTCCCAGGGACCAGTCCCACAGGCAGGGTCTCCCCGAGCTTCCCACCGTCCTTGCAGAGCGAGGCCACGCTAACAATCTGGATGCCCTCCTTGGTGTCTTGGTCGCCAGCAGGGCAGGGTGTGGGGCTGCTCGCGGGGCCCCCACCGGACGCTGCCGGGGGCCGGGCACCCAGCAGTTTGGGTGGCTCAGCCTCACGGCCCCGCAGCGGGGCCCAGGCTTGGTCCCCGTCCCAGGCGGCTGCTGCCGATCCCGGCTCCACGCTCTTCCGCTTGAGGAAGAGGTACACGGCCTGCGGCGTCACCCGGATGTCATCCAGCTCAAGCACTTTCTTGATCTTGCGGAAGCTCAGCCCGGCCCTGCGCAGCTCCACGATCCTCCTCTTGGCGTGGTCGTCCAGCCGGCCCATGGCTCCCAGCACCCCTCCTGCACCCAGCACCTACATCCCTGGAGCGCAGCCGCTGCAGGGAAGCTGGCAACCCCCCCAGGCAACACTAAGCCCTGTGATGGTGCTCGGGCTCTGTTAGTTCTCTGCCGCCAGGCTGCTGGCCCCGGCCATGGGTCCGTGTGGTACCATCCCAGGTTCCAGCAGTGACCAGGTTCCCAGCTAGAGAGGAGGAATAAGGTGGTTCTTCCCACCAGAGTGGCTAGGGATAGCCCAAAACCCGTCCCTCACTCACGTGGAACCCCCTCAGAGCAGGGATTCCAGTCTGGTCTGGTTTGTCAAGGGCACAGAGGATGGTAATGGGCTTGGCTCTGCACAGTGTCCCAAACTTAACATGGATTCCCTACTGCCTGCAGCACAGTGAGGATTCGGGTGTGATCAGGATCCCAAGCAGCAACTCGGTATCCCAGGAAGCTCAGTGCAAATCCTGGCAAGCAGCAGTTCATCGTCTGAGGCTGGCAGGTCCCCACTGGAGCCTCATGTCTCCTTGGTGTCCTGGAAGGTTACAAGGAGCAGGACTGAGGATGGCCACATTGGCAACTACTGCGTGGAAACTGATGTTGCTGCAGAGCCTGCCCCTCAGGTCTGGAGATGACATTGTCCCATACCTTTGGGAGAAGCAGAAGCAGCCATTAGATACCAGTTGTAAGGAAGGCACAACTATAAATGTAATGACCCTATGGTCACAGGGAGAAACGGACCCACTTGATTCAACACAGGAATTGTGCCCTTCCCACATTTTACTTCTTCCATGGGAAAAGAGACATTAACTCCAGAGATGTATACTGCACTTTGATCCAGATCTGTTTGCATCTAAAGGCCACCCCATGCCCTGCTATGTGCATTAGGGACCTCATAGATAAGAGCTGGGGGAGTGGCTATAGGAAAACAGATGTCCCTGGATGCAGACGCTGCATTTGCAGAACAAGAGGAAAAGGTCAGAAATGCACAACCTTCTCCATGCCAAGGGGAGATGATACAAGGAAACCACCACCTTGAGCTTCCTATGGCTACAAGTACAGGGAGCTCAGGCCCTAGCAAGTTATTTCGCCCTCCTCCCACATTATTTCAAGACATGCCCAGAGGACACTAGAGCAAAGCAAAGCAGTATAGCTATCTGAACAGCCAGGGACAGAAACATAAAGTTAATATAAATGCCAGGAAAGCCAGCCCCCCATGCCTGCAGCCTTCATGCAGCCTCTGCATGGGAGAAGAGGTGATGAGAGCACCTTGGAGATGCACTGTCTCTGTGCAGCATCTCCCCCAGCTCCCTTTCACTGAAGACATAGCTGACTTTGTACCATCCCCAGGTCCCAACTCCTTCCTTCTTCACTTGCTCATCCCCTCCAGACCTTCCCCAGCCCTTTGCCCTGCCTTCCTGGGCTTAAGGACAGCTCATGGGAGGCACAGACCACCCCTGCCCCACTAACCCCAGTCAGCACGGCATTCCCAATGCAGGGTGTTCCCCCTCAGTCCACGATTTGCTGGAGTGGCAGCAGGATGAGGATTTTGGCCAGGACAGCTTCTCACTGCAGCACACAGCTTCACAGGATGGCTCCATGGCTGCAGGCGGCAGCTCCAGGGAGATCATCATCAACACCCCAGGGTTCAACACTAGCTTCATCCAGCCTCCCTATGCTTCAAGAACAGGACTTGCCTCTGCAGCAGGACTTTTTAAAAATAAGTGTTTGCTGATCAGAGATAGACCAAGACTTGCAAACCTGTTTCAGAGAAGCTGCTGAAAAGCAGGCTGTGGGTCAAAGTCCAGCTAGCAGCTAGGAGGCAAGTGCAGGCAGAAGGGCAGGGCAAAATCCAGCTCAAATCCTGCTCACACCATGACCATAAAAAACTCACAGCAGCTACTGGCTACTCTGTCATAGAGTCATAGAATGGTAAGGGCTGGAAGGGACCTCTGGAGATCATTGAGTCCAACTCCCCTGCCAACACAGGATCACCCAGGGCAGGCCACACAGGAACAGATCCAGATGGGTCTTGAAAGTCTCCAGAGAAGGAGACTCCACAACCTCTCTG
>WUAM01000264.1:3988483-4018836 GCA_024336885.1 Actenoides hombroni
CGCGGCCGCCCTCGGGGAGCGGGAGCGGGCGCTCTTCGGCGCCTTCCTGCGGAGCCTGGCCCGGGCGCCCCGAGCGGCGCGGCCCGAGGGCGTGTGGCGGAGCTGCTTCCTCGAGGGCCCGCCCGGCCTCGCCCTCTGCGCCCTGCTGGAAGCTCTCGCCTCTCCGGGGTCAGTCCGTCTGGCGCTGCGGCGGGCGGGCGGCTTCCGCGGGCCCGGCTGGGGCTCCGGGGCCTGCGTCCCGGTGGGAGGCGGGGAGAGGCGGGTGTTATCCGGCCTGGGGAGCTGCTCGGGGCTCGTCCTGCTCCGGGCTTAGCTCGGGACGCAGGAGGGGCGGCGGAGGCTGCGTCCCCAGCCCTGCAGCTGGAGGGAGCGGAGTGACCGGGCCAGGCCTCGCTCTGCCCTCGGGCTCCCTGGATCCTTTCGTTTTAACACCCCCCCCCAGCACCGATGCTGTCAGAAAAGTGTCTTCAGTTGTGCTTAGTGAATATCCTAGGATGTTGGGAGCTGAGGAAACTAGAGATACAAAGATATTAAAATCGCTCTGATTTTAATTTGATTTGGATTAAAATTCAGTGTGATTGAGCAGCAGTGGTGTAGCGGTGAGACTGCAACAGAAAAACAATACTGTGCACATCTTTCTTTTATCAGTTGAAAGGGGCAGGGACTTAATCCAGTTGCTTTCTTCCAGTCCTAGCTCTCATCTGAAGGAGGCTGTGGAGGTTCTGGAGCAGTTCCTCCAGGAGGGACGGATGTCAGCTCTGATGTGGGAGGTCTGTCAGCAGCAAGCGCAGGCTGGCTCACCTGAGCTGCAGGAGACCCTGCTCAACAAGGTTGTGTGTTTGCCTGATCATGTGAGCAATAAGCTCCAGGGGAAGAACCCACCCGTCTTCTTCCCACAGAACTACTTTCCTCTCTTGGGTGATGCAGTTATCCAGGTGTTGCAGAAGATCTCCGATTCTCTAAGAGGTAAGGTGGCAGGAGGACTGTGCCGCAGAGACTGCTCTTCCAAAGAAGTGTTTTGTGCGTGGACCCCCCTTGGCTGGTGCCTGAAATGCAGATAATGGGTTTTGCAGACCCTTGTGTTGATCCTTCAGGCTGAAGTTTGTTGTAGTTATAAAAGCATAACACAGCAGGAATGAGAAGGATGGCAGAGGCTTTTCAAAATCCCACAGAAGGCTGCGGTTACCTGCAAGTAGTTAAATAGCATCATCTGTTCCCACAATTTAGTTGTGGTCACCTGGTCTGTGTTGAAGGAGTTGTATGGAAGATTTAAATGGCGCTGAATGAACCAGTGGCTTCATTACCATTGTGTTAAAGTGGGACTGAGCTACTTTAGTCTTCTGGTTCTTGCTGTGTATAAATAACACTGAGCACTGTTTGGTGCCTGAAGGCAGGTGGTGGAGGGAGGAAGAGATGAAGCTTGAAGAGCAAACGTCAATCTGTGTTTTCGGGCGTCGGTGCTCGCAGAAGTGTTTGTGCCTCCTTCCGGAGCACGCTGGTGATGCTCTTGTTAAGCTTGTGTCTGTTTTATCCTAGGTGGCTTGGATTGCTCCATCTCTTTTGTTTCACAGGTCCTGGGGAAGGTCTGCGTTCAGGGAAGACAAAGTGAGTGTTTTACAGGACTGTCCTGGGCATGAGGCAAGTCTGATTGATTAGCAGGGAAGGATGACTGTGGTGATCATGTTCAGCAGAGGGAGTGGGGGACTGACCAGTTAATACTCAGGGGGGTTGTGAGTTGGACTGTGCAGGCTGCTCTCCTTTCTGGGGCTACTCAAGTATGTGTCTTTTAGATGTTGATGCTTTTCTGTCAGCTTATGTGAATGTGTTCTGTTCTTCTCTCAAAAAATGAGGAGGTTATTGGCCTGCTGATCCTGCTGCTTAGGGCATCACTGGAACGGTCTCTCTTATGAGGAAAGGCTGACAGACCTGAGGCTGTTTAGCCTGGAGAAGAGAGGACTGAAAGGGGATCTGATCAATGTTGACAAGTATCTGAAGGGTGGGTGCCAAGTAGAAGGGGCCAGGCTCTTTTCAGCGGTGCCCTGTGATAGGACAAGAGGTAATGGTCACAAACTGGAACTCAGGATGTTACATCTGAATATAAGGAAAAGCGTCTTCCTTGTGAGGGTGACAGAGCCCTGGAACAGGCTGCCCAGAGAGGCTGTGGAGTCTCCTCCTCTAGACACTTTCAAAACCTGCCTGGGTACGTTCCTGTGTGGCCTGCCCTGGGTGATCCTGCTCTGGCAGGGGGGTTGGACTCGATGATCTCCAGAGGTCTCCTCCAACCTCTACCATTCTAGATTCTATGACTTTAGTGCTTTTCATCCAGTGGTCTGAAAGTGCCTTGTAAATTTACCAGTGTAAATCACTGGCGCTGTGCAGTCACTGCCCTCTCATGTGGGTAGCCTACAGTCTGGACTTTGCTTAGGACTTTGAAGCTACTGAATGCAGAAATAGTTAACAGAGCTGGGGAAGAAATGGAAAAATTTTTCTAGATGTTTACTTTGATGAGGAATACTTGCAAGTTCCTTAGGCTGCTTGGGTTAGTTCTTGCCACGGGAGCAATTTAGAACTGCAGACTGTGTGTTGTATCTTCATCTCAGAAGGATCCTGAAATTTGTACGCTGACCTTAAGTAACCAGTTCTATGTATTTACCTGTTTTCTCTTCCACTTCAGAGGAAATTCTGAGCACTTTGGTACCCAGACTAACAGATCTCACCAAGTCAGACTGCATCTGGCAAAGAATATGCTGGCGATTGGTTGAGTGTGTGCCAGACCGCTGGATGGAAGCGGTGGTCCTTGGCTTTATGCAGAGAGCACCCGGGTAAGAGCTCTGCTTTCCTCCCTGATCCACAGCAAAGGCTGGATTTTTTATTATGGTTTTTTTCATGAGTACTTGCAGAATCAGATTCTGAAAGATGCTGGTGTGTGTAGCCATTTTCTTACAGTGCCATTACCTGAGGGACTCTAGGGGTAAAGTAGCCAATTGTCCTCTCTCTTGTAGAACCTGCACCATTCCTTAAAGATGTGCATTTTGGCATGCAGTGAAAAAACAAGCAAAAACCTCCTTTGTAATTACTGACTCTTTAAAAGTTTAGTGGTGTTCTAGAGACTTTGTTGCAAATAACTGCTCAGGGAATTTCCTATGATTAGTAGCAGTATGACAGTAATCACATGGATTCCTAATGCTTTGCTATTGACCTGTTTTGCTAGGGCAGATGTCTTGTCTAGGTTGTTGGGAAACCTGGTTGTGAAAAACAAGAAAGCTCAGTTTGTGGTGACACAGAAGATGCTGCTCTTGCAGTATAGCCACAAGGTAAGAACTCGGTGTTGAACAGAGGGGTAGTAACACCTGTTTTTCCCAAGTGCCAAGGTGTTCTTCAGCTGAGCTCTTAAGTTTTTTGAGTAAGATTTAACTCTTCATTCTGAAATTAGCCCTTAGTCTCCCCCTGTGTACCTGAGCTGGTCGCTTATATCCCCTCAGCTGAAGGTAGTGGTGACGGAGGGGGATACGGTTGCTTTGAAATCATGGGATTCATAGGCTCTTTCAGGGCTGATGGCAGTTAGCAGAATCACTGTACTCTGGAACCAAGTGACTATTTGCGTGACTATTTGCATGTAATTTCAGTGTTCTGGGGAGCTGGAGACATCTTCTTAATTTAGAATATGAAAGAATAGACTGAAGGAGTCATGACCCACCCTCAGGGATAAGAATTAGATTGAAGAGATGAGACAAGGACTGGGAATTTCACACACACACACCCCCGTTCTATGCACCTGAGTTTGTCACAAGATGTTAGGAAGTGTTCTGTGGCTTGTGATGTTGTTGTGAAGGATGTTCTCTAGACTTTTCATCTTCCATATTTGCCTGAGACTATGCTGATCTGGTTTTGATGGTAAAAATACTGTGCTCTATTCCTGTCCTGTTTTTCTGTGTATTCCATCAGCAAGTGCATGTGTGTGTTTGGTTGGTTGTTTTGGTTTTTTGTAAATCTGCTTACTTTTCTGTCTCTGAATGTTGTCAACCAGTCCCTTAGAATGAGAAGTTTGAGAGCAAAAATACACAGGTGTTGTTGCTGGATGACAACTTTATGCCCGGTTAAAACAAGACTTGTGGTTTTCATTGCAGACTGCAGTGCTGCAGAACCTCCTTGGCTACCTGTCCCTGGATAGCCTTCGGCGTCCCTTATTGACCAAGGTAAGGTTAAGTGACGTGGCTGGTGAGCTATCAGATGGAAAAAGTCTCCTGTGTGAGTGTGTCTGTGGGGTGCACTGTTCTGGTTCTTCTCTAAGACACTTTTGTTACTGTTTGTGAGAGGAGGGAAGCCCTACCATATTGCAGCTAAACTGTGCTATATAAATCTGAGAGTTTCTGCACTGCTGGCATTAGTTTTCCATATTTCATTGGTAAAATGTCTTCCAAGCAGCAAAACTAATGAGGCTTGGATTCCAACAGGTGTCCAGTGTCCCCCATCCTGCCCACTTCCTCTGTCACCCCCTGCTTGTGTGGCTGGGCAGATGGCAGTGAGTGATGAAGCTTACTGAGAGCTATCTGTGTGCCACGTGGTTGATGCTTCAGAATATTTCTCAGCTACCTTTTCCTCTGTGGAATGCAGATATTTTCCCTTTTCCATCAGTGTGATGGAACTTCTAGGAAATTTGTATCTCTAAAAAATTGACAAAACTGTAGAATTTCCAGTGTTCTTCCACTGGTTACACATTCTAAAATTATCTAGAAGTACTGGCAGCTATATAAGCTTGAAATAAAATCATACAGTATATATATATTTTTTTTACAAGAATGCATATTGCTTTGCAATAAATATTTATCACTTCTAAGTTAAAATACCCCATTATATTTCACTGTATGTTAAACAGAGGTGGTGTGGCATCCTTATTTGGTCAAACACAGTATGTTCTGGGCCCTGAAGTACAAAGTTAGCTCCATTTGTAGGGAGTGTGAAGTTCACTGGGAAGCGTGAAGACCAAAGGACGATGAGAATATAAAGTGTGCTGTATGACAGCACATTTCAGAAATGTGCTTCAAAAAGATTACTTATGTGTAGAAAAAAATTGATTTGAAGCCAACTTGAGTTCCTTGACGCAGGTGCTGCAAGAACTGCTGGAGACCTGGGGCAGCAGCAGTGCTGTGAAACACTCTCCACCTGAGCAGCAGCAATATATTAGCAAGGCCATCCTTATCTGCCTCTCCCATCTGAAGGAGCCTGAAATTGAGAGCTGCAGACAAGGTGAGGCAGTGGGAGAAGCAGGGGTTAGGTTTAAGAGAAGGTCTGACTGTGAGTAGAAAAACATCTTATCTGTGGATAAACAAAACTGTCCCCTCTTCTTCTTGGCAACCAGTGTAGCCTGCTGGAATTCTCTTTAGCACTGCTATGATAGAATTCCAAGTGCATAGCTCTGAGTTATGAAATTGCAGAAGCAGATCTTTGAACTAAAGTTTAGGAACCCTCAGGTTCTGTCATAAGAAAACAAGGATTGACTCTGGGACCAGTTAGAGGAACAGTGTGGTTGATTTGCTATTTATGGGCTTACTGTTGGAGCCTGAGGAAGGCTCCAGAGGGAACAGGGGAAAGTTCATCAGGATAAAAAGCTGTTTGGTTGGTCACTGACTATCTCTGTGCATTCCTCTGTGTCATTCTGCTCCCCTCAGTGTGAGGTGAGTAAGCAGCAAGGACCTCCTGTTCTGTATTTACAGAGCATAGCACATTGGGGTTCTGGTCCAGAATTTCTGTTTCTGTTGCAATAAGAAAAATTTCTGCCCAGCGTCTCGAGTTACTCCTCTGCATATGTGAGTTCTGTGGGGGGAGAAGTCTTGTAAGTCAAAACCTGTTCATCTCTTTCATTCTAGAATTAATTTTTCTTTAGGTGAATAAGTGACCTGTTATTTACTAACAGTACTGTAGTTTTATAATTTGGTCTCTCTTATCTGGCAGCTGTTAAGTTTTTCTGAGTGGCAGGTCAGTGTAACGACAGTAAGCCTGCCTGGTAAAGCTGGCAACTCTAATTCTCTGTGGGCTGAGGAATACTGGTGTTATCTGCCTCTTTCAACTCACCTCAGTGCTGAGGGAAGTTTGTCCCTCCATAATTGATGTGCTGGTCAGAATTTGCAGCTTCCTCAAAACATGGTGTTTCTGGAGTGGCTTTGAAGCACTCTTAAAAACAAGCTACAGGTTGACTTGACTTTGTTGGGGTTTTGATGGCATCATTTTTGTTTCAGTGAAAATGAAAGTGTTCCATATTGAGAATATATTGTAGTGTTTTGTTGGCTTTGTACCGTGTGAAAAAGCCCAGGTTTGTTATGTTGGTGCTGAAGGACAATAGTGCCACTGCAGAAAGAGAAGTCACAGTTGCTGGACCCCTTCCTGTCTTTCTACCCATTACTGGGGGGTGAGTGGCTAAAGACGCCCTCTCGGGGAACCAGAATAAATATGGGTGTTTGCTTCTGTCTTTGTTTCATGCACTTTCATGGTTTGGTTTGGTTTTGTTTGTTTTTGTTTTGTTTTTCAGAGCTGCTCACAAGCATGATGGAGGGTGTGAAATGCCACTTGGACAGCAATCTGCCACAGATACGGCGTCTGGGCATGATTGTGGCAGAGAGCATTAGTTCAAAGATAAACACTGATGGGCCTGTCCTGAAGTTTCAGGTGAAAGTTAAGATGAAATTATGTCTGGTGTTCAGGGCTTAGAGGAAATAAGTTTTAAACCAGAGGATCCAGGGCATCATAGCAAGTTTTAACACTTACTATCTGGAAATAGGGAGAGGCAGCAAGACTTTCAAAAAGCTGGGTATCTGTTTACAAAAACAATTGTATAGAAAAGAGTCATGTGTTTGAGAGTGATCTTAAGAGTATTGGCTGCTGACAGAGCTCAGGATAAACTGATAAGAATAAAGGGCTGCTGGAGGATTACTGCATTGTGTGAGGGAATCGGAATCTGACACATGGGAGTTGAGAGGGAACTTGAAACCTAAACCAGTAGTGACCATTCAGTCCCTGACACAGTGGGAAGACCTGCTGTGAGTGAGATTTCCAAGATTGACATGGAGATCTGTGCTCTGCTATTTCCAGTGGAATTGATAAGAATTGTGTGATTAAATGACATTAATTCTTTAAAAACCTGCATCACCCCTCATGTTGTATTGCCATTTATTAAATATTTTAAGGATTGTAAATAAGATTCAGACAAGGTCTGATCAGGTGCTGCTGTAAATACAGGGTCAAAGGTTACATACAGCACAGACTGCTGTACAGCATCAGTATGTTACTGCTGGCAGCACAGTCACTGAAACAAATGGGATGTGTGAGTTTATCCCTACAATTCAGTCTTCGTTTGCACGCAGAAGAGGGGTCAGAAGTTGAATGCTGGGTATGTTTGCAAACAAACAGAATGCAGTAACGGTTACTCTGAATGTCTAGTATGAAGAAGACGACGAAACAAGAGAATTGAAATCCTTCCTGATGCAGACTCCACCATTCTGTGCTGTCCCCAGCCTTCCAGAGGATGAGTAAGATACTGCTATTGTTCATGTTTATGTCCATGCCATCTTTTTGTTCTTCTGTGCCTTTTTGCAGTGACACACTAGAACTGTGCACAGTGTTCAAGATGTCTTACGTGCTCTTTAATGCACCTGAGTCTTACAATGTAGTCCGGTTATGTTAAATTCATAATACAAATGGTGGTATGAACTAAAATTGCTTGATAGCTGCATGTGGTGAAACAATGCTGCAGTTTCTAGGGGTCTCCTGTCCCCCTGGGTAGAATCAGATGGCCTGTTTCCATCTGGGAAATCTGGCATTTGGGCCCTATGCCCCCAGCCCATTCATCAGTAAGAGATACCTAGAGTATCTGTCAGTCTGATTCTTTGATGCTCTTAACTTCCACACCATCTGCTGAGGCTCTCTGAAGCACTTGGTTCATTCATCTGCTGATAAAACTACTTCATGTTATTAGCAAACGAAGCTGTCCAATGTTCCTATGGAATACAGAAGGTTTATTGCTCCCATTTTAGGGGCATAATCAGCATATACAACATTTGAGAAGTAGAGAGATCAAAGGGCATGCCAGAGTCTACAGAAATAGATACAGAGACAGAAAAAAAATGTGTCTGTTATTGTATTCATCCCAGTAGCAATGGTTAAAGATGTTTATTTGTTCAGTGTCATTCATAGCTGCAAATATGGTGCAGGCCAGTGTGATCCAGCTATCACAGATAAGTCTTTCCTTAGCAGTCCTAAGAACACAGCAAGTTAAGTAACAATTTTTGTTACCCATTGCTCTCTTCTGTTAAGAGATTCTGCTTCTCTGCTCACCCCATCCTCCTTCACAGGATTGTTTCTTGTGTAGGCCAAGATAGGTGGGAGACTGCAGCAGGAATAATCACCTGCTGTTACGTGTAGGCAGCAAGGGTTGCTGGTGTGAGTAGTTTCTTGCCTGTAAGGACTGTTACTTTATTGTTTTTAATACCTCTTGTTCCTCACACCAGGAACGAGGAAGCAGATGCTGCACTGCCCCTGGTATTGAAAAGTGACAAGAAGTCACATACAGCAGCTGCTGGGATGCCAGGCAAGGAGTCGGATGCTGAACTTGACAGGTAGGGGGCAAGGAACTGGTAGGAAATGGAAAATAATGGCAGGTTATTAAGAGCAGACATGTGGAGAAGGGAGCTATTGGTAACTATTTCTTGGCAAATCTTCTGCTTTCTGACCTTGTTCAGCTGAGTGTTGTGCAGAAAAGTAAGACTTGGTGTAGGAAATCGCATGGAAGTATGTTAGTAATTAGAGCAAGGCCCATGTCATGTACAACCATTGTATTTATTCCATTTGACTTAGATACATGTTTCCTGGAATTGCAAATGTATCTGTCCATTTTAATAACAGACCTGCCTTACTCTGTCACTTTACCAATACATAAAAACAAAATCTCAAGAATCAGCTTCTAGTCTCTGGGCCACCCGACTCCTTCCTGCAGATGACCAGAACTGATCACAGAACTGCTCTTCTCCTGAGCCTCGAAGTAATGTATAGGCCTTCAGGAACCCTTTCAGGCCAGACTTTCAGCAGTGCTGCTGGATGATGCAAGACAACTGTGTGCTGGCTCTTTCCCTTTTGTGTGGATAGCTGAGGAAAGGAAGACTGTCTGTACCCCGTAGACTAACTCCTGCCTTTATTTCTTTAACAGCGATGATGACCTTGTGCCTTATGACATGTCAGAGGATAAAGAGCTGAAGACTAAGAGTCCTCTGTATATCCGAGATTGCATTGAAGGTAGGAGATTCTGGGCTAGGTCTTCATCTGTTTCTTACAGGTATTGGGAGCATGGTCTCTGTGTAGTTTTGTTTGGTTTTTTTTCCCGAGCTAGTTTGAAGAAGCTGTAGAGTTTCTGGGCTGAAGTGTTGAACTGGAATTTCATTTTAGTTCCTAATGCTGGTCACATGCTGAGTCAGTGATATCTGCCTATAACAAGACAAAGTATTGGCAGAAGAAAGTTGGGGGTATATACCCAAACACAGCCTTTCTGTTAATAGCTTTTGTTTGTCTTTTGATTACCTGCAGTCCTGACAGGATGTGAAGATATGGACAAATGGGAAGCTACAGTCAAGGCTCTTGAGAGCTTGATTCGAAAGAATCCAGCAGCAACAAGAGAGGTGAAGTAGTATGAGCTAAATTACCAGTGGGCTGTAACACAGGATTATCCTGTTGCCCTTGTGAGGACACTAAGCATGCCAACAGAGCAGCAGGCCAGACTAACGTCTACCTGGATTTAAAGGTTTAAACTTGGGAAGGGAAATAGAAGGAAATGGTTGCTTTGGAGGTGAGGCTACAGAGCACAAAGGAGCAGGTGAAGGAGCTGGCAACAGTATGGCATTGAGCAGCTCCAGCACCTACAGTGAAACACGCTGCAAGTAGAGCTTGCCAGTAATGTGAGGAAGCAGAGAAAGCTCCCTGCTTTCTGCTGGGTGGAAAAAACATTAGAGATGCAGTTCACAGAGCAGCCACAAATTCCACAGACCAATTGATTTTAATTTTGGATTTAATTGATTTTGTAATTTAAATTTAACGTAGTTGTTGCTCCCCAGCAAAAGGGGTATAAAATCACGTGGACTTTCCCTATTTGCTTGTGCTTCCCCTTTCTGAGGGAGCAGTTGGATTGTACTGGTCAAGATGAAAAGCTCAGGTGAGAGGAACCTGGGACAAGGTCACTGGTGTGATAAGTGCTCACTTGTTAGTGAACACTTGAAGATGGCAGAGACACGGGCCTCTGCCAGCTGAGAATGGGGTGAGGAGTGGAGTTGGTAGTCAATGTGCAATCTGCTGCTGCTCATCAGACACATACTGAGCTGGGTGGGCTTTGGTGTGGTACTGTACCCTGTAACCCATCAGTCAGAGGGACAAGTCCTCCTGTATCATGATGCCATCACTTGTCCAAAAAGCCAGAGTGAATGTGGACAGAGAAATTGGCACAGGGGTTTATTCAGTGTTTTTGAGAAATCCATCTTGATGGTATTTAGCTTAACGTGTTTTCTCTCCCTCCTAAGTAATGGATATATTGCCTATTTCCCATACTGTCATTGTCTTTGCTTAAACAGGGGAGATGATCTGTAAACCCTCTGAGAGTTAAAAAACCAAAACACCTGCAGGGATTTAATTCCTTTTTTTTTTTCCCCTATTTTGAGCAGGTCAGTGTGGAGCTGGCAAAAATCTTACTGCATTTGGAGGAGAAAACCTGTATTGAAGGTTTTGTGGAGCTCCGTCAGAGAGCTCAAGTAGCTGTTTTAACCACAGATCCAATACCTGTGAGTCCCTCATACTGCTTTCCTCTTTCCACTTGAAGCACAAGAAAAAATGTAAGCAGCTGAAGTCTCTTGCTAGCTTGACAGAAGCAGCTATTGAGGTGTGCTAGAATAGCTAGTTCCTGTCTGACAGCGTTTATGCAGAGATGGGCTATGCAGTGAAGAATCTGCGATGGATGAAATGACAGGAAAGAGGAAACTGATAGAGGTGTAATGGACTGGAGGAACTGGCTCAAGGCTGCTAGTGCAAGTATACCTGACAAGACAAATGAATTAAGGACTTGTTGCACTGAAGGGGAGACTTTTTCACATAGAGGGAAGCTGAGACACAAAAGACTTCTCTCAAAGACGACTTAACTGGTGATTGTAATTATAGAATAGTTTGGGTTGGAAGGGACCTTTAAATATCATCTGTATCCAGCTCTCTGTGCCACAGGCAGGAACATCTTTCACTAGATGAGGTTGCTTAAAGCCTCACCCAACCTTACCTTGAATACTTCCTATGATGGGGCATCCACAGCTTCTCTGGGCATCCTGTTCCAGTGTCTCGCCACCCTCCTAGTAAAGAATTGCTTCCTTATGTCCAATCAAGGTCTATCCTCTGCCAGTTTAAAACCTTTACCCCTTATTATATCAGTACAGACTCTGATAAAAAGTCTCCTCTATCTTTCTTATAAGCCCCTTTTAAGTATTGAAAGGCCACAGTAAGATTGTCTTTGGAATGCCAAAGCTGCCCTGGCAGCTGTTTGGGTACCTCTGCATAGGAGGGAGAGGAGAATGGCAAAGTCCCATTTGTCATTCACTTCCTTTGGGATGATCTAGAAGTGGAAGTGTCTGAATTGCCCCTGTTTGGACAGCGTGTCTCTTCCTTTCTCTTGGAGATTTGTTGCTAGCTAACAGGAAGCAGGACTTCTGCAGTGGAGTGGTTTTGGAGTTAGTGGCTTTGTGTTCATTGTGCCTTGATTTTTCTGTACAGGTAGCAAAGTACTTGACCTCCCAGTTCTACTCTCTGAACTACAGTCTTCGTCAGCGCATGGACATTCTTGATGTAAGTTTTCACTTCCCAGGTTCCTCGTGTCCTTGTTGCACTGGTGCTGTTTCCCTGAGGTGTATTGGGATCTATTTTATTCCTCATATCAGGAAGCAGAGGCATGGGAATCTCTTATATTGGTATTTGTGCCTGGCATTCCCCTCTTGTTCATAACCCTGCGACACTCTAATTATACAGCGATCCTTCCTCACAGGATGCAAAACATATGGTGGTCATTTGTCTGGGAGAAGCCACTGCTTCCTAACATGGGACCAGTCTGTGGCCCAGACTCTCTGGGTCTGAAGAAGGAGCCACTGTTCTGTTTCAGGGCTAAATGACCAAGTGTTTGGTCAGTACCTCAGCACCAGCTGGTAGTTTGGGGGTCAGTCACCTTGCTTTTCAGTCTAAGCCTGTTGTACCTTTCTACCTTGCTGTTCCTATCAGTTTAGGTGCAGGTTACTCTATTGTTCTTCCCTAGTACAGAGATTACTCCTTTTTAACAGAACCTCCCTCATTTTCATCTAGGTATTGGTTTTGGCAGCTCAGGAACTGTCCTGTCCCAAATCCCTTGGGAAGACCAAGCAGTCTGGTGTCCAAAAACCTTGTATCCAGCTCCTTCCTGGAAGTGACAGTTCTAAGGACTGGAAAAGAATTGTTGATGAGAGGATCAAAAGCAAGACTCGGAGATTTGCTACGGTGAGGCCAGGATAGAAACAAATTGATGTCAAATCCAGCAAAAATAGGATGTTAGGATTTGCTGCAGTTCTATCTGGAGAGGGTAAAATACCTGTGAAATTGTGCCCAATCCAAAGGAAGGACTGTGTAACTTCAAATAGAAATTTATCTTGGCATCTGGTTGAATCTTGTGGTGCAGGGCACCAACTGCTGTAGTCCTCTTCTGGTGGGGAAGGGAAAATAAACCTTGAACTCCTTGCCTTGTATTAAGGGACAGTTGTGTTCTGTGCTTGTTCTGAGCTTGTCTGGCCACTGCAGGGAGCTGTGACTGCACCTCATGGATCCCAGAGCTTCCCCTGTCAGGCGAGCTCCCTCTGGACTGGACTGTCCCAGCCTTTCTGTTTTTCAGGGAGATAAATTGAAGGCAGTTTCCTAGTTCCCAGAACTCCCCTGTGGTTTGTCCTGGAGAACTTGTTTTCCAAAACACCTTTATCTCTTGCATGTTCTTGTTTCTTGTATCTACCTCAGCAGTACTGAGATACATTGTACTGAAATATTTAGATGTGTGAGAGGATCCAAAGTTGGGAAATGAGCCATGCAGTCTGGAAACCAGTAGCCACAGGTGTACTTGCAGGCAGGGGCTGACAGTGTGATGGTTGAGAGTAACCCATAGTCTTGACAGTGTCCAGTGAAGTGGAAGAGTTGGATACTGCATTTTGTGTCTGAGCTTCACTTTTCTCTTGGACAGGGTCAGTCTCGAGGGGAACTGGCTTCCAGCCCAAATGAGTTCAATTCTGTTGCTGGGCACTTCTTTTTTCCATTGATTCAGCACTTTGACAGGTAAGTGTGAATACCTTGGGGTGTGGGTGTGGCAGCTGCCAGAATATATCAGAACCTTTCTGCTCGTTCTGCTTGCCCCGCAGCAGTGGGCTGAAGCCCAGAAGCTGTGTGGGAGTCCAGTGACACCACAATGATGCCTGGTTTGTACATAAAACTTAGAGAGGAGGGGTTTGTGGACTCCTGGACTTATCCCATGAAGTCCGATTGGGCAGGAGTATGTAAGACCCTGCAGGAGTGGAGATACATTATGAAGAATAACCTGTCAGCAGGTACACAGGTGGATGATTTTGGCAGTACCAAATCAGTTATCTTGGCTGCCCCCCCACCTTGGGTGGTTCACACAAAACCACAGAGATCAGACTGCAGTCTTTAACTAAAGTTAACTCTGTCTCAGCTTTGGGCCTGTCACCTGGACTGGTCGTTGTGACCATGTTATAGGACACAGGACAGAGTTTATTGTCAATCATTTAAGGCTTTGCTTACCTAAGGAAGGCTCAGTATTTATTTGGTTCTGTGAGAATCAAGATTCTTGTAACACAGTCCTAGTGGTTTGTTTCTGGTATGGCAGTGGTGCTTGTTTTACACACAGTTCTAAGTAAAGCCTGTTGGTAGAATAAGTGATCCCTGCTGTAGGAGTAGAGGATAGTACTGGTCTGGGAGCAAAGATGAAAGCAAACAGCTGTGGTCTGGGTTAAACTGAGAATGACTGTATGAGGACTGTTGTAGGGATTCAGACTTGTGGCAGACTGTTCACCCTGCATAACCACCCTAACTGTGCCAAAGGTGCACCAGTTGGCCTTCTCACTTCTACAGGACTGTGTATCTTGCACTTGCAGGCCCTTGACAACATTTGATCTCCTGGGGGAAGACCACTTTGTCCTTGGAAGACTGGTCCACACTTTAGCCGTCCTGATGTACTTGGCCATCAACACTGTGGTAAGAAAGGCTTCATGAGCTTGCAGATAGCAGGAGACTTCCAGCCTGGGAGCTCAGAGGTGCCTTCTGAGCCTACACTCAGACTGGCAGCAAGTTTGAGTCTCATGTACTGAGAAGTCACGAAGGGGGCTGGGAAAAAATGGGCAGAAAAGAGACATGGGATTCAAGACATCCCTGCACCCTTTTTTGCTGCTTCCGGTAGAAAAACCATCAGCTTCTGTGGGACACTGGGCACATCATTTCCTTTTACTGCCTGAACTTCTTCATCTGTAAAATAAAGTTAACTAACCCCGATCTTCGCAACAGTGTATCTCGAGGTGCAGCTCTGTCAGACAGAGGGAATGTGAAGGTGTTCAGTGGTTGTGTCATAATCCTGTCTTGCAGGCAGTTACTGCGATGGGAAAGGCGCTGCTGGAGTTCGCTTGGGCTCTGCGTTTCCACACGGACTCGTGAGTTGGTACCCTGTGCTCTCAGCTTTAAAGATCAGCTGTCAGCCAGTCTCCAGATGTGGTTTGTGTTTGTCCAACAGTAGCACCTGGCTGAGAATGCTTAACGCATCACCTCTGTGCTCTCCTTCAGCCTTTGGTTCTCATGACTGGATATTGCAAGAACATGTAATGAAGGCACTGTTGGACCAACATAAGCACTTGGCTAGTGTCTCCTAGTGTGGAGGTGCTGTCATTACCAATAGAAAGTGTGAGCAATTCCTTGATCAACTGTCCACGTGATAGTTTCATCTATGTTTACTCGGAGAGCTTGGAAAACTTCAGATTCAATGCCAGCATTCAACCCTGGAAAGAAATTAAGCCACGTAGCCAAAACGTTGTAAAGGTCCAGTTTCTGTTCTGATCTCAGGCTTGTCCAGCACTCTGAGTTATGCTGGGCTCTCTGCACCCCAGCGTGACAGGGCCCCCGTGTGTGGGCACCCTGCAGCTGGTGCACGATTAACCGCCTAAGCGATAGGAAGATGGCAAAAGTCATCCTAATTACAACCATTTGAAAGTGGAGAACCCCTGAAGTGAGGAAATCAAGGTAAAGCACAAAGCTGCAGGCTCTGACCAGTTCAATCTTTCTCCAACAGCTACGTGCGCCAGGGTCTTTTGTCCTGTATCTCCTCCATCCTCCACAGTGTCCCTACAGAGCATCTTCTGGAAGACATGACAGAAGAGCTTCTGGAGACGCTGTCCTGGCTGGGAGGTAAGAGGTGGAGGTGTACACCAGGGTTTTTCTGGTTAGTGGTACAGTCTCTGGGCATTGCTGTAATTGCGACGGTAGCAGCAATGCCCTGGCGTTGTGCAGGAGATTTACATAAGCATATTTATTGCTTGCTTGTAAGCTTAGGGCAGATACCAGACCACACTGTCTGCTGGACAGACATGTTACTGAGGTAGCTAAAGCATGAGCTGAGAGCTGTGTGTGGCGTTGCAAGGTGTGACTGTCCTCACCTTACAGGCCAACCAAAACAATCCCAAGTGTACTAAATGCCTCCTTCCTCTGTCTGAGTATCCAACCACCCACCTCATGAAGCTGCAGGTAGTATTATCATATTGTGTATTAAATCCAGACAGTGACTTTGACCAGCAGTACTGTATGAGGCATGTATGGCCCATTACACCACGTGCTGCATAGAAGGTGGGTTTTATTAGTGCTAAAAACAGGAGGAAGAAGAGCATGACCCCATCTCCTAACTTCCTATTGTTGATGGAAAGAACACCCTATGAAAGACAGCGAATGACTTTGCGTGCTGAGCCCAACACACCGTACAGAGCTACGTTTGTGGGTTCTGGTAGGTTGGAACTGCACAAATTGGTGGTCAGGTATTGCAGTGTGCTGGAAGTACAAGAGGAAGTAACTCCTGTGTGCTTTGTAGCTCTGAAGCCTCCACTGTAGTCGGTGGACTTCATGTGACTCTCTGGGTTGGTTTCCTTCACCGTTCTCACTCTGGGTGAGTTGGCTTCCCCCAGGGAGCAGGCAGGAAGTGACACTGACCCAGCCAGCCTCTGATCCTTGCAGGCTGTGCAGCTCTGTGCCCTGTAGAAGGAAGAGAGCTGCCTGCGGGACTGAAAGCTTTACTTTTCCCATGACATGGTGTGCTCTGAGGAATCTGCTTGTCTCTGCAGTTAACGCTGCTATTACCAAGTAAAGCCTTTCCAGGAATGTTAGCAATGTATTTTCAGCGTGAGGGGCTGTGTAATCTGGTCTTAATGAGTTATTTCTGGACAGAGGAGGATGACAGAGCTCGTAGCATCCTCTTATGCATGAGGGCAGTGTAATAGCCATCTCTACATGTAGTGCTTTTGCATGAAAATCGTGTGTTAGATCCCAGTGGAAATGAGAGCAGGATAACATCACAGTTCTGTGTATAGTAGAGAAGGGGAAGTTGTTGTAGGAGCCATTCAGAAACTTTAAAAGAATTATACAACTTGGCTCTACATCTGGTCAGATAACGATTTAAGTGCAATTTAAAAGGGCTTCTAGAGCTGCTTCCTGAAACACAACAGCTTCTCGGGCTATGCCTTTGCTATTTGTTGTAAGATTGCTGGCAAAATGGCTGTCACAGGGAGGCACTGGGCTCATCCTTGCTGCTCCAGCAGGTGAAGTCAATCACTAGAGACCTGCTTCTATGACTGAATCATGGTTTTGGGTGAGCTGACTTGTTCTTGCTTCGCGACTCTTGCAGACAAGAGTCACAAGAGGTGTCAGGGGTTAGATCTGCTGCTGTAGCTGGGAAAGGTGACAAGCTGTCAAGCACACAAGCCTTTCACTACCATGCGTGATGGCCAGGAAAAGTCACCACTTTGGGTTTCTGCTTAAAGCATCTCCATTTCTCCTGCTATGGCTAAAGCATAATGAGGAATAGTGGGCTAGAAAATGTTATCCATGAAGCATTTAGTAAAAATCTACAAATCTGTTCCAGTATGTTATTGTTCACAGCCTATGCAGATTGCTGTAGTTGGTGTGAATGTGACTGTTCCTGCCCGCTGACCTTGGGGCTGTAACTACAACTGTTCCTCCGTAGAAAGTGTCCACAGTGTGGTGTAAGAAACTACAGTCATTGCTGCGGTACCATCTGCTTTGTGGATGCTTTGGGACATTTCAGATGGGGAAAGTGGTTGGGATCCACCTTGTACTCATCTGTCATTGCCCTTAATGTGATGCTGGACCTGGTACTGAGCAGCTGAGCCTTTCCCGGGAGAGGCAGGCAGGGAGGGAGGCAGGCAGGGAGGGAGGGGATACCCAAACGTTTCTAGGAACACAGTTCCTTTGATCGCTCAGCAGCTGCCTTTGAGGGAATTCCCCAACCCTTGCAAGTGCTGTAGAGCTATGTCAGAGGTAAGGCTGTTTGATGCCAGGACCTGAATGATGCTCTGGTGCCCTGTGCCCCCCCCTCGGTGGCAGCAGTTCAAGGTCTGTGCTCATGACAGTTGGAAACACTGCCAACGCCAGTCCCAGCTTTTGAGCTTGCACTGTTCTGTCTTGTAGCCTCCCTGTTTTTGCCTTCTCTAGAGGGAGTGTGGAAACACCACTGTGAAGCTCTCCCTAAGGCTATAAATAGCCCTGCATCTGAATGAGTCATGTGTTTGGGCTGACAGGAGCGGGCTCTGAGCACACTGCTTGTGCGTACAGGATATCCTCACACAGACTCTCTGCTCTTCCAGGCTCCCCCTGCTCAGACATCCTGCGTGCATCCTGGTTTTTACTTTGCAGGCCCATTAAGGGCCCCTGTAATAACAGCTGCTCAAAGCAGCTTCACGCTCTCCCTTACCTGCTGCATAAAGCGTGAAAGAACTTCTAGTTTATCTGAAGGATCATCTCTCAGAAGAGAGAACGTGTCAGAACTTGGGGCCTGCCTCTTTCTTTCCCCCGCTTTGAAAGGCAGCGTGACCACAGGTTTCAAGAGAGAGAGCTGAGGAGCTGAGCTTTTGTTTAGATTGCAGGAATTGGCAGAATGGAGACTTCAGGCTTTTGAGTAAGTGGATTTCTGAGGGCAAACTGCTTCTGTGCTAATCAGTTGCAGTAAGGCTAGGTGTAGCTTGAGGGCACAAGTACAAGTCCTGGGGTGGAGGCTGTCCCGTGGAATGCGAGGTCAGACAGTTCCTACCGCTGTTCAGCGCGGCTGAGTCTCCGTTCCTGCTACAAGAATGAGCTGAGCATTATTGCATGCGACAGGGAGGGCTTAGCTGAAGATGATTGAGTTTATGCATCTTTGCCTTCTGGTCCAAGATAATTCTTGCAAGCGATAATGTCCAGCCCAGACCGAGTTATGTTTTTTTAGTGCTGTTGTGTGATGGTCAGTGGAACGACAGGTAGGTGTGACGTGAAGCGCAGTTTTCCCCATTTTCCAACTAACAGTGGCTGCTTCTTTTACAGATGTGGTGGAGAAAGATCCAGATGGGGACTGCAGGAGGCTGGCCTTGCAGAACTTGCTACTAATGGAGAACTTGAAAAAGAAACTCAAAACTGTCCCTTCCTAGCTGAAGGGTAAAAGAAGTGACCTCTGCCTCCTCCTCTTGCCAGCTGGATGTGTGCAGGCACTGCTGGAGCCTCTTCAGCAGTCACCTGGCTGGAGAAGAGGAAGAAGGGGGAAGGGTGCAGAGCTGTAAGCCGGCGAACCTGACTTGACATCTGGACTTTGTAGTGGAGGCCAATTTAGTGAGCTATTGGTATCCGGTACGGAGTGTACAGATGCAGGAAGGTAGACTAGCACTGCCATCCTCCCCACGCCGCCCCAGCCCCCACCCCAGCTATTTATAACCTTGGCAGATTTGAGCACTCTGCTAAAAATACAGGGAAGATCTCATAGCAGACTTGTCAGAAAAACAGGAGGGCCGGAGAGGGCCACTTACCTCCCAGGGCTAAGTGTGTGACATGCCCATAACAAAGGCTCCCAGTCTTCTAGCAATTGGCATTGGTGGAATAGTTATTGGTCTGCTGTCTGAAGGGTGTAGGGCACAGCCCCCCTGATGAGGTGCAGGAACTGAATAGCTACACTGACCTTCTGAAAATGTCCCAGACCTTAATGGCTTGAGCTGGAGCTGCCCTGTGGTTGGGAAGGACGAAGCAGAGATTCTTTTGTGTAATCTCAGTACAGAAATAAATTTCTACTAAAAGGTAACTCATCCAGATTTTGGTCTCTCCCCCCCCCCATTTTTCCCTGAAACCATACAGTTTAAGAGCTTTGTATTCACCCCAAGTTTTGAAGCAAGTCACAGAACAGGAAAAAAAAAAAAAATCATTCCAGGCAGAAGGGTTTGCTGGTATGAAATGTATGAGAGTGACTATAAATGCATCTCCGTGGGGCAGGGTAGCAAGCTTAAAGCTGAGCAAAACCTTGTTTGCTTACCTTGGGCTTTACTTCTTATGGTTCTACTTGTGACAGGGAAGAAATCTGCATCCTAAATTCTGCCTAGTACAGAGTAACTTGACATAACTGAGAAAGAAGCTTCAGTGGCTCAAAGTGACCCAGCTGGAGCAGGGAGGATTGGACCCGATGACCTCCCGAGGTCCCTTCCAGGCCTTCTGTGATTCTGAGGTGTAGTTCAGATGTCTGTAAAAGGCAGCTCTAGCCTCTGTGACCCTATGATGGAGTTAAATGCAAAAGCTTTTGGCTGGGGGAAGTCTCCATTCATTCCACAGTAGGGAAGTAGTTTGACTTGTATGGAAGCTCCTGCTCAAATGGGACAGAGATTGTTTTCAGAAGTTCTGAATTCTAGGGAATGACAAATTAGTTAGCAACTTAGCACATCAAAGTTGGACTTGGAAACTCCTGAGTTGACAAAATTTTCATCTCAGCTACTTTCTGCACGTGGAAAAAGGTCTGAAGTTACTCAGTGCAGTTCTTGGTGGTTTGATTTTTTTTAATTTTTTTTTTCTGCCACAAATTTATTAAAAATACTAAAAACAGCTTCATCAGGGGGCTATACATATGAATCTTTGAGATAATACATTAACTTCAATACTGTTGCTTGTACAGTCAAGCAGGAAGAATAAATTTCTTGATAATAACCAAAAAGCTTTCTCACAGCAGCATGTTGACTGATACATGGCCCCTAATGAGCACAATAAGAATAAATGACCTAGTATTAAAGTCAGTGTTGGGTAAGTGCAAATTGTCAAGGGTCCTCTGCTTCATCAGCCACTTCTTCTTCCACCTCCTTGTTCTCCATCTTGCTGGGGTGAGTTTGCTCTGGAAGCAGGGCTCGGCTCAGGGGAATGCCCACTCCTCGGTGAAGGGCCTCAAGGGTCTGCTGAGTCACATAGTAGCTCAGGTTCATGGGTGGAATTCTCTTCTGCATCTCTTCCAGATACTGATAAGCCTAAAGTAACGCACAGAGATCACTCTTAGGGTGACAGGGTGTCTGTTCTGCTTACACAAGGCACAGCAAACCGGTGCAAACCATCTAGCCTTGGTGTGTGGCTGTGGCCTTGACAGGAGCTCAGTCAGTGCTGCGGGGTGCCAGTGCTTAACCAGGAGCTGTAGCCCTTGCTAAGGTGATGGCCTTTTGTGGTGATTTGTGTCAAGTCAGTCTTGCTCAGTTTAAAAGGAAGGGGTCACAAAGGTTGCTTTTCTATTCTCCTGATAGCTGCAGCACCCTGAAAACACCATGTTAAAGTCAATCAGCACAGCTGGAGAAGCTACCACTTGGCATCCTGACACTTGTAATAAAGCAGGTTACGGTTTGGTCCAAGCGCTGGTGTGTGTGGCATTTCTGCCCTGAAGAAGTGATTCACCATTTCCTCCAGTGACTGCAATTTTACAGTTTGGGGTTTTTTTTGGTCTCTGGCCAGGTGGCAAAAGTGTAATTGCCAAGACGTGCACTCGGACAGGCTCTTCTGTTCTTACCTAAGAACTGTGAATGTTTAAGAGTCAGCACTATTTCTGCTCTATGTCCTGTGAGCATTCTTTTTTCTCTTCTGTACCGTGACATGAAAAAAGACATGAATATGGAAATAGTCCCTGAGGTCCACCACACCCTGCCGAGCAGTTTAGCTCCTGGAAAGGAGCTGCTAGTGTGGAATGTCTTTCTGTAGGAGAGAACCATGCTGTGCCAGGCTGCACTGGTGTACATAAAATACAGGCTCTGTAGACTGGAAAAATTATGAAATAACTCACCCTCTGGAATTCCTCCGCTCGTACGTAATGTTCAACCAGAAATCCCAAGACATCACCGTGACGGATGGCGTTGTCGAAATCTTGTTCAGCTAGGAGAAGTTCACACTGTCTGACTGCTTCTTTGGGATCTTCTGCGTAAACTCTAGAAAAGAGTAAAAGAAACCCGACAAAAGGAACCCCAGCAAGCTGGAGCATTCAGCTTGGCGTGTGAAGAACAGGGAAGGTTTCTGTACTGTGTTGTTTCATAATTGCCTTTCTGGGAGAGCTGTGCTTCCCTTGGTCAATACACTTGCTTATATTTCAGGTTATCTTTTCATCTTTAATGTCAACAGCATTGCTGAAAATCACATAATGGCTTTCCTGCTAGAAAAATGTAACAGCTGCTTTGAGAAGAGAGTCTGCAAATGATGTATGAAACTGTAGGTATGGGTAAAACTGTTCTTGTATCCTCTTTCTGGCATTAGTTTACATGCTCTGACTACTGCAGCTTACCTCCGAGCGTGGACGAATCGCTTAATCAGGGTCATCTTGCTCTGCAACTGTGCCAGTTTGCTTTCCTGCTCCAGAGGGCTTCTAGTCTTTGCTTTTGAAAGGCACTTATATGCTTCTATCAGTGCTCCTTGTGCTTTCTCGTAGTTCTGATATTCATCAATTTCTATCTGCAGGAGGAGAAATGAGGTGAGTGTCTTGCTCCCAGACACCTTTAGCAGTCACAGAAAGGAGATTTACCTGAGCACATGCATCGTAGAAACCGGCGAGGAGGTCAAGGGCCCGCCCTTTAGTATAGAAGCTGATGATGTTCTTCATAATCTCTGGGTCATTCCGCCAATCCAGTGACTGTAGATAGTTGGCTGCCATGATATAAATCTCCCTCTGTTTGGAAACTACCGCAAAGAAGACAATTTTCTTGGTATTTCCAGATTTCAGCAGTGCCCTCATAGCCTAGCAATGGAACGCAGGACGGGGGAAGAGGAGAGAAAATATCATTGGGAATTGCAAAAACACAAGCTATGCTAAAATGGCTTGGAAGCCTCTGTTCCAAGATTTACTTCTCAAAACACCCTTGTTTTAAGAAACCTTAGGAAAGCAATAGGCTCAGCCTCTTCAGCTTTTTTTTTTTCCTTCCCTTCATATCCAGACTGACCTTTAACTTGTTTCCTGCTTGTGTGTATTTCTTGGAGGCCATGTGGTAATTGCCCTGTCTCATGCAGCAGTCAGCAATTTGCTCCAACAACTCCCTCCGAGACTCCTCTGAGATGTCCTCGGAGTCCTTAGAGACTGTCATCTTCTCAGCCATCTCCTCTGTGATGGTCAGGTTCTGCTCCAGGCAAAGTTGCAGAGCTTCATGGTACTAATGGAAGCGAGAAAGCAAGGAGATGTTGCAAACACTACGATGATACTTCATGTCACTTGTAGTGTAACCTACAGAAGTTAGCTGTAGGAAGACACAAATGCTAGCAGCTGTGGATGCTCTTAACTAGAATGTTGGTGTGTAGTTAAACACCCCGACATCAATTCCTGTTCCATAACATGCTGTCTTACTTTGTTGGCTAAGAACATATTTGTTCTCCCGTGGAGACCACTGTTTCTCACCTGTTTCCTCAGAGGTCATCCATTTCATCTCTTTGAACCTGACATTCCCAGAGACGTACAAGTCTCGTTCATTAGGCGTGGCTGACTAAATTAAGGTTTTAAGCAAACACAAATAAAATAAATACAAGCGTTTGAAAGATTTTGTTCAATATTTTGCTACTTCCCATACAGGAGCAAATTATGAGTAGGATATGCAATAGTTTTTAGCTCAGACAAGGGCTACTGAGCCCTTGAAAACCTGGAAGGAAGTAAGACAGGAGCTTATTGCAGAGGAGTGGGTCCAGGACTGCTCTGGCACCCAGTGTTGGCTAAGGCTGAGCTGCCAACACGATAATGAGGGCAAGGTGCAAGTGTGCAGAAGTTTAGGTGACAGATGAAGCGCCTTAATTACACTGGTGGTATGACAGGAGGGACAGCACTGGGGGGTTTGACTGAAGGTGTTATAATTGCCCTGTCTCCACATATGTTAGTTTAGAGAGCAGGAGTTTTTCTTTTCCCAGGAGCATAAACTCTGCAGATTTTTAAGCTATAAATAATACCAAAAGTCAGGAATCCATTTCTAGAGTTGAGCCAGTGGGCAACCACCCCACGAGGCACTGGCACGAGAGGAAACTTTAAAACCTACAAATTTCTCCACCTGCCTGTTTAGCAACAAAGGTAAGTGTCGGCGCGTGCACGCGCGCACCCGTCCTGCTCCTCTTTGCCCAGGTGTGACCAGAGAAGCTGGCGTGTACCTTTCTGGCCGTTAGCAGCAGCTCCATCGCCTTCTCGTACTGAGCGTGCTCAATGAAAAAGTCCGAACAGCGGGCGAGCAGAGCTGGATCAGATTTCTCATCCAGGTCTTCAGCAATTGCCTGTAGGGCCCCAAACTGCTGCGTGGCAAAGGCCAGCTCCAGGGCTTTGGAGAAATGGCCAGCCTGCAGAATTAAGAATGAGTCTGAAGACTGGAACAAGCGCTGCAGAATCAGCTTACAGGCTACGTGAGTGTGGATCAATAAAACATTACCCACCACAAAGAAAGAAGTAGTAAACAGTACCTAAAATGAAAACTTGAAGAGTTGAGCTAAAGTTCCTCTGCTGTAGGAACTGCTTCAGTTGAAAGTTTGGTATTTTTTTACTAAAAAGACATTTACCTTGTGGTATAGCATGACAGCTCTGTCCATTTGCTCCCCCTTTTCCTCATAATAGCAGGCTGCCTCTATCATGTCTTCTGGAGAGCTCAGAAGAGCCAGATTCATCAGTTGATCATCTAAATTGTTCTCCTATTTAAAAGCAAAGATTTGTCAGTAGGTATGCAGTAAGCAGATGTCACAGTTCTGTCTTTTGGCAAGCCTGCAGTTTTAGCCTGTCACATACCAGCCCATCAACCCCCTTCTGTGTAAAACCCCAACCAACGCCCCAAACCCCTCTGAGGTGCAACAATAATAATTTGTTTCAGGCAGTTTTCTCTTGAGATGTACAAGAAAACAATGTCCTATACAACCAAGCCTTTACTGATGCACCTTCTGTAGAAGACACAGGCAGAAACCCGGTGCGTCTTCATCGTGGGCTGTATACAAGCAGTGTCTCACAAGAGAGAGCAGGCACATGTAGCTTGTACCACTCTCATTCCGTAGACTGCCTAAGGGTAGAATCCTGCTTTGCTTGTGGACATACATGTCTGTACCTCTCTGCATACCTTACACAGGCGGATGGCGTTGTTAAATGCCTGGGCCCTGGTGTAGAAATGCACAGCCTGCTTGATTTCATCCTGACTCTCATACTGGCGGGCCAAGTGATAGGAGGCTGCCCAATTCCCCGTTTCATTTGCTATTTCAGCAGCCTGAAAAGGAAATCATATAGCTTTACCTTGTGCCCATATTCATCCCAGGAATGAGAATTCTCTGGAAGCAGATGGGAGCCGCTGCCTTACCTTCTGAATGTTGCCCTGAAAGCAGTGGACACGAACTAGGGAAAAATAATCCTGAGCCAGTTCATAGTATTTTAGTGCAGATTCCATATCTGATTGGCTTTCCAGATACTGTGCCCACCATTTCCACAGGCTCCTAGAAAAGCAATGATATTAATTGCAGTGACATGAATTGCCAGAGACTGCATTTTTCATTCCTGGAGCTCTTGAACATAAGACTAGATACATTTGTTTAGAATGTGGGCAAGGCTTTACCCCCAGCTCAAGGGTGACATTCAAAGGTCTGTGCTATAACAGAGTTCAGCCTAGACACCTAATGTAGGAGCTCTCAAACAAGATGCAGCATAATCCTGAAAAGCTGTAGCAGGATCATGATGGGTAAGGTGGGGGTTGAACTTGTGGCCGAGAGGATTCACGCTGCTCCTTCCCTGCTCTCTACACGAGTTGTCTTTCAGACCTGAAAGACCCATTCAGGAGAAGGAACAAGCATAGCACTTACTTGTCTTTCATCTTGTTGACATAGTTCTCCAGGGCTTGTAAGTCTTCAGAGAGCATTCGAGGTACCTCGAACCTGTGTGTGTCTGACTTCTCATAGCTGTAGAGCAGAAGAACATATTAGATGTGAAATGCCTGCCTTTGCAGCTTGCTTCCAGTGTAGAAAAACAATGCATTCAATGTTGTTTGACATCTGTAAAGTGACAACACTGATAACACTACTTTATCTGTATTACTACATTCCCTGTAAGACTGGTTGCAGTCTGCCAGCACCATCAAAAGTAAAACGTTCAAGGCACCTGGAATCAGGGAGGCAATGTAATCACAGAACAGTAAATGCTTTACAAAGATTTAAACGTGATGGCCAAGAGAAATATCCCAGAAAGCTCCCCAAACATCAAGTACATCTCAGTACAACTGGCTGAAAATGTCCTAAGAGCCCATGGCTCCTACTCTTGCCCAGTCCTCCTGCCATCCACTGCAGCTTCAGCCTCTTTTCCACTACCAGGAGATCCCTGCATTTCTGCCACCATCTACTGTTCGAGTCTCTCCTCACCTCCCTACCCACCTTGGTCATCTCATGGGTCTGATCACATCAGAGCTCTAATTTGACTTTGAACAGAAATTACCTTATTATTGGTATTAGATTGTGAGGCATCATATGGTAAAACTCACATAAAAACAAAATTTCATACAGTAAATACAACACATTAAAAATCATGTTCCCCTAACTTCCCTAGGGACAGTCACAGGACAGGACCAGGCGCCAGAAGCACCCAAGTCAGACTAAATTCTGTCACAGCAGTTGTGTCTGGGACTCTCAGGAGAAGTAAACAAGTGGGTTTTTGTCATGGAAAAGGAAGGAAAAGAGGGCAGCGATCTTCCAGAGACGAGTACAGAATTGGGTATTAGTGGGGTTCAACTACTGGCCCAGACAACACACTTAACCTTTCTGACACTAAGCTTTATTAGCTGGGGAGTGTGCTGGGAAGTTTATTATAACGATGCTTTCACTCCATGAGATAGAGAACACCAGAAACAGGAAAATACTTCAATTAATTATTACTGGTCATCATCAGAGATGCTTCTTAGCTTGCCTCCAGTGTTCACAGGAGGACAAGGATCCACATCCCCTGGGTGCCCCAGGCTGGTGCTTACTGGGTGAGTGCAAGACTGTGCTCTCCCGTTGCCTCCAGGTGCTTAGCGTAGTTGTAGTACGTGGTGCGTAAGTGAACCCGATCGTGAGCTTCTGCTGTTTCGATGGCTTTCTGCCACTGGTTTGAGGCTTGATAGAACTTGTTCAGTAGGTCATAGCGCTTGCAAGCCTTGTACAGTTGCTCTGCATCCTCCTGGAAGCAGAGCATACAAACACCTCATTAGTTCTGACCAGAGTTTCAAAGGTGTCCTTCACAACAGACACCACACTTCAGAGTGGTTTATTAGTGCAGGTCATTGTAATGCAATTAAAGTAACAATAATTCAGGCAGGGGGTTTAACCACCTAAATATACTGGAAGCCTGGAATAGCACATTACTGGGAAACAGGATGTTTATGTGAAAATAAGGAAAGCACTCAGATCCTGGCATTTACTGTAGAGTATCAAGTGGGGGGTGACATGAGCAAGCCATCAACAACTAAACATTTCAGGACAGGGAGATGTGCTCCTGTGGGGCTGCAGGTCACAGCCACGCTGCCTACCCCGAGGTGAGCTCCAGGAACAGGTCCTCCTTCAAACCCAGGGGTTCTGGCGAGGAAGCGTTAACGTGCCAGGGCCTCGCGAGCCCTGCAACCCCTAAGCAGGTCTCAGATGGAACAATGCTGTTCATGGATAACTGAGATCCATCCCTGGGAAGAAATGCTATTAATTTAAGACCAAATTAGAACAGGAGGATTTTGCTGATGGTGACGCAAGGGTGAGCAAATTTGGAACTATTATTTTCATGCTTTGAGAGGTACTCCTGTGGAAGGAGCATTTTCCTGCTCCACCCAACTGCTGTCCAGCTGAACACTATATTTAGTAAATTGAGATTATCTGTCCAAGACAGAAAAATAGTTTCTGTCTCTTATTGTTTCCAATTCAAAAAAGCATAGAAAGTAGAGCTGAAGATGCCTGCACTATGATTCTGTGGGGGATGAAACAAAGCAACAGAACTGCGTTCATTTTGCTACAGTTCCCCTTCACTTTTCCAGATAGAAAGAAATATCCAAAACAAGGAGTATTTAAGCTTTTCAGCCTCATAGCTTTCTCTGCCAGGAAACTTTTCCAAATATTTAGTTTGAATTTTCCTTTTCTTCTTCACTTGAACTCAGCATAGTTATGCTATCTCTCTAGCATTTGTACTCCTAAAATAGTTGTAGATTGCGAAACATCTTTTTAAGCCAAATTCTAATTACTTGGCTATTTTAAAGATTTTCTTGCCTGTGAAATCTTTCCAAGAGCTTAACAATTTACACTGATTTTTCTTTGAACTTCTTCCAGTTCATCAGTGCTTTTTTTCTGGTACTGAGATACTTAAGGGTGAAAGTCTATTTTCCAGCTGTAGCTGCAACAAATACACAGTCAGAAGTGATCAAATCAGAGCCCCAGGATGTGGTGTCTCCTCAAACTCAGCCCCAAACAGATTTTTGCTGTCCTAGCACCTTGACATTTCCTACGAACTGTGGGGTATTTCATCAATTCTCCTTTCCCAGTTTTTTTTCCTCTTATAGATCCCATGCCTGGATTACTTTTTTTTCCTTATGGTTCCAAAACTAAAAATCTCTGCTTTTCTCATTGATGAAGACATTAAATGAAGGTGAACCGACCAGAACACAAGCTCTTATCATTCATTTAACTCAACAGAGCTCTGGTCAGTTTTCAATCCACACAATAATGCTGGTGTCAAACCCATTTTAGATCTCAGTTCTGTTGGTAATCAAGGGGAGTGGGTTCAGAATACAATAAAGATGCATGGGAAAGACAAGGTCCATTTTGGTACGTATTTGCTGCCAGGTCAGATTTCAGATACAGGTCCAAGGGACAGCTGCCCCATGCACCAGACTATGGGGGGAACAGCTTGATCGTATCCTCTGACTGTGCTGGATCCAAGCAAGTTACTTCCATAATGGGAGAAGCTGGGATCAACATCTAGGTGACTGTAGAAGAACAGGCATCCCTGGGACAGCATAAGCCGTGAATGTGACTCACCACAGCTCTCCAACCCTGTGGGAAACATCAACTTTGCCTAAAATGCTTAAACGCCTTAAGCCAGCCCTTGCTCTCTAGCAGAAGACAGCTTTAGCCTTTTACTTCATGAACAAACATGTCAAAATGGAACTTGGGTTTCCCATACTGGACCTTAAGATATGTTTGTTGACACATTTTAGCTAGAATACTTTAAAGTACATCCTTTTGTTTTAATCCAGTCAAACCTAGAATGATTAAGCTTGGAAGAATTATGCCACAATTTTCTTACTTCTAGGCATCAGATTCTGCCACTCTCATTGTCACCTACTCTTTGAGGAACATGACAACAGCTCAGAGGACTGTTGAGCCTCTGGAGCTCAGGGTAGGCCCCTGATCAGTGTCATGCAGGAATTGTGCAGCATAGGGTTGTGCAATGCTGAAGGAAATGCCTATTTCCTTAGGATGAAAACTCAGTTGCAGGAAAATAATAATCAGAAGTATTCTTCATTACTCCCTGGAAAGCTGGAAATAGGCTTTACTCCCCTCTAAGCTTTTTGTGTCCCAGAATTAAAGAAACCATGTTCTGTTTCTCATTTTTGTCCCTAGTTAAGCGGGATGGCCGTTCCCAGATGCACACGGTTGGCGGGGTTTACCAGCATGCCCAGCTGAATGGCCAGCACAGCCACTCTGGCCTCCTGCTCTGGTTCTTGTTCAGCCTCCCTCAATGCCTTGGCTCCTCTTGCGTGACCCATGTTTCCAAGGCAGATTCTGGCAACATCGAGCCTCTGAGTCTTCACGCACATGCGAGCCATGTTCTCCCAGACAGCCTCACTGTGAGAAATGGGAGAGCAAAGGAGAGCTGTTATGGTGTCCCATTTAAGGCTTGGGTACTAAGCAGGTAAGATGAAAGGAGAGAGGAGAGTGTGGAAGGGAAAACCATGAGTACATTGGACACTTGCTGGATGTAACAAAGAAACTTCAGTTGCTGTGCAAAGATTGAAGAGGAACAGAAATAGGCCCTGCACACAAAGGTTAGTTCTGGAGCAGAATGCCCACAGCCTTCAGGAAATATTGTGAGTTTTGTTTTACACCAATGTCTAAACAAAAGCAGCTATGTTAGCACATACAGAAACGTTTATCATGCATCCATCACTGTGGTACTTGCTGTAGCTGCAACATACAGACATTCGTAATACCACTGATGTTCAGAATTCAAAAGAAAAACTATAAGAAAAAATATCAGAAAATTCTTATAAACATAAACCTTACACTGGGAATGTCCTGCTACTGTCCTGCACAGTTCAAACAGGGAACAGCCGTTAGGAGCCTAATAGTTGCAGTCAATAACAGGGCATGACGTGTAGGAAACAAGTGACCAAACTAACATGTTCTAATTTAAAACTTGCTTTAAAAATGGCACAGAGAAAAGCTTTGTGATGCTCGGAATTAGAACTCCTCAGGGCTAAAAGCTTACGCTTAACATTCCAAACTCTGCCACAAGAGAGGCAAGGCCGGGCCGCGCATCGCGCTCCCGCGCAGCAACACCAGGCCGCAGCAGGCAGCAAGGCTCAACAGAAGGACCACGACACAGTTTACCATCACATGGGGTGACAAGCAAAGACACTTGTAGATTCTATTTACATTTGAGGCTCTTCAGAATAAAATGCAGCATGTTTGCCTAATAGAAACCATAAGCATTGAAAATATGGGGTCTTTTTAGTGTGTGGACCTCAGCGGGGGTACGGTCCATACAGTTCTCAGAAACCACCACAGCACAAAGTAAATAT